>OY757920.1:60800044-61180044 GCA_963585895.1 Sepioteuthis lessoniana
GCTTTAAACAAAGATTTTTTGCACTTAAGAACATTTTTTTTTGTTTTTTCAGAAATAGAACATTTTTAAAACCCAAAAGCTAAGGATCTCAGTGTTTAATGCAGCATTTCTCAACCTTTTTACCCTTTTGAAACCTTTGAAATAGTTTTCAGATCTTAGAGAACATTTAAATAAAAAATTATCAATATGCTATTATTGATATCGTTTTTATATTTTTATTTATATATGCAGTATGTATATAGTAAAATTACAAATATGAAATTAAACAAAAATTACTCAAAAATGCATTAGCCTATTTATTATGGTTTCTCACAGAACCCCTGGGTTTAAGGGTATACCAGTTTAGAAAAATTGGTTAAATGTGTGGATGAGAATTGTCTCTTGTTAATATGCCATCCTTTGCACTTTTTTGGTTAAAACCTTTCAGAGAAGATGATAGCTTTGGGAATAAAAAAGATAGAAAGTAAAATAAAATTAAAATTAAACAGTAGCAAAAAAAGCTCCCAACTGACTGTCCCATGTTTGATTTTTGTTGTTTGTATTTTTATGGTAACATTATGCATCTTCACTTTCTTGTTATTTTTTAATCATATTGTTTAAACTTAAACTGATTCCACTCTCTTTGGAAAATACTCATACATACAGGTGATACTTTTCATGAATCACAACATGCACTTTCTCACCTACCTCAATATGATCATTATTTGCTGATGCATTAGGCTATTCAGATTTGAAATTTTCTTAGATTTTCAGCCCAATTTAAAATATAAGCATTACCCATAACATTGTGTACAGTTCAAACAATCTTCGCCATTAGAAATATCGCTAAAGTTTTTCCAATTTAGAACAAAATTTCACATAAACACGTTTAATTTTGAAAAAAAAAAGAATAGTTGTCAATTTGAGAAATAAATAAGTGCATAATAAAACATGCTGTGATACTTTTTTTTTATTCAAAAAGTTATTACTACATAAAATTCAGTCTTAAGTGCATTAAAATGTCTCTCTGACATTCTGATTTAAAAGTTCTTTCTTTTTAGAGACATAAGTAATTTTAAATAAACATTAATATCAAGAAAAAACTAATTCTGTAGAAAAAAAATGTGTATATTTATAAAAAAAACAAAAAACAACAGAATACATGTTCAGTTTAGAAAAACAAAAAAAAAAGTTTATTTGATAAAACTGTTCTCAGCCTTGAGGATGGCTTTGAACTACAGAAGCTACTGCATACCTTGATTAGATGGTTCTCATTGATATTAACCATCATATTCTAGATAGCTACCTTCCATATGTCCTAGTATTATGGAACTTCTGGTTTGTCTTGATGATATTCCACACAAAGAATACTCAAGGATTCAAATCAGAACTAACAGCCCATATACTTGAGGGTGACATGATGGTGAAAATCTTTGGCAAACCACTCTTGAAAAGAGAATTCCTTGGACACCTACACCTTCCCCTAGGCCACCTACTCAATCTGCAGGGCTAGGATCCACTCCCCATTTTGATAGATGATACCCTGGACCTGTTGGACAAATTCAACTGTCTCTATAACATCTGATTACTTGGAATGTTTCTGTTGGTGATGGATGTGACACATCCTTGCCATACATCTTCAGTTTGTGCCTAACCTTGAACACAAAGGACTTGATCTCTTTCAAGAAGCAGGCTATGTCTGAATTGTCATTGTTGGCAGCTTTTGTCATGAACATTGCATGCCTTTTCATTTCTTGTGTCAGATTAGTAGCTGCCATCTAAATGCTCCTTATATTTTTATCATTAAGGGTTTTTGGACTATTGTCTTCATCTTTATTATTATATTCACAACGTTTCAGTTGATATGTCCTCTGGCCTTCTTCAGGTGTTTCTTGTTGGACTCTGGAGTCTACACAGAACTTCAAATGACATCCTTTATTTAGTCCATGAGGGTCACTCACTCTGATTGTTTGTTACTTAACCTGCTGTCAGGATGTAACCAACAACCTACACTTGTACCCACTTAGGGTTAATGGAATCAGAGCAAGCAGGCCTCATGGATAAAATAAAGAACATGGTTTGAAGTTCCATGTAGACTCCTAAGTTCAACTTGGAAGGTCGGAAGACATACCAGCAGAAATGTTGTGACTATAACAATAAAGATGATGACAATTGTCTGAAAACACTTAATGATAAAAATTATCAAGCTTTGTCTCAGAAATTCAGATAACTAATGCTCGTAATATGTCTGAAAAAGAAATGAGTGTGTTAAATTTGGCACATGCATCAGAACATAATGTTCACTTCTCTTCAATCTATGACACACTATAATGTCTGTTCTCAAATAACTGGCGCACCCAGTACATGGGTAAATACGTGCATAAATGTGTAAGAAGTTGTTATTTTACTTGTAGAATTCCATTATCTGATGTAACTTTCCTTGTAGAATTTTCTAGAATATCAAAAAAACAAACTTTCATTCAACGTTAATATTTCGGCTAATACTTTGAATTTTTTTCTTTCTTTCAAGACAGGAAACAATGAAACTACTTGAGAATTTTTCAGCATCATTCAAATATTTATATAACACTTCTATTTATATACATTAGGAGTTCCCCAGAAAGTGTTTGGAAAACACTTCTCTCGTCTAAACTTTCATATCTGCTTGAGAAGCTACCTCAGCTTTACCCATCCCACCTACCAAAGTATATGCAAGAAAACATTCCTTCTGCTTTAGCTAAGCAAATAGCTGAACATATGAAGATGAAGAAATTTTTGGCTTTCTATTTTTAGACATAACCATATGGTTGTAGTTAGTAATGAAGTAAAAAATAATAAATAAATTAATGCAGAAAAAATACAAAAAAAAAAAAAAGAACTGGTTATTCCTCATACGTCAAAAGAAAGAACAAGAGTTTTCTTTTGAAATGTAGCCAAGTTTTTATTTGTGAACATAATTATAGTTATTGACAATTTCTCATATGCTTGTTATTAAATATGTGTATAGATCTTGATTATGAGTAAACATATTATAATTATAAATAAATGCATGTATGCATTTCTTCAGACACACTGCCACAAGCAGAATGCAAAATAAGGTCAGCTTTTAAGCAAAGTATAACTGACTTGAATACAATTTTCTGTCTCCTACATGGTTTACCTTTGCCTTCCTTGAGCAAAAGGGCCCTACTATTTACTCAAAGTTGTTGGAAGAAGAGAGAGATTCTTGCCTTTCACAAGATTAGCACGAAGTGAAATGCAGATAGTCTTACCTTGGATTTGAACCTGGGTTGCCAATTAGCATGATATGATGATGATGATGATATTTTAATGAGGAATATGTCTATGTATATAATTTAGAAGTATCTATATTTTAATCATAAATATCTGCATGAATATTATCTTGGAGTATCTATATTTTAATGATGCATATGTCTAAGAAGCACCACCTATTAGGTATAATAGTAAGAGTGTTCAATAATGATCTGGGAAATCTGCATTCAATCCCAAGTCAAGTCATACCAAAGACTCAAAAAATGGTACCTGATACCTCCTTGCTTAACACTCAGCATTATAAGATACAGATCAAAGGTAAGTGAAGCAATCCAGGGAAAGGAGTAATGCCCTCCTCTACACTTCTGTAAAACAGCTAATGAAAAGGGAGTCTTTGGGTCACCCTCAACTACAGTCAACTAATCTACTTATGTTTTAATTATAAATATGTACATAGAGATTATTAATTAGTGAAAACATAAATGATTAAAACTCTTCTCAGTAAATTAAACATATGAAATAATGCGTATGGCAAATTTGATGCAAAGCTACCTCACAATAAAAAGGTAATGCAGCATTTTTAAATTATAATTTTTATTAGTAATTTATATTTTAATTGTGGATTTTTTATCAATTTTCTCAAAAGGAAAATATTACATACATTATATATCAAGATTGCAATAATTATCAGATTTCAATTATATATTTTGTTGTATTTGTAGCAAAAATTCATAGAAATTATTTTTAAGTAAGTAAACCACATCCTTATTCGCAATCATGGAATCTCTATTAAATTTTATTTATTTGACTACTAAACATATTTACTTTTTTATGTTTTAAATTTGACTTGAAAACAAAATAGTCAATTAGAAAAATGGAGTGTATAATGAAAAAATACATGCAATAAAACCTCAACTTAAACAAACAAAACTACCTTTGAAAAAATAATATATGAATTTTAAATCATAATTTTTCCTTTTTTCTTATTCGTTCTTCATTTATTCATCATAGTTTATTAAATTTCAGTAAATTTCTGAAATCTGCATAAGATACAATTTGGATGCTAAAAATATTTACTTTTCTATAACAATATATCCTTAATCCTAACTTAGAACAAAAATAATAATCCTGTAATCAATTATTCAATTACTGTAGTTTTGTCCAGACCCAATTGTTTTCCCATGGGAAACCTCTCAAGCCAAACATTAATAATTTATCCTGTTCTTAATCCTAGCCCTAATTATAAAAATAATAATATTGTTGCCAATTATTTATATTTTTATCATGTTTTAATCTCATGAAAGGTGTTTTGATATACATGGTACTTTAGGTGTGGGCATATTGTCATTTGGGTTTTGTCTTGACCCAATCATCTTTCAATAACAAATCTCTCCAAATGAACATTAATAATTTCTCATGAAAATTGAATACAGATGATATAGAGTTTTTTTTTTTGTTGTTAAATCTATTTTGGGTCAAAAATGATCTTTTGCTTTGGATAATATGAGAAACTGATAGAGTATTTTATTGCACATTTGTCTGGGTATGTTTAAATATATGCATCTTCATCCATGTATATTTAGAAATAGATTACGTCAGTGTTTTGGTTATTCCCAAGAATTCAGCTGCTGGTGTATTCAGAGATATCATTGTGTATATGAAAAAAAAAAAAACCAAGATGCATGTACACACACACACACAGATTCTGTGATACAAACAAAATTTTAAAATGGCATTAAAAAGCATCTACATTTGGAGTTCTAAATTTTTTTAAAGACAAGTGAAAGTAGTCAATGACAAAAAAGAGGTGGGTGAGAAGAACTAGATAAAAAAAAAATTTACTGTTTTTACCTTTGACTACTTTTACTTGTCTCCTCACTGCTTGATGTCACGGTAGTTTCTCTGAACTTAGAACTCAAAATGTATACACTTTTTAAAGCCATTTAAGATATATATATATATATATATATATATATACACACACATACATATTGAGATCTTGTGTATATAAAGAATCATGCATGCTTATGATTATTTATGGTAATGTAAAGGTTTGTTTACACATGATTTAAGTAATACAGAAACATAGAGAATTACATATGTGTATACATAGAAAGAGAGAGTGATACAAGTATATGTCTATATATTAGACTCGATTGAAATCAGATGTTTACATAAACCTTAGCGAAATATCTTTAAACTTAGTTTTTCCAAATTTCTGATATTCAATCTGACTAAAAAAAATCCCTGACTTTTGTCAGTTGGGATTCACTACTTTGTTTTAAGAATTGGAAATGTCCAAGGAGTAAAAAGGATAATGATTTATTTTAGCTTTTGTATTGTTCATCACCTTCCAGAAAAAGCATCAGGTTAATTAGAGGTATTTTTAAAATGTTATTGCTTCCCAAAAAAACTCCTATCTGATGATTGTGTTTAAAAAATAAAAAAAGAACCATGAAACTGATAGTATCAGACAAGCAAAAGTATGGAAGTCCCCTTGGTGTAATGGTTATCATCATAGGAACCCAAGTTCAAATCCTAGATGAGTCTATTTAAATTTCACATAGGACTAACACCCTTGGGAAAGGTATGAATCCAATTATTCTCCCTCCAGCTATGGGTAAATAGTAGGGTGGACTGGGTTCTTTATCCTTGGTTAGGCAACCAGTTAGGAGAAGGAAAACTCAAAATTAAAACTCTGCTTGAAAAACTGACCTTGTATCAAATCCTGCATGTGTGGAGGGGTTGGTAAATATACACACACACACACACACACACATATATATATATATAATTATGTATATACCAATATATATGTACAAACGCACACATACATAGGAGGCATTCATGTATAATGGCTATCATCATAGGAAATAGATATGGTGGCACGAGTTCAAACCCTGAACAAGGCTGTTTGTATTTTACAAACTTGTTAATCGCTCTGGAAAAGGTTTGAATCCAACTATTCGCTCTCCACCTAAGGGAAAATAGTAAGGCAGACAGGGTTCTTCAACTCTGAAATGGCAACAAATCTAGGAGAAAGAAAACACTGAATTCAAACCTGTTAAGCTCCTCTTAAAATTGACCTTGAGTTGCATCCTGCTCAGGTGGAGAGAAGAGTAAATATATTTACATTTCCATACGTACATACGTATATTCCCATATATATACACACACACACACACACACACACGTGTATATATATATATATATACACACACACACAAAAATTTACAGAATATTTTCTCTTGTTTCATTACACAAGATAGTGCTGAATATTTTTATGAAACATTTGACATCTTCTATCTCAAAATTTTTTGACTCTTTCTTGATTAAAGCAATTCAATAAAAGTTTTTAGAGGCCATACAATTCTTGTTTAAGCTACGATACTTTCCAGTACTCTCATATATTTCCATAAAACACACACGTATGTATGTATGTATGTGTACATGTTCAGTTGCAGCATAGTACTTATTTATTGTTAATATGTGCACATATTTTTAATGAAATTGATAGAATACTGTATTTTTGGCTTTTAAAGAATTCAAGTGTTTCGATTTTAAAAAAAAAACTTTCCTGGGTGACTCAGTTATTCATGGAAAAAAAATGGAGAGCATGTGAAATTAGATGAAAGATACTGAAGAACAGCCAGTGTCAGATTTCATAAAAAATCTTTCGACAATACAAAATCTCCACAAATTTTTGCCATGTTCTTGGTCATGTACTTTTTACTAACCTCCTACTTCTCTGCACCAATTACTCAGTCCATTCCACAGAGGTGGACAGGTTTCAGACTAATCTACTTTCATGGCATTTTTTAATACCTACATTCCGTCTGATTTTCTTTGAATCTTTCTGCTAAATTTGAGAGGATTATTTCCACAAGATAGGCTATTTTCATTCACATTCATTTTTTGACTTCCTACATATTAGATCCATCAATTTTCTTCCAAGCTATATAGGATAGAATTTGTGTTTACAATAGCCAGATACATTTATATATAGATATTGTTCTAAACTAAGGGTAGAGAATCTGTGACTTTGAGGACATATACAGTCTTCTCAACCATTGATTGTGGCTTTCCACAGTTTTGATGAAAAACCAATTAAAATGGTACCACCTCCACTCTGCACCCTGTGGCAAAGGCTTGTATTGAAGGCTTTTTTAATAAGCTGATCACGTACCACAGATTCTACTGAACTACACTCATTGGTGTTTGAATTCAGGATTTTTCTTTCTTTTAAATTGATTGACCCAATAAGGCTCAAGAGCCCAGTATGCCTTTCCAATTTATTCTGGTGATAGAAGAGATGGATTCATTCTTTTTTGAATGGTATTCATACAAAATAAAATGCAAACAGCTGTGTCCAGAATTTTAACTTAGTTCACTTTAGTCAATTTATTTCAATGATCAACACACACACACATATATATATATATATATATATATATATATATATATAGACCTATTCTTTGTTGCCACTTTTGTAATGTTCTGTGAGGTGGGGGTAAATTTTGACTGATACTTAAAATTTCTTCACTCTCTTACGATGCCACTTACTGAGTATGGATTGTTAAACAATGCTAACTTGCAATGTTATATTTCACCTCTCTTTTGTATGTGCACTACTCTCTCTTGGTCAGATCTCTGTCTGACCCACTTTTATATCCACCACTTCTAGTCATGTGAACTCCAATAGCACAATCCATTTCAACACTTGTGTTTGTTGACTAGAGACCCATGTTCGAACCACAAGTCGATATCGGTACATTCTTCTATTAACAGAGGCATTGGAGGTGTAATAGTTACCATCATAAGAAATGAACTCAGCAACCTGAGTTCAAATCCTGAACAAACCTGTTTACATCTCAGTTAACAGTAATATTTTTGAGAAAGTTATGAATCCAACCATTCTTCCTTCAGCTATGAGTAAATAGTAGGATAGACTGGGATCTTTAACCTTTGTATAGCAACTGATCTAGGAGAAGGAAAGCTCTGAATACAAACCTAATAAAATCTGCTTAAAAAATAGACCTTATGTCACATCCTGCCCATGTGAAGAGACTTATGTGTGTGTGTATATATATATATATATATATATATATATATATCATCATCATATCGCGCTGGTAGCACGGATATCCCTGACCCTCTCTCGCCACTCCTCCCTATCGTTCATCGCCCTAGGTAGGTCTTCAGGACAACATCCCGTATCCTCACATAGCTGCTGAATGTATGTTCGTGCTGGTCGTCCTGCTTTTGTGCGGCCATGTGTGGGGATCCATAAGAGTACATCTCTTATGAGTTCATCTCTGCTTCTCCAGCAGTGTCCTGCATGTCTAGTTCGTCTAACTTGAATAGTTTTCGTGATAGGGGGCAGGTGGCCGTACAGTTGGTGTCTTATGTTAATGCACACAAAACGGAATATATGTGCTATAACCAAACGGGGGACATCTCCACTCTAGAAGGAACCCCTCTTAAACTAGTAGACAAATTCACTTACCTAGGAAGCAGCGTCGAATCAACCGAAAAGGACATCAAAACGAGGTTAACGAAAGCATGGACAGCTATCAATAGGCTATCGATTATATGGAAATCAGACCAAACCGATAAAATGAAACGTAGTTTCTTCCAGGCAGCGGTCACATCGATACTGCTATATGGCTGCACTGAATGGACGCTAACAAAATGGCTGGAGAAGAAGCTAGATGGCAATTACACAAGAATGCTGCGTGCAATCCTGAACAAGTCCTGGCAGCAACACCCAACAAGACACCAATATATATATATAAAGGTTTCACCAAAAAGTATCATCTGGAAAACTGTCAGTTATTCTTGAAGAACTTTTTTGGTGAAATCTGGGTAGTAGACTTCTTTGTTTTGTGACTCACTCGGTTTTTTTTGGGGGGGGGTTCTGACAAAGTTAGCATTGTGACTCATTTGTTTTTTTCTTTTACTTTTCCCAATGAGTTATATTTTTCCAAAATTATATATATATATATATATATATATATATATATATATATATAAGCGGTACATGATAATATTAATGTTCTCTGCAAAGAGGAGAGAAGTATTCTAATTAGTATATCATATTTCTTAGTTTTGTATTGATTATTACGAATGGCATTAAGAGCGCACTGACCCTACAAAATCAACAATGAGGTTCAAATTGGACTGGAAATTTTTTATTTTCCAATTTGGTGAATTTTTCAAACTACATATATACAGACATGATCAGACTTTAAATAATATATATTGCTTACCTCAGAACAAAATAAAACTCAGATTATTATGAAAAAAGTTTTCGATTTTTTGCTATCTTTGAAAAAGTTATCTGAAAGTTTTTAAGTTGTATATATAAATCAGTTATTAAGTAAAACATTAAACTTTAGATATTGTTGTAGATATACTAAATATTCATTGAGTATATCATTATTAGTATGCAACACTCTTTAATTTGGTCCGTAACAAGAAAAGTTTCCTCACTCCTGTAAGCCTAGCCTGACACTAATTCATCACTTGAATTTTGATCTGAAATTCAAAGGATGTTTGAAAGGTACAGAGAGGTATAAATTAAATAGAATTTAAAAAGTTGTGAAAGCTGTAAACACAAAGCAACAGAAGATGTGTTGTACTTTTAATAACAGCCAGATTAGATTTAATATTGAGCACTTGCATTTGTGACAGCCGAACAAAGACCACCACCATAAAACACTGGACAAACATAGAGTTGCAAGGTGTAATAAGATTTTTTGCATCCAACAGAAATTCATTATGATCTTGTTATTGTGTATGACAAAAATGTAATGAGTTAAAAGCTGGTATTGGTTTGATTTAGTGTATTGACAGAGGCACATGCAAATCTGCAAGATTAGCCTCATGTTAGGGTATCCATGTTCATCAACAAAAGACAACATTGTGTATATTAAAGCTTTGATAATCCCAGTTGGCTGGGGCTGAAGAATACACCAATTGCATCTCTGCAGAGGGGTCAGACTCTCCACCCAACAAGTTTCCAGAATATGACATTAAACCATCTGATGGTGAGGCTCCAGCCTCAGAGATTTGAGGAATGTGGAGTACCCTTTCATTGGCATTGTACCCACCTGAGAGGGTCCTATCTAAGGAGTCAAAAGAACAAACTGTGTGCAAACAAATGACTGATGTTAAATTGTTACTATTATATAGCAATACTTGAAACCATTTAACTCAGTGCAAATAAAAAGCTCAGGCTCGTTTAAGAATGTTATCTCCAAAAGGTATCTATAAATACATGAATAAACAGGATTTGGCATTAAATTAACTACAGCGGTTGATATGCTGTAAAAGCAAACCAGAGCTTTGGTACAAAATGACAGACAGTGAAAATTAAAGCCGTAGAACTTCCAAAGTTGGTGATCCATGAAATCATCCACAGAGAGTTAGAATATCAGAAACTATTCCCAAAGCTGTTCACTGAAGAAGACAAGATAAAAAGCTGTAATGTTTTATGCTATTGACTATATAGTCTTGACAATTCTTTTTTGTAGAAGTGACTGCTTTAATGTGCAGAATAAACAATAATAGCAACACTTAGCAGCTCAGTGGTCCCAGCTTGCATCCAGCTGGCAGACAAAAATAAAACAGGCTGTAACTCAATAGAGACCCTGTGCCATCACTGAAACAAACTGGTATATATATATATATATATATATACACACACTCATATACCTGTTCCTGGGCCAGCAACAATCACTGTCCAGAGAATCGCCTTAACCATATGCATATAATAGAATGCCTTAATGACCAAAAAATCTCTTCTTCCTCAGAGTTCTCTAGAGCTCACTTCAACTCATACCTCAACATCCTTCTGGTTATCATTTGCTTGGACCCCTCAAATCAAACTGATCCAAGATGTAGTTCTATACAAATGACTTGAGTCACTTCACACAATGATTTTTAATGAGGGTATTTATATATCTATTAACCAATAGAACAAGTGCATCAATTTCAGTGATGACTGCAGAAAAGTAGTGCTGTAATGTATACTCAATATTTTATTTGTATAATAATAAACATATTGGATTATTAAACGTGTATTCCTTATTGAACATTCCTCATATTCACTGTATAATGTTTGATCTATATGATTTATATTCACCAGTGAATTAAGTGCATTGACAAAGAAGATGATGATATGGCAAAATAAATTTTTGAATAAAATCAAATGACTTTTTGTATTAAGCACACATTATAATAGATCCAAATATATCTATATATTTAATATGTACATTGAGTGATTTATTGCAAATCAGAAAGTATTACTAAAAGAAAATATTTACAGTGATACTTGACTAAATAATTCATCAGTTTTTGGAATGGCAGTTTCTCAAAACTAATGCAAATCAAGAAATTTGTTTTGATTTAAATTAATGTAATATTAATTAATTCCTGGCCCTCCAAAATGTATAAATAGCATATTTTTTTCTTTTTATATAGTTTAATTATGTTTATCAATTAGATAGGCAGTTGGTGTGGCACATAGCTACTTTTTACAAGGGTGAGAGTATAATTCCTCTTCAAAATTAGAGCAGATATTTCTTTTTCTGGGGTAACTGTTTCAGGTTTGCTTTCTTTTTTTAGAAAAAAAAATGTCTATCAAGAATTGATTGTTTTTCTCCTTAAAATGATTTATAATAATATAATTGCTATTATTATTGATATGATAAAAATAAATCAAATCATTAAATTACTGGTATTATTCAGTTAAATGACATAATATAAAACAATTTACTCATTAACTTAATTAACAGCCAGTGTTTTTGAAAAAGAAATGCATAAAAAAATAAGTTGAATATAGTGACAAAGTGAATTGAAAGAAGGTCATTGGTTGATTGCAAGAAAGCATAAAACTCTGTCGATCAAAACGTAGACCAGTCAACCCTGAGTGGGTTACCAGGAAGAAGATGGTCTAATGTTGGAAGACCTAAAAACCCTATGGTTCCAGTCAATTAACATCACTGAGGACCCACCCGGGCATGTTGGAAAATGAATGTTATGTAAAATGATGAAAATATTTATAGAATCAGATAAAGGAATAGAACTTGATCTAAATTTACTAATCCAGTGCACATTAAAAACAAGAATAAAGGTAAACTTCCCAGTCAGACTCAAACTCAAGTCCCCTCCCACCTTGGAGAAACCTGATTCTATATGTCAGCTGTATTAACAACTCAGTTACAAGAGCATGGGTGTTATCACATAAATCTACATAACACAAAAAAAATTGGTTGGTGCCATTTCTGTGGTTATTGCTTTCGACTTTAGTAGTATCAAAATAAAAAATAAAAAATGGCAACACCTTTGTTGCTAATTATAAAACTGCATGAATATATTTGAGGTTGATTGAGTTTTATGGCTTATCAATCCTTGTAGGTTATTTAATGGCAAATCCTCTGTATACAAATATATATATATATATATATATATATATATATGATATTCCTCATATATTCTATACATGAATAATCCACACCCACTGTCTTTGGATGCTGACTGGATATTACTGATATATATTTATATACGTCAAATGTGATTTGTAGGTAACATCTTAAACTATCCAGAACTCATTTGTTGGCACACAGTTAAATAGTTTTAAGTATTGCTATCAAACACAAATGGTTTTATTTACACACAGTTAAATGGTTTCAAGTATTTCTATTTAACACTAATAATTTTATTCAAAATTATTCATTTATTTGCTCACATTTAAAAGGTTAAAGTATTGGTACGTAACACTAATAATTCAATTAAACACTAGTCATTTGTTTGCACACTGTTAAATAGTTAAAGAGTTCTATTTGACTCAAAGATGGGACCTTAAGAGGTACAAACACTTCGAAACAGAGTGAACCTGGGAGTAAAGGCAATAAAGAGGTACTATGAAATGCAGGTTTTTTTCAAGGAGCACTCGTGTTGACACTACTGTATGGATGCACTACATGGACGCTAACTAAATGTATAGAGAAAAAGTTGACGGCAGCTACACAAGCATGCTGTGAGCAATATTGAACAAGTCCTGGAGGCAGCACCCTATGAAGCAGCAGCTGTATGTCCACTTACCACCCACCATGAAAACTATCTACATTAGACAAACCAGACATGCAGGACACTGCGGTAGAAGGAAGGATGAACTCATAAGTGACATACTCCTGTGAACACCTTCACATGGACAAACAAAGGCAGGATGACCAGCTAGAATCTATATACAACAGCTCTGTGCTGATATAGGATGTAGCCTTGAAGACCTACTGGGAGTGATGGACGATAGAAAAGGGTGGCAGGAGAGGGTCAGGGAGATCTGTGCTGATGGCGTGATATGATGATGATGATTTCATTCCCCTGAGCTCCATAATTGGAGCCTCACTATCAAATGCAGTTTAGTATTATATCCAGGACAGTCACTGAGAGTGTCTTACTCTTATGCAGAGATGCAATTTGTGAGTTTTACAGCTCCAACTGACTGGGCTTAAACACATATAAGAGGTGTGTGTGTGTATATATATATATATATATATATATATATACACACACACACACAAAAGTCTTTCTTTGTAATTACTTTTGAAATGTCCTCAATAAGTTTTGACCTTTGGTCATTGACAGGATAAAGTTTCTTTGAAGCAAAGATTGAGTTGATATGCCACAAAATTAACCAGTAACATAATATATTCATTAATTAAATGTAGGATTAAATTTTAGCATCCAAGTGTTTTAGCTGATTTTTTTTATGATCTCTATATGCTATGACCCCATGATAAGCCTCATGTAGAAGGCAATACCTCGAGATGTGGTCTGGGATTTGTTTCAAATTTGGTATAAATATTTAAATAATATATTTAATCTGGACATTTCTTTTTCTACATGTTCATATTTAAAGAAGTAGTTGCTGTGGTGTAGTATTTAACATACTGGATTTTGACATCGCTGTAAACAAGTTCAAATTTCTATTGCACAATTATGTTCCCCTTCAAACCAATACCCTTGGAAAAGGCACAAGCCCTCTTATCCCTCCAGCTCTGGGTTAAATGGTATCACTACTGTTCTTCAGCAAGGATGGCTTTTGCCTTAAATACCTCAGGAAGGTTATCATCCTAATAAACAAAGAAACATAAACTTAAAGTCTATGCGTGTGAAACAAAATGCTTCTAGATAACGACCTACATTTACCCACTAGCTCTCACATCTATTTGCCTCCGTTTGTCCATGATCCCTAATCATATACAATTTTTGTACTCATCTATGATGTATTATTATTCAGTAGATTCACTATTGATCTGACTCTTCATTGAGTTTAAAGTTTCATGAAGTTTTTGCCAACGATTACAAAAATTTCTCTTTGTCAACTTCTTTTAACTAAGACATTCTCACAAATCAATGAATCTGTTTGCTTCTAGAGAGTAACACTATAAAAATGAAGCGGGTGTCCTCGTGGTGTAATGGTTAAAGCGATGGACTGCAGAATCATAGTATGCGAGTTTGTACTCCAGTCGCGCTATTACGTTCACTTTCGGACAAATACCCTTGGGAAAGGTATGAACCCCCTAATCCTCCCAGCTATGGGTTAAATAGTACCACTACTGTTCTTCTAGGAGAATGGCTTTGGCATTAAATAACCTAAAAAGAGTTGATATGCCATTAAACAAAGAAACCGAAACCAAACCTATAAAAATGAATATTAGTAAAGTAAGTCAAGTTGGTGACCATAGTTGAGGGTGGTTTAGGAGGTGCCCGTGGTGTAGTCGTTATCGTCGTAGGAAATGGACATGGCGACACGAGTTCAAATCCTGGACGAGACTGATTGCATTTCACATAGCACTAATACCCTTGGGAAAGGTATGAATCCAATTATTCTCCGTCCAGCTATGGGTAAATAGTTCTTCAGCCTTGGTTAGGCAACTAGTCTAGGAGAAGGAAAACTCTGAATTCAAACCTGTTAAACTCTGCTTAAAAATTGACCTTGTGTCATATCCTGCCCGAGCAGAGGGGTTGGTAAATAGTACCATAGTTGAGGGTGACCCAAAAGTTCCCACACTGAGGTGTAGGGGAGAGCGCTACTACATTCCCTGGATTGCTCCACTTTAACCTTTATCTGTATCTTATAATGCTGAGTATTAAGCAAGGAGGGTTTGTACCATTTTTTGAGTCTTTGGTATGACTCGACCTGGGATTGAACCCGGGTTTCCCGAACTATTGGCAATCATTCTAACCATTAGACCAATAATATTCATAAACATGAATATTAGAAAATAAATATTTGTGTTGTGCTCTTTCTTTCCCCAGTATCTCTATTATTCTAGTCCCCTTCTATCTCTCTCTATCATAATAACTACACTTTCAATTCAGGCAAACATGTTACTGCTATTGTAAAAGACTATTGCTGTTAAGATATACACTTGGTCTTAAATACCGTTAAAGTTGTACCACCTATCTCAACATTATAGCAATCCAGTTGAATACACTGACTCCTCCAATGAGTGTCCTATACATGACACTAAACAATCTGATGGTAAGGCTCTTGTAATGCTGGAGCTTTGGGGAATGCAGAGTACTTCTTCATTGCTATTGCTCTGGCCTAGGGTGGTAACAGCTGATATGATCCTATCTCTGTTTGACATTTAAATGGAGTACAAACAAATGACTTATGCTAAATTGAATTGTTAGAAATAAAACTCTTTAATCATTTAACTGTGTGTAAACAAATGACTGATCTCTACTTGAATTGTTAATGATACATAACAATACTTGGAACCATCTGTGTGCAAATGAATGTATAATTTTCAATAGAATAATTTGTGATAGATAGCAATACTTGCTGGAAACCATTTAACTGTGTACAAAAAAGATGTGCTCAGTTTCATCTAAAAATGTTATCCCCAAAATGTGCTTACAAATCATATATATTTAACATATTTAATACCAAATTCTCTTTATACATATAGAACTCACAATGGTTGATATGCCATGAAACCATTCAAAACAAATAAACTTTAGCTTGTTTAAAATGTTAACCATAACCTATTTGCTTACAAATCATATATATTTTATATATGCATAAACAGAATTTGGCATTAAATAACCTACTAAGATTGATATGCTGTAAAACCCAACCAATCTATATTACTTAAATACCTTCCATATGAATGATAGGATCCATTGTTTTCTTGTGGAAAGTTCTCCAAATTGTCATGCTGCCTGCATCAGTTTGTTCTCCAACCAAGCATTTTGGTGCCATGACTTTCTCAAAATAATAACACACCTCTACTTTACCATTTATCTTATTCAGAAGAAAACAAGACTCATTTAACTAAGTGAGTATTTAATGCTTGAATGCTCTTCAAAGACACTTGGTAGACATTGGTTAGCAGAGATACTCAGACAAGCCAGCAGCTACACAATTCTATATACAACAAGGATTGATATAATGTATGTTGTAACATATTCCTTCTTATGACTGCATCAAAGTTATCTGAAATTCATGTCACTGTAGTCTTTTTGTTGGTTCATACTTGGCAAGAAAGCCTTTGCTTACTTTTGGCATTTATGAGTCTTAGTCACTGAGTGCCTTGTTAATAGTTGATGTGTATTCTTTCCTTAGACCACCTTATTATAGGTACTCATCACAACTGATCATGAACACTTAACAAGTTATGTTATTTTAGAAATCCTCCAATATGGACATACATTTCTAGTTATAATAATGATCAATGTTGACCAGATCTTTTATTTTTCCCTGTATTTATTGTATTCACAGTATCAAAATGACAAACTTGATATTAGCTTAGCTATTTATATACCTCAGATCTGCATGATTGTTCCAAGACAGTACTTGCTATTAGCACATTTTCTAGGCTATTATCTTTTTGCTTATCAACTTGTACATTTTTTTTTTTTGGATAAAGCAATGCTAATCATAATTATCATCAATAATTTAGACTTGAATTATCAGTCATTTTCCTAATTCTTGTTACTTTGTCAAACATTATTATTAGTAATCATAACTAGCATCATCCTTCAGCTTCTTTAGCCGAGTCTGCTGCAGCTGTAGAATACACTGACTGCATCTCTACAGAGGGGTAAAAAAAAACCAAGGAGTGTCCTGATATGACACTAAAAAAATCTGATGGTGAGGTTCCAATAATGCTGGAGCTTTTGGGAATGCAGAGTACCCCTTCATTGCCATTGCTCCCAGGTCCGCCCTGGCCCGAAGTGGTAGTACCTGATAGGGCCCTATCTATGGGTCAAATAGAACTAAACTGCGTACTTATCACTCCCAGATACACTCTAACTCAGAGTGGTGGCACCAGAAAGTGTCCTACCTATGTGTCCATTAGTATTGTTTGACAATTAAACTGAGTGCAAACAAATGGCTAATGCTCAACTGAATTGTTTGAAATAGAACTGTTGGGTCATTTAACTGTGTGTAAGCAAATGACTGATGTTTAATTGAATTGTTAGTATTAAATTGCAATCCTTGAAAACATTTAATTGTGTGCAAACTAATCGTAAATAAAATTTTTCTTATTAGATAGAAATAAGGGAAACCATTTAACAGTGTGCAAAAAAATAAGCTCAGTCTCATTTAGAAATGTTATCTACAAAATGTATTTAGAAATAATATATGTAATGTATATGTATAAAAAGGATTTGGCAAATAATAACTTACAATGGTTGATATGCCATTAAACCAAACTTCATCTTCCTAATTCATGTTACTTTGTCGAAAATTCTTATTTGTAAATAATAGCTATCATTTTTCTTCATCTTCTTAATAATACTTGCTTTAATTTTGATGGCTACCCTCTTAGAAAATTATTTCTATGATAGTGATGAAAAATGCACATCAAAAACCAGAATAAAGATTGTGAGTTTGTAAATGGATAACACCAAATAAGATTTGTTTTAAATACAGTTTCATTAGAAATAATAAAATCCTATTATCATTAGTTTTTATTGGCCTAGTGGGTAGAGTTTTCGCCAGTAGTCTGGGAGAACTGGGTTCAATCTCAGGTCGAGTCATACCAAAGACTTTAAAAATTGTACTTGATACCTCCTTACTCAACATGCAGCAATATAAGTTACATATCAAGGGTAAAGTGGAGCAATCCAGGGAAAGGAGTAGCGCCCTCCTCTACACCTCGGTGCAGTAGCTATTGAAAAGGGAGCCTTCTGGTCACCCTCAACTATGGTCGCCAACTTTTTTTTATCATTCGTTTAGAAGAAAATGAACTTTTTATAAAAAGTTTTAAAGGTATTCTTATCTATGGGCAATACAGTAGTGTCACTATATAAATTATTTTTAGGAATTTGTATTCATATCTTATTTATTTGATGTAACCATTTAAATAAAACAGCAGGTTAGATCATAAATCTCAGAGCAGATTATATTTCAAACTATTATATTGTTAAGCATCATAATAAGTGGTTCATGCCTTCCAAATTGTTATACTCTAAATTGAATCTATTCCTGCCTTCTTAATAATAACTACATATCCAAATTTTCATGTATCGATTTCTGTATTCAAGAATAAAAATTAACTTTGTTGTTTTCATATATATAAAGTGTGATTTAAAAGTATCCAGACTGAACTTAAATTTTTTAGAATTTAACTAAAGATATGTACATCTGAATAACTTATATAATTAAGTGATAATGTGAAGATTTCTTGATAAGTCTTTGCTAGTTAACATGTTAGCAGGATTCATTGATAATATCTAATGAAGACTTTGTAACTTACATGTAAATTATATACATTGTTTAAGTAAGAGTTCTCAAATTTGTATAAAAAAAGCCAGCTGTCAGAAGACGAGTTGAAAAAGTTCAACATCTCTTCCAGTGAGCTAGATGTAACAAGATATGCCTGATCTTGTGAGCTGGACCTGGTCTTTCCAAGGTTAGCCATGTAAGTGGTGAAGGGGGCTAGCTGGACAACATCAACCACATGAGGCATTAGTCAGAGGTGATGTATTCTATGAATTTTGTGATTCTACCACTTTTCTCTTTTGGTGGCTGAGGTATGAAGAGACAAGCAGAGATGATGAAAGAATTAAGGTTAGAAGTGTTTTGTCCATTATCCATTTCTTCCTACTTCCACAGCCTCAGAGACAGAATGGAAATAACATTGTTATATTGCAAATAGGCTGTTAGGGAGACCCTTTATTTATGTGACAGAAAATACCTGCAAGTATGTGAACTAATTCAAACAGTCCATCATGAATTAAAAAAAAAAATAAAACAGAATTTCTTTCTTTTACTGAATGTCAGATTTAGAACTAATATTAATTAGAAATCTTACTGCCTTCGTCCATCCAGTCCCAGTCAGTTTTTATTGTTGATTATTGGTAGCATTTTACAGCAACCAGGAATTCTATATTTGGCTTCAAATAAGATAAATCAACCAGCTTCATCACAGCTTGTAAATGTTCATTTGTACATCTTGAGTGCAATACTGATTTATTTACATATTATTGATGAAAAAAAAAAATGCTCACAAAAAATATATGCATCCAAACATGGCTAGATTTTGAAAAACTAATGCAAACAATAAAGAGTTCAAGTTGCACATTAGCTGCATGTTTGACTTTACTTATTTAAATCATTCAACTCATAAGCACATTGTCATCGTCAGCAAACTACACTAACAAATCATTATTAGTGAGTTTGATTCTCTCTAAGTACTACATATTTCTAGCCAAGCACCAACAAACTAAGTTAAACTGTGTAAATCACAACATCAGAGATGGATATCGGTGGTCTAGCAGTAGAGATTGAACTTTTCCTCCAATAAACTATTATTCTTTTGCCTTGTTATGGACAGCAGCTGCATGGCAGACTGGTAAATAAGCATGTGATCTAAATGCAGAAATGTGTCACACTGAGTTTCTTCATGCCGAAAAAAAAATTCTTTACTCTTTTATAGCAAAAGAAGACACAACAATATGGTTTGGTTTCTTGGCATATTAACCTTCATGGGTTATTTGATGCCAAAACCATCCTTGCAGCATAACTGCAGTGATACTATTTAATCTGTAACTGGGGTGGGGATATGGAGGTCATAACTTTCCCCAGGTTATTACTCTGAAAGGAAACATTATAGCATGACTGCAGCTTGAACTTAATTACTTTGAGGCTACAGTCTAGCACTTTAGCCATTTCACCACAAGAATTTCCTGGACTATAATATGATAAAGATGACTATTTTATTTAATATCAGCTGATCAATTAAAGCCAGACTATCCTTAGCTCAACTAATCCTTAACTGTACATGGCAAAGATTGCCCTTCTTTTATTTAAGTCCTCTGTCAGATATGTTCCTGATTATGGAATCAGGTGATACTGTCAATGTAAAATTACTAGCAAGGTTGTCTTACACTATGCTCATGACATCAAATTTTCTTCTTGGTATTGGATGTATGCGCACAATGTGTGTAATAGTATGGATTTCACTACAAGCTAATAAACAAAACTTTCTACAGGCTTTTTAAAATAGCAAGATTTAAACTGGATAGACACATACTCTGAAGCCAGTATTATGCCACAACAGGCCAATAAAGAGAAATTAATTAAATCTTTTATTTAAAAAAATACCTGTTCTGTTTAATTCATTTTGCTTGTTCAAGTTTTAAGAAGTCCTCATCATCATCATCATCAAGGCATGCTCACAGTACAGATTCCCTGACTCTCTGACCCTATTGGCCATCACTTTTGATAAGTCCTCTAGATAGCACCCAATGTCTGCACAGAGCTGATGGAACTAAGTTATTGCTGGTCAGCCAATACTGGTGAGTCTATGTATTAGAGTTTATAAGAGAACATTGCTTATGTCCTTAGTGTTCATCTTACTTAGATGGTTTGTAAGATGGGAGACAAGAGGCTGCTGTTTTGTTGGAAGCTGCTTCCAGGATTTGTTCAAAACAGAATGCTGCAACCTTTCATAATTCTCATCTACCTTTCAAAAGCTCCAAAAACTTAGTATTCAGTTCTAAATGCTTTTAAATATGCAGAAAAATCTACTGGATCTCTATCGAGAATAAAAAGCTCAGAAAGAGGAGAAAAATAATGACTTGGCTCTTTGATAACTTATTAAATGAAGTAAACATGTTTAATGCAATATATCTGAAAAAAAAGGAACATTGGTAGATTTCTTTTCAACAGAGGTCAAAACTTTATTTGCTAATTATGAAAGTGCCATTATCAGAACTATTTCCCAATGGTTCACTATTTGTAAGCAACTCTATTAACTAAGAATGATCACCTAGTTGCAATGTTGTTATAGCCCCATAACCTTTTTCAGGTGTTTGTATTACCATACTAAACAATTCCCCTTCATGGTATTTCTCAGGGCAGTGAGGTTACTTGGCATTGCCTATATACTTGCTAAGTAACATATGAAAGGTTGTACTAGGTTACATGATAACAGTGTAAGTCTTCATGTTTGAGATCAATAAACTGTAAATCCTTACTGGACAGCTAACACTGGCACATTCATATGTTGGAGTCCATAAGAGAAAGTTTCTTATAAGGTCATCCTTACTTCTATAGCAGTGACCAGCATACATCAGATCAGTGTGGACAGTGGATTCAAGCTAGAGTACCTGCCAGATTTGACGTATGGTGAGAGAAAGAGTCAGGGAGCTGTGTTAACAGCATCATGATGATATATCAGAAGTATATAACAGGGGAACTCATTGGTTTTCTATCATATCAGTGGTTCGTGATGATATTGATGCTTTTGTCTAAGTGTGAAGGATTTCAATTGGCACTTTATATCCATCTACATTCTTTCAAGAATTTGCAAACTCTTCTAATTCTTTTTTCAGTTTGGAATTTTCAGAAGGTTACTGACTAATGAAAGATACCTAAATAAGACCAAAAGGTTGAAACAATGACACAATTGTAACAACCAAGATTAGGATATTAGTCTTAGTGTATCAATTTATAATAATGAATTGCTTTATGAGAATATTTTTCTCATTTCAGACTTTGAGATAAAAGAAACTAATAAATGTTGTGAGTCAAATTTTCTAACATTTTACTTCTCACTAGTTGTGAGTTGAGTACCTGGATTAAGTAGTTTATTAAACTCTGTGGAAGTGACTGATAAACAAAACACTAGGTCAAATTAATTTGGGAGGGTAAGCTAATACTAGATATCCTCAGAACAGAAGGAAAGCAATTAGTCTTCATGAATTAAAAGGATTCAGTTTTAAGTTTTGGGGTTACTAACTACAACAGACTTTATCGCATTCTTACCAAATATGCAATATCACTTTCTTTAGTGACTTTTCCAGGTAAAACTGATTCAAATTCCCCAGTTGCCTGGAGCTGTAGAATACACCAACTCTTTCACTGCAGAGGAGTAAGCCCCTACCCACCAATCAGTTTCCTGGATATGACACTAAACAATCTGATGGTGAGGTTCCAGTAATGCTGGAGCTTTGGACAATGCGGAATACCCCTTTATTGCCATCGCTTCCAGGTAGACTCTGGCCCCGAGTGGTAGCACCTGAGAAGGGTCCTATCTATGGGTTGAATAGAACTAAATTGTGGTTTCTTGAGTTTATTGTTTTTTGCGTTTAAAGTGCATATTTATGCTAAACTGAATTCTTTAAAATAGAAGTTTTGATATTTAATCTGCAGACTTATGCTAAACTGAATTGCTCGAAATAGAACTGCTTTGATATCTAAACTGTGTACTTACGCCAAACTAAATTTTCTGAAATAAAACTGTTTTGACATTAACTCTGTGTATTGCCTAGTCTGCTGGGGCTGTTGGATACACCGACTGCACCTCTGCAGAGGGGTAAGACCTCCCTGAACGAGTGTCCTAGATATGACACTAAACAATCTGATGGTGAGGTTCCAGTGATGCTGGGGCTTTGGGGAATGCTAAGCACCCTTTCATTTCCATTGCTCCCAGGTCCACTCTGGCCCGAAATTTTGACAAACTGTATACTTATGCTAAACTGAATTGTTTAATATAGAACTTTTGACATTTAACTGTGTAAACAAAATCTATACTTATACTCAACTGAATTGGCTGAATTTGAACTGTTTTACTCAACTGAATAGCATGAAATAGAAATGTTTTTGACAATTAAAATGTATACTCATGCTAAACTGAATTGTCTGAAATAGAACTGATTATTTGTATAAAAATGGATTTGGCATTTAATAACCTACAAAGGTTGATATGCCATGAAACCCAAACAACCAACCAACCTGATTCAAAATATCCTCTAAACATGGACAACAGAATAAGAAAAATCTGCCTCTAGAGGTTGAATAAGAGGTTCATTTAGCAATTTTCAGATGGTTACTGACTATAAAAGATACCTAAGGAAGGTCAGAAAGTAAAATGGTGGAATTGTTATGATTATATTAACAGCCAAGATAAGAATATGAGTCCAAGAATACATATATTTATCTATAAATTTATAAACAATATATATATTTATACATACATATATAGAAAATAAATACATATATTTATAATATATACTTGTATATATATTTACATATACCTATATGGGTGTTATATATTTATATATACATATAAAATCAATATATATATTTAAATAAATCAAATCAAATTAGATGGAAAGTGTTCTTTTTCTGTAAAAAAAATGAGAGTAAAGTGACAGTAGAAAGATTTCGTTTTACAATTCGAAAATGTCTACAAACAATTGAAAAACTTAGCGGTTTTTAAAAAGGTGCGGTCAAGCTTATATGTGAAACTAAGTTAAAAGAATTTTAAAAATGTATTCCAAAAGAAACTAGATAAATATAAAAGAAAATAAGTTGTTCATCTATGATTTTTCTAATGGCTGATAAGTCAAGGCACATTTATGAAGTAGAGCCCATTAATTACAAAAACAATGCTAAAAAATGAGGTGACAAAATTATCCCCCCAAAATAAATCACTGGTAGAAATAGCTTCGAAAGCAATTCATTTTTCTTAGTGAACAACAGAATTAAAAAATTGGCTAAGGAACATCCTATTATAACTCTGAAAGACCTCAAAGAAAACTTCTCAAGGAAATAGTAATGCTGCTTAATAAATTCTATAAAAAATCATATGGGTAAAATAATCAAAACCATATTAGATGGCATATGCACTAAAGTAAATGAAATTATATGCGTCAACCAATGGAAAAGCACTGAAGTTAGCATTGAGTGGTTTGAGAAAATAACAATAAAAGATAAATAGGAAATCATACAAATGATGAGAGAAGAAAAAAACAAAAATAATGGCACAAACCGTCAGTGTAATTGTAGAACAAGTGAATGTCCATTACAAAAGGAATGTTTAAATAAAAATACTTTCTACCAAAGTAAAACTCACAATGGACAAGAAAAGATACAGATCAGATCAGCTGAAAGACCATTGAAGGAGGATTAATCAGGAAACTTCTTTCAGAAATGAGATATGAGAATAGCACAAAACTATCCAAATACAAGTGCGATTGTAGGGGAAATAATGGGGAAGAATCCGAAATCAAGTGGTCGATCTTTAAAAGAGCACATAGCTGTAATGAGGGTTCAAGGAATTGTAGATTGTGCCTAGAGGAGAAATATTACATCATTAGCTTTCCTGATTCAAATAAACTACTGAACAAAAGATCGAAGCTCGTGTTGAGATGCCAACATGATAGAAATGAACAACCTGTTCATTTCTATCAACACACAATAGGCAATGCTCCAAAAGTAGCTTTTAATTGTGAATACAAATCTGAACTACTCTGTGTGTGTGTGTGTATATATATATATATATATATATATATCCTTTATTGTTGGTTTATGTCTGTTAAGTGTACATTACTATTTTTGAGAGCATACATCAATGTGTGTGTGTAAATAAAACCTGCCTCTCTGTATATTCATTCTAAGCATCTGATTTGGGTTGGCTGGCCTGATATTCACTGAATCTTTGTGTCACATTTCATTTGATGTGATCAATTCCATTTTCTCTAATAAATAAATAAATAAACATCCCCTTTCTTATACCCCAAATACCACCATTGCCATAATCATTCCAATATTTTTCAGATTTCTCTCCAGTGTAACCATTATTTTCAGATCCTCAACTTTTAGTTTATATAGATTTTTTCTTTTATTTCACAAGGTTCCTTTGCCAGTTCTTACTTTTCTCCTTCTCTTGATGACATAAAATTATCATTAAGTAGTAAACTGGACTGGAAACTACTTTATTCTATAAGTTATGGATTTTTTTTACTGTTATGATTACATACATATATAATATACACACATATGCACAAATAAATAAATATACCAGAAGGCTCCCTTTTCAATAGCTAGGGGAGGGTGCTACTCCTTTCTCTGGATTGCTCCACTTTACCCTTGATACCTGCCTTATATTTCTGAGTGTTAAGGAAGGAGGTATCAAGTACCATTTTTAAAGTCTTTGGTATGATGTGACCTGGGATTGAACCCAGGTCTCCCAGTCCATTTGCGAACACTCTACTCACGAGGCCAATGAGCCAGATTACACCTGCATAAATACACACACACTCACACATATATATATATATATATATATATATATATATATATATATATATAAACACCTGCATACTTACACACGCACACATACATATATATAAACGCCTGCATACATACACAAGCATATATCTATCTATCTATCTATATGGGAGGCATTCAATACGGTTCCAGACTTTTTTTTACAGGCATTTAGAATTGTCATAGACTCTTGAAAATTCACTATGTTATTGCTATATATCTTATGAGATGACTGACCAATTTTTATGATTTCAGGTTCAAATGAACAGCTACAGCAGCAATTGGAATACACCCTACTAAAGCCAGATTTTCACTGCTGGTGAATTTCAAAAATGCAATCTGGACGTGAGGACATTTAGAAGAATGATATGCACTAAAATTCTGTTTTAAACTTGGAAAAAATGCCACAGAAACATATGGAATGCTTCAGACTGCTTTTTGAACATCTTGCGTGAATCGAGCATCAGTTTTTGAGTGGCATAAGAGATTCAAGGAAGCCAGGAAGTCTGTGAGGGATGATGAGAGGCGTGGGAGGAGTTGATTGGCCAAAGGGTTACTATGTTGAGGTTTTAAGGGAGTTCAGGAAGAGATTCCGTTGGAAGAGGCCAGCACTCTTCAAATCGGGTCAGTGGCATTTCCACCAGGACAATGTACCAGTTCCCAACTCCATCCTTGTCACAGACTATTTGACCAAGATGGGCATCAAGACAGTTCCTCAGCCTCCCTTTAGTCCAGACCTTGCTCCCTGTGACTGTTGCTTATTCCCTAAGCTCAGAGGCTGTCGTTATGAGACAATTGAGGAGATGAAAGAGGCTGTGATGAAGGTCATTGACACGCTCACACAAGAGGACTTCCATGGGGCCTTCCAGACGTTATTGGAACGATACAACAAGTGCATTGCATCTGGAGGAGATTACTTTAAAGGGGGCTAGAGTTTCATGCGTGTACTATCAATAAAATGCCCACACGGAAAAAAGTCTGGAAACTTATTTAATGATCCGCGTATATATATATATATATAAACATGTACATACATACATTCATACACACACACACACACACACATATATATATATATATATATATATATATATAAACACCTGCACGCACATACACCAATATGTATGAATGTATACATATATGTATATATACACACAAACACACACATATATATATATACTATTTCTTCTTTTGTTGTTAGTATAACATTATCATTCAATTTGTTAATTGGACTGAAAATTGGTTTATTCTTTACTTTAAGTTCTTTACTGTTTTGGGTAGGTTATGATTACATATATATATATATATATAATCACACACACACATATACAAAATTTGTTTTCAACTTCAGCCAGATTTCAGGTTAATCACACACCTCACACATTTGTATGGCCTCATCTTCACAGAAATCTGGACAAAAATCTAAATTAGTTTTTTCTAGTTTTATAAAAAGTGGTTGTGTGATGCCATTACAAAAATGTTCAGCTATGCTCTTTTTTTCTGAGTGAAGCTTAGAACTTTTGAACAACCCTAATACATACATGTTCACACTAAAAGATATATACACACACACACATGTATGTATAAACATAATAAGAATTTCAGTAATATAAAATTTCATTCAACAACATATATTTCTACTATCTTCTGTGATCTCTCAGGAAACTTCATTATTTTTTTCTTAGCAGAATATTTTTATCTTCCTAAGGAAAAATCTGCTTTTGGTGCTTTTACATTCCTCCAGGATATCTGAATAATTTTCATTAAGAATAAATGGCAATTCAAAGAGGCAAAATCAACTGAATATGATGGTTTACTCAGCTATGAACTGGTGTAAGAATTAAGACTTTTAAAAGGCAATTAAACTAATGACTACTTTAACAATAGATTTTTAAATTTGTTCAAAAATCAAATAACTATTAAAAATATAATTTTTAAAACTATTCTAAAAATAGAACAATTGAATACTTTATCTGTGCAAATTGTAATTGTTTAATCGAAATCTGTAAAAATAAATGTGGGGGCTCCAAACCCCCACTTCAAAAAATGCTCTGCAACACACCTGAACTAAACAGAAAAATTTCAAACATTATATGGTGTATTGATACACCAATCAAACATCTCTATTTACACAGAAATTTTTAAATTGTCTAGGAGCCACCCAATTTTCTAGAAAATTCATCCAGAATGATTCAGTCCACAGAGAAAAGGAACAGTGTCCTAGAGGAAAGATATGAAGGTCAGAAAAGATCACCAGTTAAACTGACTCTGTGTTAAAGGAAAAACTCTTTCATTATTGATGACGCTAAAGATCAAACTACCTTTTTCACAGTTTTCAACAACTTTACTTCAAATTCCTTGTGCATATTTCTTATATCTTAGTACAAACTCATTTTTTGTACTCTAAATTTTTTTATACCTGAATTTTTCCAGAAAAAATATGTCCAATGAAAATATATTTAGACAACAGTCTTTTGACATAAAATGCAGCAAATATAATACATCTCTTATCAGCCAAAGGTGTAGCTGAAGATTACACAGTTAAAATACTGTATCTATAATAATATCTATAAAAAAATGATATAAAAACCATAATTTGAAAATGAGATGTGATCAAAAAGTATGGAAAATGAATTTCTAATTTCAGTTCTATTCTAAAATCATATGAATATATATGCACAGCTGAGTAACTCATATAATAAAGTGATGTCCAGATATTTGACATTGTCTCAACAAGTCAATGCCAAATTATAAGAAATCATGAAACCAATCTTCACACTCTTTCAATGAAATGTCTTATCTCAATCAGACTTTTTCTTGTATTCTAAACTGAAGACATAAAAAGAAATACAAAGCTTCATACCATATGAAAGAGGGTTTCAAAGATGATTTGTTCAATGAGAAACTCACTGGATTGAGTGTGTTAAATGGGACTGTTATGAAGAAAATGAATCTTTCATTCAATATCAATTTTTTATTTGGGTAAATACAGGTTCAGTTTTGATATTTTGTGCACACCTTGTATTTCAGTGTGTTATAATGACAATTTCTCAATCAGAAATTAGATGTAAAATTCAATTTTAATTGGGGCTGTAGAATGCACCAACTGCATCTCTGTAGAGGGGTAAAACTACCCCAACAAGTGTCTTGGTCATGACACAAAACAATCTGATGGGGAGGCTCCAGTAATACTAGAGCTTTGGGGAATGCAGAGTACCCCATTAGTACTCCATGGAGAAGTGGTGGAGAAATGGAAGAAAATAAAAAAAGTTATAGTGAAAGTGAAAGTGAAAGGGCATTGATAGTACTACTATTAACTAGTAGAAAAAAATGATGACCATTTCTAAATATCAAACAATATAAAAAGTAATTTATTTCCAGAGACGTAAAACGTTACAAATAAAAGTAATTTCCAACAATTGCATATGATTCCATATACTGGTTGAGTTATGGACACAACTCTTCTTGGACACAAAACAAAATATTAAAAAAATATGCAACAAAATGATATAAAGAATGTTAATTCAAGGAAAAAAATACAGAAAAGCAATTGGAGTTTTACCATGACACTCATTGTTGAACCTCCAACTTCCTAAAAGTTGTTTTATAATTTTTTTAAGTAAATGACTCCTCTGGGTATTACAATTTGAAAGTTCTTTTTCTCTTTCTTTTTCAAATGTTATTTTTCTTTTTGGGCCTCTTCTGCCAACTGAGATATCCTCTAATCAGCTGGGAAAACACTGTCTTTTCAGCTGAATAATTTCTTCTTTCTGCAGACTTTCTTAATAATTTGGTAGATGGGTCCATGCAGATATTCAAATCTTCTCATTGGATTTCCTTTTAAATTCTTCAGTTTAACAACATCAAAAGGTGCTTACTCTCTCACGGAATAAGCATGTGGTACTAAAATGTTAGTTGCTTCTGCGTGGAGAAAAACCTCATTTGCTTTTCTCCACGACTTTTAAAAACTTTTCTTTTATTCTTTAAGGTCTTCAGGTGGCATAACTAGCAAGACGACTTTGTGTCTACTGAATGGTCAAATTTTCACCTCGCAAAATGACCTAACAGGTGTATTCTAGCAGCTCCTAGCTAAGATCTAAACTGCCTGAAGGCAAAGGAAGCCAAAACGAGACTCAAGGCAAAAAGGCAAGATACCAGCAGCAAAAAGGGAAAGAATAAATGGCCAGCCTGCCTCTGACTTCCACTTATATAGTAGCAAGGGGGCCAGTTACATTTCAACTAAGCCAATGGCATTCAAGCAGTTATTCGCTGCCAAATTTACAAAATTCCAATCATTATCATTGTAGGATAGCGACTTGATGACCTGAGTTCAAATTCTGGAGGAAACTGTTTACATATCACAATACCCCAATGCACCCTTCCTCTTATGGGTAAATAGTTGGGCAAACTGGGCTCTTTAACCTTTGTATGGCAACCACTCTAGAAGAAGGAAAACTCTGAATACAAACCTTTTAAACTCTGCTAAAAATAACTTTTGTCAGATTCAAGAATTGGGAAATACATACTTTTAGAAATTCCCAATGTAGACTATTGCAAATACAACTAATTATAAATTCATTTAAAATTTTATGTTTCATCCATCACACTTAAATATCTTTAGATGCTAAGCAATTCAATATTGTATTTCTTTTCAAAATTGCACATTTTGATTATTTAATAGCAATATTTTCATATGTAACTTATTTTTGTTCATTTTTTACAGTGGAAATCATTGAATTTATTACAAAATACTTAATGATGAAGACATTCAGCTATAAAACCATTTATTAACAAAATTAAATTACTTTAAGTAAATTTCATGAGGATTTTTTCTCTTTGGAAGAAAATAATGTAAATGTGGTGGTTGACAGGTTTTATTACAGAAAATGTTCATAATTTAAAATTTTATTGTTTTGACTTTTTTTTTTTAATTCACAGTAACTGAATCTTGCCTGAGATGTTGCCGATTGAACAGTACCAGCCCTTGTGAGAAGTTCAACTCAAAATTATTCCTTAGTGATGGCCGCCCTTGTCTGCAAGGCTACTGTCAAAACGTAATATTCAGATTATATTAATTTACATACATACATAGTGTAATAGGAGGTGCTTGTGATGTAACCAGAATCACCAGAGGAAATGGACATTGCAATGAGAGTTCAAATCCTGGACAAGGCTGTTTATATTTCATATAGTGCTAATACCCTTAGAAAAATAATGAATCCAACTATTCTCCCCACAGCTATGAGTAACTTGTAGAGCTCTTTTACCTTGGTATGGTAAGCAGTCTAGGAGAGAGAAAACTTGAAATCCAAACCTCTTAAACTCCCCTTTAAAAAAATTGGTCTTGTGTTACATCTTCCTTGTTACTGAAAGTTTTGTCTAAATACATTCGTAGAGTAACATTTATTGTCATAGGAAATAGAATCACTGACCCAAGTTCATTTCCTGGACAAGGCTGTTTGCATTTCCGTTTGTGCTAATGCCCTTGGGAAAGACATAAATCCATCTTCAGATGAATATCATTGTAATGGCCTACATATACACCTTTGTCATTGGAATTTTGGGTGTATTACAGTAAGGATGAGGGATGGACAGACTAAGCTAAGTGACCATAATCCCCAATACCCACATGTTTGTTTTTACTACATGGGTTATGAAAAAAATTCTTTGAACACCAGTTCTCCCCAATGTCCCTGCAAACCTTTTTTGATCACACTCTTTCATTTTAGTAAAAACACAACATCACAAATAGGATTTTAACAAACAAATACAGTTTTGAATTTATATTTAAAAATAAAATTTAGATATATTTAAAAAGTTAACATGCATACAAAACATTGTTAAAAATAACTCTATGACATTTTAATGTCAGCCCAGTTGGCTGGGGCCGTAGAATACACTGACTGCATTGCTGCAGAGGGGTAAGAACTCACCCCAACGGATATGACACAAAACAATCAGATGGTGAGACTCCAGTCTTGGAGATTTCTGACCTGGAGTGGTAGCACCTGATAGGGTCCTATCTATGGATCATATTGAACTGTTTGACATTTAACTGTGTGCAAACAAACAAATGACTTATGCTAATTAAATTGTTACTGATACATAGCAATACTTGGAACCATTTGACCGTGCAAAAATGTTATTAACAAATCATATATTTAATATATATGTATAAATAGGATTTGGCCTTGAATAACCTAGAATGGTTGATATGCCAAAAAATCCAACCAAACGCTTTAATGTTTTAATGAATGTTATGCAATCTAAGACTAAAAAAATGTTGTTTATCATGAAGTACAATATCAGTCAAATATTATTTTCTTTTTAGTACATCTATTCAATTTATAGTTTCATATATATATATATATATATATATATATATATATACACACACACACACATCCAGCTTTGGAGAAGGAAAGCTCTGAATTCGAACTAGTTTTACTGTGCTTAAAAATTGACCTAGTTTCACATTCTGCTACTGATGGGTTACATACATACATAGTAATGGTTAAAACCTCAATTTTACATATGATCATCTCATGAATGAATGTAGTGTTTTAAACCAGCAATAGATTTTAAGTATGTGGCACAAAAGAAATTTAATCTTACTTTACTGTTATAAAATTTCTATGTCTTTTAGTATGCAGTTTTAAGCCCTTCTGCTAACTTGTATTCTTTCAAATAGAAGTATGGAGCACCCATTTCATTTTTATATATATATATATATATATATATATATATATATATATATATATATATATATATATCAGTCACATAATTTTTTCCCACTACAAAGAAAATAATTTATGAACCTAACACAGATTTTCTCATAACTTATTTGTAAGATCAAGTTCCAAAAAGACTGATAATAAAACAAATCCCAAAAAATACAAACATTGGTTGCAGGGGCACAACTCATGTAAAGTGTCTTTGGGAAGAATAGCCTGTTAAAGCCTATTCCTCTCCAGGTTTGCAATTGTTTTGAATTCAGAGTTTTTCTTCTCTTAGACTGGTTGCTACATCAAATCTAATGAGTTCAGTCTGCCCTACTATTTAATCATAGCTGGACCGAGTATAGTTGGATTCATATTTTTCCAAAGAGTATTAGTGCTATGTGAAGTGTGATTTGTCACTTCCATTTCCTACTACAATAACTATTATGCCATGAGCCCCTCCGAACATGTTTCTCATTTGAATATTCATTTAATTATATTTTACCTTCTCTTTACTTTTGTCTCTCTTTCTCTATTTCCTTTCCTTTCCCTTGCCGAATTGTTTAATGAAATATCAACTTCTTATGGGTTATTTAATATAATAATTTGATTAATTTCTAAAATATTTGTTCATAATCATAACTTTATCTTCAACCCCAATTTTTTTACTTGTCTAGAATCATTTGTTGGCATACAGTTATGATATCAAATATTCCTATTTAATACAAATTACTTGCATGCAATTATGAAGTTTAAATTAGATATTCCAATTAGATTTATTTCCCACAATTATATGGCTTCATGTATTCCTATCTGATACAAATAATTTTCAAACAGATCTTTTTGATCTATAGTTGACACCCTAACAAGTAGTAGACTCCAGGGTAGGGTATTACTGGGCTTAATAGCAATGAAGGGGTACTTCACACTCTCCTGGATGCAGTTTAGTGTCATAACCAGAATATTTGGTTTAATGTGTAGACTCTGCCAGAAGTCAGTATGTCGGAGGGCGGTGCCAAAAATAGCAATAAAAATTTGTTCCAGGCAATAAATTCAGCCCTAACCCCTTTTAGATGAAGGGAAAAGTACTGCCTGGTGAAAAGACCTCCCCTGAAGCTCAGTTGATTTATTTTATACCCTGCACAGCATGAGTGCCAGATAAAACTGTGTAATAATGATAACACAACATCTAATAGGTTTAGACCAAATTTCTATCAACATGTACAGGGGGATTGAAAAGTAATTCCCTTTTTTAAAATTCTTATAATTCATTTCTTAAGTATAATTTTTTACAAGAAATGAATTATAAGAATTTTAAAATATGTAAATTTATAACTAAAGCATTAAAAGCATCATATTAATCTTTAAATCTTTACACAATTTGGCCAGCAGCAAAGAAAATGCAAGCAATGATAGAAATTTGGAAAAATATTTTTGAATTCACTGTTGTAAGTGTAGAAAACATGACTGCTGATTGAAGTCAATTTTGTGAGGTAAGAGACCAAGACAGTTCTGAAAAAGAAGTTTTGATTTTAAAGAGAATATTATGACCCTCCACTGACTTTGTATCGAAAACTCATTACGACAATTTCAATATCTTCTTTCATGTTTTAATGCTGATTTTAACAGAAAGAGTGCATAAAATAAGCTGTAAAAAAGCTTATCATAAAGAAAATGATATAACTAATTTTAAAACATTAAAACTCTTTAATAATTCAAGTATATGAATGAAAAATATCTTCTGAAAATAATTTTTCTTATGATTTTTTTCACAAAACAAAAATCATAAAAGCATTGACTAAAACTTCCCAAAAGTAAATAAATTTCATAATAATTCAATTTTATTACACAATAAATTTCATTATAATTCATTTTTATTACAGGTCAAATTTCAGTTGATGATATTATTTTCTACATGGACACTTTTTAGTTTTTTTTCTTACTCTATTGTGTAACTGGACAGTAATTGAATCCTAGTGACGACCTTTGTACTCATTGTTTTATAAACTTCACCTATGACCCTACATGCATATATGTTTTTACAAATAACCCATCTGTCTTCTGTTATTAGCCACCCAAAACCTCACACTCTTTAAAAAGTGACTCACTAAATCCCTACCAACCTGCTTACCAAGGAGTTCATGTAATGTAATTGAACCACTTATAGAAAATTGAAAAAATGATAAATAAATAAATAAAAAAAGCAGACAGTCTCCAAATGGCCAGGACCATGCTCTCATAGTTAAAAATGCCAAGGAAAAAAAACCTGGATGGAGGTTGAAACCTTCTGTGCAGGTGTTGAACTACTGGAAGGGATATATTTCTCCTCCTGACACAACAGGTGGAAGTGAGAGGATGACCTGTTTTTGAAAGGCAGAATTAAGTTTTATCCCAAGAGGAGCTGTGACCTTTTGATAGAAAATATTAACCAGTCTTTCTCTCTTTTACTGGACAACTCACAGTAGTGAGCCAGATATAAACCCTAAAAAAATATTGAATTGCCTGTGTTGTTTTTCTGTACCAACCTTTGTGTTCTTTGACATATGCTTGAGTGACTACATGGCTTACATGTCCCTCCTAGCTACTTATACCTATGTCTATGCTTCAATCATAGGAAAAAGAGAGAATGATATTTATCCATAAAATAGGATAGAAATAAAAGACTGACAACAAATTTGCTTTCTGATATTCCTTTCTCAAGATCTCTGGTACAGCATAACGTTAAAGTTATTAGACCCACAATGAAGAGAACAAAAAAAAGAATTACTTTTACAATAATATTGTTTGCCATGATGTTATATATGAGTAAAATATAGTATTTTCACTTATTTATTTAATTTTTTATTCAATTTATTTTGTTGTATAAATTATATATATATATATATATATAACAGAATCATTAAAAATTTCCTACTGGTCAACCTTGCTGGTTGTTTCTAATCAAATCATCATATTTAAATGGGTTCAGCTACTACTCATATTAATATCAAAATCTACATCTAATCATAAATGTAAATTCATCTCTGATTAATTGAAGTAATTTAACTTTAGGCAATTGCAATTGAAGTGACTGTATATTTCTTAATGGGTGGCACTATTTGCCAAGGGAAATGGAACCAAGAGGAGACTTATTTAAAGTTTGTGATTAAATTTACAAGTTGCAAAAAGATATTCTCTTTTAACTTAGTAATCTTAACTTGGCCTTGGTGAATTTTTTAAAAACTTTTGTTGTGATAGTAAAGATATTTTAGTAATTAGACAAAATATTCAGAGCAAGCTACTCAAAGATAAATAATACAACTAATAGTTATCATATTTTTAACTTAGTTTATTATTAAAAGTTCTGCTTGTTTAGCTAGTTAAACTAATTATAATTATATATGGATATATCATTTATTTTGCATTGGTTCTCGTCAGAGATTCAATTGCTAAAATTTCACTTTCTATTGTTGTAAGTTTTTAAAAACTATCCTTAATCTAGCCACACTTTTTTCCTTTTAAATTCATTTTTCATCATCAGTGATGATTATCTTGTTTAAAATGACTTCCCTAAAAAAGAGACAAGTTATTACTATTGTCAATATTTGATTAGTTTTATCCTTTTTAATTTTTACTTGATTTTTATAACAAGGCTAGATATATGTCTATTTTAATGTATTATATAATGTGGAAGTGTGTGAAGTAACAAATAAATTCCTGAATTGATCAAATTGATTTATATTTACAACATAAATTGGTAGATATTTTTACTAGATGTGACACTTTAGCATTATTAGATCAAAACCTACTTTATATGTAATTGTCATCAGGGTAGGAAGAAGTAGGTTTTATTGTTGATTTGTGTTTTTGACATCCAATGACTTTAATCTGGTATAAATAATACTTGTCAAAAATTGGTAATGAATAATTGAAAAAGATTTTTTAAATCTTTATTTTGTTTTCTTGAAGTTCATGTGTAACTCATTCTTTTATCTATGAATTTTTTACTAAAGCCTGTAAATAATGTTCAATATAACATTTAGAACTTATCTTAATGAAATGAAAACTTATAGGAAATAAAGAAAAAAAATTTCAATCATAGATTACCTTTCACTCTTTTATATAATTAGGTTTTGTTTCATCATTGTTTTAGACTCCTGTTTCATATTCTTGGATTTGTACCAAATTGAGCCACGTGAATGACTACAGTAAAATATCTTTAATTCTTAAAATCATTTTTCTTTGCTTGTAACTATGTTTTTTTCAAAATCATTTTTCTTTGCTTGTAACTATGTTTTTTCAAAATCATTTTTCTGTCAAGCAAGAGTTTAGAAGTTACATCCCTTACCTATCTGACAGTTCAATTTGGTGTCTGCCAAATAGTTCTCCTAAAGGCCGTCAGAGGGTGTGTTTAAAATAGCATACAACACTAGCATGCTAAAAGTCAAATTCTTTTTTGTTTGAGATCCCAGAAGTATGCACAAATCTGCTCTTTTTTGCATAGACAGGGGACTAGTGTCCTCAACAACCTCAAGTCACATAGCATGTGACAGTATTTCTTAAACATGTAAGTATTCATTCAAAACTCCTATTCTACTTTATAATTTATTTATCAAAGACAATGCTTATACAAAAGTTTCTTTCAACTACATTATGACATTTCTCTACATGGTCTCTTTATTTACAACTTTTTATATTTCATGTTATTTTTGTATCAATACTGTTAAGTTTTCTCAGGCAATAACATGTTCTTGTTAATTCATAGTAAATTGTGTTTGAATATATATTCCATATGATGATATATCAAATGATGCACAAGCCTCCTCAACAAAAAAAAAAGAAGACTGTTTTAATGCTTAATTTTTTTTTTCCATAATTTCATTTGGATCACATTTTCCTAGTTTCTTGATTTGTCCTAAGGCTTTTAAATGATTTATTACAGTTGATTTATATATCTTCAATTTTTTGTGAGTTTCTTTTCTTAATCAATTTTTAAATTCTGATGTCTTCCAATGTACTTTATCCTTGAACTCAAAATCTACTTTTTAAAACTTTGCCAAGCATTGTTGATACAAACTTAAATGAGGAAAGGCTTTGTCATGTAACAAAATCTTTGGGCAACTTCTAATGCATCAATCAAATATATTGGCCAATTCACCTGTAATTTTTCTGCAGCAGGTTCACCTATTCCTTGTAATTTGCATTCTTTCAAAATCTCTATTTGTTTTTTCAATATCTAAAGTTTTCCTGGGTATTCTTTCTTCTAGTTTACAAAAACTTTCTTTTAACCATACTCTGTTGGGAGGGCTTCAAATACACTGATTGTATTCCCAGCAGAAGTTTAAGAACCTCTCTCAACCAGAAAAAAAAATGGTGACCTGGTTATGACAGTAAATTGCATCTGATGATGAGGCTCCAATTCTAGAGATTTGGGGAGTGCAGAGTACCCCTTCATTGTCATTACTCTCAGGTCCACTCAGATCCAGAGTGGTAATATCTGTTAGAGTCTTATCTAAGGGTCAAGTAGATTTATTTGTAAATTATTTGTATTAGATTAGAAAAACTGATATCATATAACTGTATGCAAATAGTCTTAAAAAAACTAGACAAAAAAATGTATGTAATCACTTAACTTCTTGGTATAAAATAACCCTTGCAGATTGACATGCTGTTAAAATTAATCAATCTTTTGTAAATCATTCCGTATAAATGCTTGCACCTGCTGCATCATCAGCTGTTGTAGAGCATATTTGAGAGTGTTAAATGTGGATCTTATATCCAGCTATGATTTTCACTAAAACATTATTACATCTCAGAAAAAGAATGATTTCTTTTCTGCAAACAGTTCTTAAAAAGTAAGCATACACAAGCAATAAAAATCAGAATAAACTTTAAAGACACTAAGATTTCCCTAAAATATACAAAAGATGATGCTGGTAACTTTTGCATCAACTTGAAGCATTGAATATGTAAGATAACTCAGTCTGAGTTTCTCAGCTGATGAACAAGATAAAAGTTCCTTAAAGAGATGAGTTTATTGCCTATGATTATAATGATTTGATTTTCAGATATTTGTATGTTATCATGACACAGACAATCCTGTTGGCTGGAGCTGACTGCACTTCTGCAAAAGGGTAAGCCTCTTCCCCTAACAAGGCCACCTGTGGGCCATGGGGAGAACCCATGCTGCTTTAGGATGGGATCCTGGTGGTTGAGCAGTCCTTGACCTTGCAATGAGTAGTCAAGTGACTTGAAACACACCTCTTAAGTTCTTACTAGGCTAGATGGGCAATCACACAGGCCTGATCCAATCAATTGGCTTATCACATCAAGCCCTAACACTTATATTTTTAGTCCCAAATATTCTTTAATCTGCATTTGTAACAAACTCCCAACCCTTTTAATCTTAAGAGTGCTAGAAGGTGGTAGCTGAGGGTTAGTTGTATTGAGAGAAAAGGACTTTGACCACTTCTAAATTACACAGTTATAAGTAACATTTACTGAAGACCTGAAATTGCTAATGGCTCAAAGTATACTGGTAGTGTATTTCCATCTCAACAGAGGTGAATGGGTTCCCACTTGGTAAATTCCTAACATAAGATGGACTCTGTAGTTGGTGGTGGAGCACAAGACCAGCAAAAAGTAAAGATTATTTATGGCTTTTTCTAATGAAAAAACAAAACAAAACAAAATTACTGTGAGTCAGAATCTGAGAATGCAGCAGCGGACTTCCCTAGATTCATTGTCATTGAATCTTTGGAAGAAATCTGCCTAGGTAAATGCTTCCAATTTTTTTTTTTATAGAAAAGGTAATCTCAACAAGAAATACTATGAGAAATGTCAAAAAGACCAGGAATGGCAATTTGCTTGCAGAAGTGGACAGCCAGAGTCATGCTGAAAACACCGTCAAAATAAAGACTTTCAACATGATTAACTAAACACCTCAAAAAGAGTTATTAGAAGTAGAGACCTGTCCTTGGTTACAGTGGAGAAGATAACAGCAGTTTTGGAAAAACAAGGTGTCACCAACTACAAATGAATAACAACCAGAAAGAGCAGAGAGGAAATTGAGACAAATGCATACATTCCGATGTTCAGTCAATCCAAAATACCCAATGAAGTTAGAATCGTATATTCCCTTGAGAAGGTAGTACAATACATCCCTGCACCCTTGAGGTGCTTTAAATGTCAAAAATATGGTCACTACAGGGAAGCTTGTGGAAACTGTAGGGAAAAAGACCCAGACTACATGGAGGAAGATAACCCAAATGAAACCACCCTGCTTTCTCAAGGTTTTGTGACATATACAAAAGAGAAAGGGAAATAATAAAGATCAAATAAAAAAAATATCTCATTCCTTGAAGCAATATATAAAAGAAAAGTTACACAACTGTTGTACAGAGAGTGAATCCATCAACAAAGAATGGCACAAGTATAAAATTCTGATTGAAAAGCTAATAAGACTGGCATCAAGCATTTGGCCCAAGTCCCAATAACAATTTAGAGAGATGCACTTGGTTGAAATAAAACAAAAGGATCTCACAACAAGCATTCCTGCCAATCTCAAAAAGATATCCATAGAGAAACCCAATACTCCAATCAAAATAAATATGGCCAAAGGAAAGTTGCATAGATCTCCGATCCATGCACCTACTTCGAAAATAGATAACTCTGGAATTGCCAATGTATTAAATCAAGAACTGAACAATAAAAAAATAAAAACTACACCAACCGAACTTAAATGTTCCTCACAATCTAAGATGAATCATGCCCAACCATCATTGGCACAGTATCAAACCTCAGTTCCTCAATATTAAAAATTGAAACAAAAAGCAAATTCAACCTTCGAGAAAGAATGGAAATGGAAGAGTCTATCTCAATAAAAAGTAAACCAAAAACAATTCAAAATCCACCATAGAAAACAAAACTAATACAAGCAAAACATATAATACAACAATGGAACTGCTGAGATATCTGGACTAATTACAAAGAGCTTAAACTCAGAACCAGCCATAATCCAAAACTAGTATATCTTGAAGAAACATTCCTCAAAGACACAAAGCAACTCAACATTAAAACTACTAACAGTATAGTTATAGAGATAAACAAAGAAACAGAGACTCTGGGAGTATCTCAATCCTTATTAAGAAAGATATACCTCAACATCAAATCAACATTAATACCCAACTCCATTTATGTTCCATCGCATAACTCCATACAGAAAATATCTCTAAACACCACTAATAACCAGCTGACCTTAATAGTCACAATACTATTTGAGGGCAGGATCAGAAAACCTATAAAAAATAAAAGCAAAGATCTTGAAAATCAACAACAATAACCTCTGCATTCTATCATAAACTTATCTCAATCCATCTACAGGCACCTACTCAGCTATAGACATAACCATATGTGGTCTTTCCAGTTACATGGAAGGTTTATAATGATCTTTTTTTAATCTGTCTGCAAATGTGAATTTAACAATTTAAACTCCTTCAAACTACTCAGAGTAAAAGCATGGAAATCCATAAAGGAAGTCAAGAAGAAAAGCTGGCAAAACTATGTAAACTATATTAACTTGTCCACCAAAACAAATGCAATATGGAAAATTCTCAAGGAAAACTCAGCCATCTTTTCTCAAACACATTATGAAAAACAACCCAGAAGGAACATGCCAAAGAGATATAGCTGATATACTTCTGAACAAATTCCTCACTGAAGAACACCAATTGACAATTCCTAACCTTTAGACAAACTAACTGAAGCTATCAAAAAATCACACAACAGTCCATTATGAATCCCTTCAACATCTACTCAAAAAAAAATCAGACTACCTTTTAATCAAAATCAATGATATTTGGATAAATGATAGATTCCCCAAATCATAGAAAATAGGAACTCTCATCCTCATATGCAAACCAGGCAAAAATAGCTAAAATCCAGAAACTCTAACACGCTGCCTCTGCAAAACCACCGGGTATATGGTCAACAAAAGATTGGTTTGGTTCGGTTCATTGAATCCAACAACCTTATTACCAACTCCCAATGCAGCTTAATCCAAAAATCTACTATGGATCATGGGGTCAGATTGGAAACCTCTATAAAAGAGGCAAATATCCATAAACAACTACACATAGCATTTTTTTACTTAGAGAAGGTATACAAGACCACTTGGAAATATTGTATGATGAAAGATTTACACAGCTTGGAGTTGTGAGGTAGATTGCCCAATTTAATCAAAACTTCATCTCAGTCAAAAAATTCAATGTCTGAATTGGATCAACCATGTCATATTTTCATAATCGACAAGGAGGATTCTTCAGCAGAGTATACTGTCAGTATCAACATCACCTAATGCCTGAATCCTGAAATTGATGATTATCTCTATGCTGATGATGTTTGTATAACCACAACAATGCATCAAGAAAATCAACCAGTAGAATATTACAAATAACTTCATGATCTCCAAAAGTAAAACTAGATGCATGCATTTTTGCCAATCAAGGAAAATGCATAACATTCCTACACTTAAACTGGATAGAGCAGAAATCTGAGTCATCAATAATTTCAAATTCCTTGGCATAATCCTCAGTAAAAACAACTTAATTTCACCACCTACTTACTATACCAAAAAGAAAAATTCATTAAAACTTCTTTGCATAATAACTCAGTCTGAATGAGATGCAGACCAACAAACCTTATTAAAACCATACAGAATCCTAATCTACTCAAAAATTGATTATGAAGACTCGTCCTAGGTACCTTCAGAACATCTCCATTGGAGAGCCTATATAAAGAGGCTTATGAACTAGCTCAACATCTCAAATTCCTAAAACTAGACCTTCAATACTAGACTAAAATCAAACCTCTACTGACAAACCCAACTCATGATTGCAATTTAATTAAAAAGAAAAGGCAATGAAACCTCTACTGGAAGAAGCAGAAATCTCACTAAAAAAACATCCATGATACCATACAATTAGCACATCACTCAATAAGTCCTGGGCCTAACTAATAAAACAACCACTTTTTGGCAAAATTCAACTTTATTCATCAGTATAGTCTCCTTCTAGGGTGATACACTGATTCCAATGCTTTTCTTACAATTTGATGCCTTTTTTGTAGAACGATTTGTCTTTGGCCTCAAAATACACCTCAGTTTCTTAAAACACTTCTTCATTGGAGCCAAATCTCTTTCCATAGAGCATTCTTTTGAGGTCTGCAAACAGCCAGTAGTTGCTGGTGGCCAGATCTGGAGAATAGAATGTGTGTGGAAGCAATTCAAAGTGCATTTCATGCAGTTCTTCCATCATTGTGATAGACTTGTAACATGGTGCATTGTCTTGGTGAAAGCACTTTTTCTTCTTTATTTGTGACCATTTTTTGGCAATTTCTTCCTTGAAACACACCAATAATGCTATATAATATTCACTATTCTCTTCTTTAGGTAATTGATGAATAAAATACTTTGTGCATCTCAAAATATGCTGATGTTTGCATCTTTGGTCGCTTTGGACAGCTTTCACGTGGTGCTGTCCACTCAGCTGACTGCCGATTTGACTCCTGGGTGAAATGGTGGATCCAAGTTTCATCCATTGTCATATATTTATTCAAAAACCCCTTTTTGTTGCACTGAAACAGTTGCAAACAATTCTCTGAATCATCGACACATTGTTGTTGTTAATTGACTGTGAGCAAATATAACACCTACTTTGAGCACAGCTTTCTCATTGACAAATATTCATGAAAAATGGTGAATAAACTGCCTTCTCATATCTTCACCTCTGCTATCTCACGCAACTTCAATTTACGAACGGGCAAAACAAGTGTGTGGAGTTTTTTTGGTGTTTTCCAAGACAACCGCCAAATTTGGGCAACCTGAGCATTCAGCATTATTTGTGTCTATAAGACTGCATTTAAAATCAGCATACCACCTCTTAACTGTTGTTTCTGATGGAGCTGCATCGGAATAACACTTATCAAGTCATTGCTTAGCTTGAAGAGTATTTTTCTCATCAGAAAACAATGCTTTATCAACAAAATTTTCATTGTATTGAAAATTTGCAACAGTAGCTTCACTTAAATGTAATTTGTAAACTAATAATCTTATTGGGCTCAGATTTTGACATGTGCAATTCGAAGATGAGTACTTTAGAAAAATCATATGGATTTTTTATTAGTGGTGCCATCTATATGACAGGCCTTGGAGTGATGCATAAAGCTCTTCTACCTGGTTACCTAAAGAACCAGTGGTAATCCTCAAACAAATAAAACTCATCAAAAAGAACATTCACCCTTTCATCCATCAATATCCAAGAAAAATACCCTAATTACACCAACATTTATACAGATAGCTCCAAAGACAGCAACAGAACAGGATGGGAAGCAGTAATCAAGAATAAAACATGTAAAAAATGCCTTCCAAAAGAAGCTTCTATATTCATCACCATAGAACTGGCAATCAATATTGTCTTGACAAGCAACTCAAAATGCTTCATCATCCATTTTGACTCCCTGTAGATACTTTCTTCTATCAAAAATGGAAAAGTGTATAACTCTCAAATCATCAAACTCTTAGGCATTTTGAACTCAATGAGCCATACCAAAAAGATTATATTCTGTTGGATTCTGCGTCATATAGGGATCCAGGAAAACAATAAAGCCCACTTTATGGACAAATTGGCAATTGACATGATACCCAACAAAAACTCCTAAATACCATACACTGACATAAAATCTTAAATCAGCCAAATACTAACAAAGAAATAGCAACAGTTATGTAGAAATATCCACAACAAACTCTATAAAGTACAACCCATCTTTAAAAAAATCAGTTTCTTGTAAGACTAGAAGAGACCACCCCAAATTAACTCACTCTTTCATACTAAAACAGTAATTTCCACCAAAATGTTCATGTGAAAAGTCACACACAGTGATGGAATGTAAAAATTTCACCCATATTCATAGAAATTTCTACAATATAAAAAACATGAAAGATCTATTTGAAATAACAGATCCTAACAACATAATCAGCTTCTTGAAAAAAAATCAGCCTCCTCTCGAGAATATAGGTCCATAAATTTTTCTTGCTAAAAGATACCCACATTCACTCTTGCACCTTCAAACCCTCAACAGAAATGCTGTCTTAAGAAGATAACAACTGAATCCTTCCAACTATTCCCAATCAGCAAAAGAATAAGATAAAAAAATGTCTTTGGCATAAAATAACCCAAGTTGCCATAAAATCACGCCAACTACATGTGATAAAGATGACACATTATTGTGGGATTTTTGTCATGAAAACAGCATCAAAATGTCCTAACTTAAAGAATAAACTAATTTCCAATCCAATTTGCAACTTAATTATTGTATGTATCCACTCTCAAATGATCATTATAATTTTTAAACGGAGATAACAAATGTAAATTATAGAAGACCAGTCGATATTTATTTATTTCAGCCCAGTGTGCTGTGGCTGTAGAATATGTCGACTACAGCTCGGCAACAGAGTAACCCCCCTCCCACCGTGAGAATCCTGAATATAACCCTAAACAATCTGATGGTGAGGCTCCAGTCCAGGAGTTTTGTGTCATATGGAATACTCCTGGACTGCCATTACTCCTTGGTCCACTCTGAAGTGGAGTGGTTTTCCCTGTTAATGTCCCACCTTTGGATCAAATAGAACTGTTTGCTCTTTTACTGTGATATTTAAAAGACGAGGTTTAAATAGCAATCCTTGAAACCATTTAATTTGTGGAAATTTGTTAAGGAACTGGTGATCCTGTTTCACCGAATATCAGCAGCCCCTTGGGGTTCATGTGGTGTCCACTATAAACCACTCCCACCGCTGTTAGCAACAGGTCCATTCGTAGCAGCCCTTGATGGCAAATGTATTCGGTGCCTTCAACACAAGTCAGGAGCCAAGAGTGACGAACGCACGTGCTGAGTTAAAAGGAACCAAGATCACAGCTAAGTTCCAGCAGACATTTTATCTGCAAAACTTCACTTTACACCTTAACCTAACCCTATATAACTTCACCTTTACAACCTTACAACCTAAACTAAACCTCACAAACCCTTACCTAACCTTACTCCTATACACCTACCACAACATTGAACTCTTTTTTGAACTCTTACATATTCGTTGTTTGTTCCATTTGGTATAAAACCCTGTTTGTTGTTTATAAATTTTGTTACACTAAAAGTCGTTCGTCTCCCTACTGCGGTTGAAGTACGGTTTATTCTTTTACAAAACATAGGAATAATGCAAGCTTTTCGGGGCTTATAAAAGTCCCCACAAATTGTGCATACAAATAAATTTTGGCTTGTTTCAAAATAATGCTATCTACAAACTATTTGTTCACAAATCATATATGTTTAAAGAAGATTTGGCATTAAATAACCTGCAAGGGTTGATATGCTATAAAACACTACTAACCAACTATTTGCATACGAGAATAAAAAGTCAAAAGGGATTCCATTTGTGGCAGTGTTACTCATGAAGCCCATCCCTCTCCCATTTTACATTTATTTGGAATTGAGAGTTTTCCTTATCATACAGCTGTTGCCATACCAAGGTTGATAAGCCCAGTCTGCCTTACTATTTACTCTTAGCTGGAGAGAGAATAGTTGGTCTTACACTTTTCTGTAAGGTATTAGCACTTTCTGAAACAGTCTCATTAAGGATTTGAACACAGGAAATGGAGTTCACTTCTTACAAATAACTGTTCTGCTATTGGCACCTTTTTTAACCAATGTCTTTCCATTTTGAATCATTGATTTATGACTTTGAGGAACTAATTTAGACACTTGTGAAAGATTATCAGGATCCATTGTATTTGGTAAAGAGACAATCGATATTCATCTTGGGGAAGGGCCACTAGCTTCTTTTATAGTGGCATAATTATCTGTAAGAAAAGAAAGAAAGAAAAAGAATACAACAAATCCCTTTTTTACAAGTGTGAAATGTTTTATTTAGTCAAATTCCTTTTATCCCTGGGGCTATAGAATACACTAACTGCACCTCTGCAGAGGGGCAAGACTTCCCCAATGAGTGTTCTGGATATAACACTAAACAATCTGATGGTGATGGTGAATGCAAAGTACCCCTTCATTACCATTGCTCACAGGTCCACTCTGGTCTGGAGTGGTAGCACCTGATCTATGGGTCAAATAGAACTAAATTGTGTCATTATGCTAAAGTGAATTGCTTGAAATAGAACTGTTTTGACATTTAAACTGTGTACTTATGCTAAACTGAATTGATTGAAATGGAACTGCTTTTTGGCATTAAAACTGTACTTACACTAAACTAAATTGATTAAAATAGAACTGTTCATATGTTTAGAAATAGATTTGGCATTAATAACCAACAGTGACTGATGTACCATCAAACCAAACCAAACTCTGAGAGTGAGCTGACTTCATAAGCTACTTTCTGAATGACTCACCCTGTTTCTCTTTCTGGCTTACTGTATCTAACTAATATCTCTTCATATATATTATAACCTTCCTTGACCTATCACTCATCCACAGAAACATGTTTACATTTACAACTTCTTAACATAAATAAATCTTATATCAAGATAGCTAATGTAATATTAAACCCAATGCCCCCTAAATTGTAATAAGTTGTGCTTAGACATTGAACTTTAATGACCACTGATAATAACCTTTAATTGGATTTAAATAAAATATAGATTTAAATAATTTGAATCTGTTGATAGGAATATGTAGTTTTATTACCTCAATAAAATTCTGGTGAATGAAAGTTACTCAAACATTTTCTTGATATTTGGATTTTTTATATAAATTCATCAATTATAATAGACATTAACATATTAGAAATATCAACAGTATTTCCATTTTTTAATCAACCAAAGGTTCATAGGTAACCTCTGTAGGATTCCTGTATGATTTTCAGACCTATGCAGTAGTATTTTTTGATGATCCTTGCTTTTCTGAAAGTAAATTTAGAGAGCTAATAGGTTCTCTTCTACTTTGCATTTTAAAGTATCATAATTCTTAGTTTATTTTGAGGGACAAGTCATCACATTTAAAATACTTAAAACAGCTTTTGGCAGTACTCTGGGATATTTTCTACTTCTTGAATTTTGTGAATACCTTCAGTTTAAAATAATGTCTCAAAATTGCATGAATCTTAATACTTATATCCATTATAACAACATTTGGAACAAAAGATACAACTGAATAGACTTGATAATGATAAAACAGACCAGAAAATGAGATGTACAAAATTCAGATACAAACAGATCATCAAATCCAGGCTAGAACAGCAGACCTAGTTTTAATTAACAAGAAAAAGAGATTTTAAAGATTTGGCCTTTCTTGTAAATCATAGAGTAAAAATGAAAGAATGGAACAGGGTTATAGGGATACCAATGATAGTCGAGGCCCTTGAAAAAATTCCAAAGTGTCCCGAGTAATTGGAGATCTGTGAAAGCATTGAAAATGTCCAGACTCCAGACCACAGTGCTACAAAGATTGGCCAGAATACTGCAAAGAGATCTTAGGAAACTTGCTGTTACTTGGACTTCAGAGAAAACTGCCTGCTAATACAGGTGTGAAAACTCACAAAGAATGTAATAATAATAATAATACAAGATAGCTAGTAAATATTTATATAAAATAAGTTTTTGAGTAAAGGTCTAAAAAAATGAAAAAGATACATCCTAATATTCAGAGAGATTGTTATAATTGTTGTACAACATTTATTCAGGTGAATGAATATAAACTATTTTTAGCTGTTCTTATGTTCACAAGATAATTAATTCCATAATCTTTAGAGACAAACCTCATCATATTAACTTAAAATTACATCAGATTAGTAAACCTCATTCTTGTGCAGTTTTGGGCTTCCAATATCCAGATGACATTCTTATGATTCAGTTTACATTGCTGGTCTCATGGAAATTGACTGAGTCTTAGAAAGAAAACATAGTTATCTATCATATTGCATCTGGTCTCTGAGGTTTCAAAGATTTAGTGTTTCTTGAAATTGGATACAAAGTGGAGTTATTTCTACTTTGACTCATTTTTAAGATTCTTGACATATCTGTAATCTATGTGGAATTATTAAATCATTTTGGTCAATATATTCTGGCATAGTTCCATTATACTAAACATTTGCATTCATATACACGTAAGCTTTCTATAATAAAAATAAAATAGTCTCTCATAAAATCACTTGATTATATCAGATCCCATTTCTGTTTACACATACGGAAACTGCCATCTGAACTAATAAATCAAACAATTACTTTGCCCAGTCGGCTGGGACTGTAGAATACAATGACAGCACCTCTGCAGAGGGGTAAGACCCCACCCCACCCCCAATGAGAGTCCTGGATATGACACTAAAGTGAGGTCCCAGTGATGCTGGAGTTTTGGGGAATGTGGAGCACCCCTTCATTGCCATTGCTCCCAGGTCCACTCTGGCCTGGAATGGTAGCACCTGATAAGGCTCTATCTATGGGTTAAATAGAATTAACTGCATACTTATGCTAAAAATGAATTGTTTGAAATAAAACTGTTTATTTGTATAAAAATGGATTTGGCATTAAATAACCTATAAAGGCTTTATAAAAAACCCAAACCAAACCTACAATTACTTGATTTGCATGCATCTTAGAAAAAAAACTCTGTGTGAGAAAGCACTGAGTAACAAAATACTCCCCAGACCTACGATATAAAGTCTCTTTGGTTAAATTATAACATGACAAGAATTTAAGTAAATTATGACAGTATCATTGTTTTATTGTATTGTCTTATTTAAGAAAAAGATATTTAGCTGGTGTCAGATTCTAATATCATTTCAAAATAAAAAAAAATTTTGTTTTTACATGGATAACCTTGGCTGTGGGTTCTATTATGTATTTCTAAAGCTTAACTTTTTTTTTGTTATTTGCAAATGATATTCAAATAATTTTTCTTTCTAATAAAAATAAAAAATTAGGATCTAAAAATTCCATTTATTATTTCCGGAGATAACTTTGTGATATAAGTAAAGGTTTTATTGAGTGTTGCCTTTGTCGGTTGCTTTTTATGGGTGACAAAAGAGTTGGATCCTAGGGACTGAAAATTAGTTTATAAGGATAACTTTATTTAATGATGAAAATAGATGGTGCCGATCTCACAGGTCAATTTGTGATTAAAACTAACTTTTCTTTTTGCCTTTCTCATAATACTAGTATTGGGATGAATTTCCTTTTTCTGATCTAAATATGTACAACACTTAGTTGATCACATGACCAAAAATGGAAAAATGTGGCAGAGACCCTGTTTGAATAACAGAGAGTTTTCAGCAATTACGTTATCATGTTCCAAAAAGAACGTTAATTACAGAGATTATTTTCCAAATGAAGGGGTACTCTACATTCCCCAAAGCTCCAGGACTGGAGCCTCACTGTTAGATGCAGTTTGGAAGGGGTCTTACTCCTTTGTACTTGGTCAATTCTATAGCCCCAGCCTAATGGGCTATCATCTCTAAAGATAACTTTATTTGATGATGAAAATCACTGAGGATATACTGGTCAATTAATGATCAAAATTCTTTTTGCCTTTTGTCTAAATACTGTTGTTGGGATGACTTTCTTTTTTCAAAATTTAGATATGTACTACATGTAGTCGGTCAAATGATCAGTAACTGAAAAAAAGTGGTGTAGACCTGATTTGAAGAACATGCTTGCTGAAAACAGATGTGTTGTTAATACATTCCAATAAATATAAATTAGACTTTTTCCCCCATCTTCTCTCTTACAATGTCTGACAGGATATATGTTACACATCATTAGACTTCATTTACTATGTTTTTGTTTCCATAAAATAAAATTATTTTTTTTATTTTTCTGACTTCTACTTTGCCATCTTAATTTTCTTAATTCATAAACGTGAATAAGAATAATAAGAATCTTTACTAGATTTTCAGATGTACAGAATTATCTCAGATTTTGAGTTGCAAACAGATCAATCAATCTAAGCCAAAAGAGCAGACCTAGTTTTAATTACCAAGAAGAAAATTTGGCCTTTTCGGCAGATCATAGATTAAAAATAAAAGAGAGCAAAAAACTGGACAAATACCCGGATTTTGCCAGAGAGTGGCAAAAGCTATGGAACAAGGTTATAGTGATGCCAATAATACTTGGAGCCTTTGGAACAATTCTAAAGTGCCAAGGATAACTAGTCTAATTTATAGTGCTTTTGAGATCAGCAACAATACTGCAAAGAAGATCTTAAGAGACTTGCTGTCACTTCTACTTCAGAAAAAGCCACCAGCTAATACATGTGTGAAAACGCACAAAGAATGTAATAATATTTAATAAGATAAGAGTCCAAGATAGCCATTAAATATTTATATAAAATAAGCTTTAAACTAAAGTAAAAATGAAATGATGAAAAAAGTATTTATTTGACAAAATAATTAATTCAGTCATGGACGCCACAGTATAATGTTCAATCCATGTAATTTCCCATCTACAATCTGTATCTATCATATGAGCCGCAAAAATACACTTGTAAGCATTGGACAAATAGGTCAAATTTTTAAAAATCAAACTGACCATAAATTTATATGTCCCAGTTTTAATTTTACAAATAAATGTGGCCATTAACCAGAATTATTTTTCATGAGTTAATAAAATCAATCAAAACATTAACATTTATGACTTGTGGTAGTATTTGCTCACACTAAAAATGTTAACACAATATTTTTTAAAGTTTTCATTTTCTGGTGATTAGGAAAAGGTAATGAAAAAAAAAGCCCATGACTTTGATTTTCAGCTTGATATCTCTTTTGAATGGTCAAACAAAAAGATAAAGATTCAATTTTGCTAACGTTGACCTGTGATACTTGAGAATTAACTGCTTTGTTCTTGGGGGTCTTTCCTTATGCAGAACCTGCCCCCTAACTTAAAAGAGGCCAGGGTTGGGTTTATTACTCAGTGCCTGAGATGTTTCTGAAAGGAAACACAACCAACCTACCAACTAATTTTCACCTCTCAGCTCTTAAGACCTCCATTTGCAATATAGCCTGTGTGAGGTTGACACTGTTGGTCATTCGAGATCACTAGATGTTAAGCAACACAAATTTTGATTTAGTTAGAGCGCATAATATTTTTCAGCTACAGCTACATTTTCATGTATATATATATATATATATATATATATATATATATATATATACATGATGGACACATCCATTGATCTCAACATATGAGATCCTAAAATTTCAGTAAAAGATGTAAACTATTGTAACAACTAAACAGGTAATTTGTTTATCGTGGATAAGGCCAGTGTACAACCAGCCAATTTTTATAGGTAATCTGATTATATATTTGGGTCATTTAATAAGTAAAATGAGTCTTGTCTAAGCAGCTCATCTACAGACACTGTGGAACTGCACTATCCCCTATTTTCTCTTGATATATATACTGAAAAAAATGTTTATCATCATCATTAATAGTCCTTAAACTTAATGTCCTTAGTCAATCTCTCATTCTTTAAGTAAGTTGGCGACCATAGTTGAGGGCAACCTGAAGGTTCCCTTTTCAATAGCTACTACATCAAAGTGTAGGGGATGGTGCTACTCCTTTCCATGGATTGCTCCACTTTACCCTTGATATGTACCTTATATTGCTGAGTGTTAAACAAGGAGGTATCAAGTACCATTTTTAAAGTCTTTGGTATGACGCAACCTGGAATTGAACCCTGGTCTCCCGGCTCATTGGCGAACACTCTACCCACTAGGCCAATGAGCCGGTATTCTTAGACAACAAAAAAATTATGGTTTGGGGAAATGTCTACTCAATGGTTCAAGTGAGAGGGCATTTGCTTTATTGTGCACATGCCCAAGAAGCAAACAACTCAAGAAAGGCAGAATACCATAGCTCATGCCGTACTGATCTGTTTACCAGTGTGGGAGGTAGTGTTTACATTCCATCTAATTTGTGATGGTTATGGGTTAATTCAAGAGTATAAGAATGACTGAATGTGACAAATTGTAGATTATGTGATATTGCTATTTTTTTTCCCAGAAAGTTTACTGTGTAGAAAAATTTGAATAAATTAATTCCATGTTTCCTCTTGAAAGCAATGAGCAACCTTAAACAACTTAAATTTTCATTGTTATCTTTTTATGAGAATATTGCTAGTAAGACAAGAGGTTTTTATTTGCATCATATTCTTATACCTCAGCCAGTAGTAAGAATTATATTTGTTTCTTTAATTCAGAATGGCACCAAAAGAAAAGAAGGTTCTAAGGTTGTGAAGTACAAAATGCATTATTTTTCTTATATTTTATGTATTCTCTCTCTGATAGAGAGAGAGAGAGAGAGAGTGTGTGTTACACAATATTAATGTAATTTTTATATATGTTCTGAAGCAGCACCCCTATGAATTATTGTCATGAGCTGCCACTAGCCTAAGGAATTAGCACTGTTTACAGTTGCTCTTTCTTCAAGGAAATCAATAGTGATGGGTCCTTCATATCCCAGAAGATTGTCAGCAGCAATTTAATATTCAGAAGCACAAAATGTAGCTAAATGCATCTCTTATGTTGATTGCAATAAGATTTGATTCTTGTGTAATGTTTCTATTTCTAACTCTTAAATGAAGTGATTTGAGGCAAAAAATTTTCTTTTTGATCATATATCTATTTTCAGTACTTATACATATATATATATATATATATATATATATATATATATAATCATCATCAAGTTGGTGCTGCTAGTACAGATTTACCTGACTCTCTCTCTCTCTCTCTCTCTCTCTCTCTCTCTCTCTCTCTCTCTCCATATCTCCTGGCAGGTTTTCCAAACTACACCCTGTGTCCAAACACAGCTGATGTTGATAAAAAACAAGACATTACTATGACTCTAATATATAAATATATATATACACACACTCAAGCAACATTCAATAAACAAGGTGATGTTAGTTTATTTGATTTTATGATGTATTGACCTTTAATGCCAAATTCTGTTTTTACATATGATTATTAGTGAATAGTTTGTAGGTAACATTTTTTGAGTAAGAGCTCATTTGTTTGCACACAGTTAACTGGTTTCAAATATTTCTATCTAACACTAATTGTTGTATTTGCTAGAGTTAAATGGTTTCAAGTTTTGCCGTGTAATAATAATAATAATTCAATATTAATTATTTGTTTGCATATAGTCAAATGGTTTCAAGTCTAGTAAACAATTAAACAGTTCTACTTGGCCTATAGATAGGACCCTTGCAGGTACTACCATTCCAGGTCCACTCGGACCTGGAAGTAATGGCAATGAAGGGATTCTCCAGAGCTCCATTTTAGTGTCATATCTAGCACATTCATTGGGTGGGAGAGGTTCTTAACCCTCTGCAGAGATGCAGTTGGCATATTCTACAGACCCAACTGATGGCACTTAAATTAGATGAATATTGCCAAAGAAGTTAGCCGTAAGAAACACTGTTTACTGTTGCAACTTTTTCAAAGAAATCAATAGTGATGGGCTATATTATTTCTCAGAAGACTGTCAACATGACCTTTTTTTATTAACTGCTACACCCTGAGCTTTTCCTTTTCTGGAGAATCAGTATGTTTTGACCCTATAGACTGTCTTTTTGGTAGTAGCAAACCTATGTTTAGCCTGTTTGTTAAGATTCTTTTTTGACTAACACATTCTTCTATAAATTTCACATGGTTTGCACTTCTCAGCCAGCAAAAATTTGATGACAGACTTCTGTGCAAGACTGGAGCACTCTGTTTGGTTTGATTCAATTTTGAATAGAATCAAAACAAATATTTTTGGAAGATCAAAATAAAGTTTTTACTATTAACCAATTTCAAACAAGGCAGAATTTACATTTATGGAAACAAATTCCTCTAATTAATGAATGACCTTCATTTATATAGAGTATAACCATATAAACTTCAAACAGTTTTTCTATTTTGCAATTCTGTAATCAAAATAGAGATCTGTTATAGTCCAAAAATAAGTACTAACATTTATGCAATTTTATTTTTGGTAATATAAGTGTTTCAGGTTTATCTTTATTGAGATTCAATGTTGTAGATTTTGGTAAAAAATAATACAAAACTATATCCATTTTTATTGCATAAAGTTTCACAAAAAATAATAAACTCCTGCTATCTTTGGTTTTCAATGAAAATGAACTTTTTTATTTTAAAAATGTTATATATATATATATATGCAGATCATTTTACGTGTTGATATAATAAATTCTCTATTTTCATATATATTACCATTCATTTAGAGAGTGAAGATATTTCAAATTTATTTAAATGTTCAATTTTACATGTATTTCCTGCTAGCAATATACAGTTGTGCATGCTTGAAAGTAGTTATTTGCTTTTGAAATGTTTATTGTTCCTAGTGTACTAAAACTGAATCTCTTTTAATAGCAGCAAAAGATAATGCCTAAGGAACTAGTTATGTCAAAGCAAAAATTGATAATACACACAAGAATAACAAGTACAGGTTATATAATGACAGAAATGACAGTTAATCACATTATAAGCAAATACAGAAAACTGGCATAAAAAGAATACAAAGTCGGCATAACAGGGTGGGAAAGGGGATCCACTGGGAATTGTGCAAGAGATTAAAATTTGGTCATACTGATAAATGGTATATGCACAAAACAGAATCTATCAAAGACATATAATTTTCTGAAACTTTGAGATGCAAATGGATCAACAAATCCCACCCAGAAGACCAGACCTTGTGTGAATTAATAAGAAGAAAATAATTTGTCATCTCATATATTTTATTATTCCAGTACACCATTGAGTGAAAATAGAAGAAAGCCTGGAAGCTGAAAAAGATATTAGAACTGAGGGTAATGGTGACACCAGTTAGTACTGAAATGGTTCCTAAAGATCCAGAAGAAAGACTGGCAGAATTGGAGATAAGAGAAAAAGTTTAGATTATTATTGGTGAAATCAGCTAGAATACTCAGGAGTGTCCTTGAGACTTGCTGTCACTCTTCACTCAGACTTCAGTGAAAAGACCACCAGTTAGAGCTGATGTGAAAAATGAGCATAAAGTGAAAATAATAATTCAGTTGTCTTTTCCATTTTATTCTTGAACCTTCTAAGAGCATAGGAAAATTCATTTGACACTAATTTCCTTTCGGAATGATTGGTCTCGTTTGTTGATGAGTTGGAAGCAAATATTTGTTGCAACTCCTTATCTCTTTAAACATGCACATAAATAGAAAGTACGCGGTTCAGTTTTGAAGAGAGTTATTTCAAAGCTGTTTAAGGAGATCTATGTATTTGTATCATAACACTTGCAACACCTTGAAGAGGGCAGTTTCTCCTTGATCTTATAAGATACCCACCATCAAACATTGGCATAACCATCCATATGCTATTATGGTGTAATTTCAAAGAGATTCAGAAAGCTGCAGATGCTTTGGCTTCTACATTCCCATAAAGAAGATGGCAGCCCAAAATTTTATTCAGTCACAATGACACTGCCAATCCTCATCATTCTTGTAAGACTGTAAGCCTAAGGTATGATAATCTAAATCTTTGATCTCTCATACACACACATATATATGCATACACAACTTTTGTAATTAGAGATAAAATGTAACCTTTTATTCTATTTAAACACACACACAGACAAATGCATATACATAAAAATAATTAGAAAAATTTATTATATTTCATCATAACCCATACGCACATGTGTGCACATGTACACACACACATGCAATAATTAAAAAAAAAGATCTTTTTTCCATTATAACACACACACATGCATATAGAAATAATTAAATAGAAGATGCATTCTTTTATTTAAGATTTAAACTTGTCATTCTCTTTATTTTTGATGATACAAAAAAAAAATTTGTTTTAGCTGCTAAAATCTCCAAATTCTACAGATTACGAATGTGAAGCTTTTAATGCTGGCTGATAACATATTTTGTTTTTTTTTCTTAAAACCATCTTTCAAGGACTTCAAATCACTTTAAAAGCCTTCTGTTATTATTTTTACTCTTTGTGAGTTTTTCATACCAGTTCTGTTAGTCTTTCATTGGAGTCTAAGTGACAGTAAGTCTCATCAGATATCCAGGACACTTCTAAGTATCTTAGCTGATTTTAACAATGCTGTGGTCTGGCTGGTTTTAATTCTTTAATTCACCAGGTCTCTTTTTCAAGTTCTTGTGGATTGTTTAAAAGGCTTCAACTACAGTTGGTATCACCATCAATTTCTGATTTTTTTCAGTTCTCTTCCAAGGTTCTGGTATTTTTCCACCTTTTCACTTTCCTTCACTTTCATACTATAGTTTGCTGGAATAGTAAAATCAGTTTGGTGAACTTTTAGTTTTTTGCATAATTTCCATTGGATCACCTTCCCAATCCGGTTACTCTAGTTTGCTGCATACAATCATGTGAACATAAGTGTACACTTTATCACCAGATAGTTTACAATTACTAATCTCTCGCATATTGTCAATTTTTGCTAGTTCTCATGACATTATTTTATGCTGCTATTGACAACAATTCTGTTTCTTTCTTTTCAGCTTTCCCTCCCTAGTTATATTAAGGTCATCTCATAGTTTGGTGTTTGATGTATCCACATAGTTGGTTTCCTTTATCATTATTCCTCTTTACAAGTTTTCATACCAGCATAGACTCATGGCCTTTTTGTTGAATCTGTATGATGGCATGTCTTCTAAGTAATTTTGCCAATTTCAATAATGCTGTTGTCTGGATGGTTTCAATCCTTCCATCGACCTCCAGTTCTTCCACTCAATTTTCCAGATAATAAGGGATTTTCCCAAGGCTCCAACTATGATTTGTATCACTTCATCATTCATGTTTTTTGGGGGTTTTTTTGTTTTTTTTTTCAGTTCTCCGGTTCGAGGTGCATGTATTTACTTATTTTGTAAGTTGCCTAGTCGACTGCGGCTGTAGAATACACTGACTGCTTCTCTGCTGTGGGATAAGACCCTTACCACCGAGTGTTCTGGATATGACACTAAACAATCTGATGGTGAGGTTCCAGTTATGCTGGACCTTTGTGGAATGCAGAGCACCCCTTTATTGCCATTGCTCCTAGATCCACTCTGGCTTGGCATGGTAGCACCTGATAGTTCTATTTAACTCATAGATAGGGCCCCGGTTGCATACTTAAACTAACCTAATTGCTTGAATTAGAACTCTTTGACTAAACTGAATAGCTTAAATAGAAATGTTTTTGACAATTAAACTGTACTTACATTTAAACAGCGTGATTATGCTGAACTAAATTGTTTGAAATGCAACTGTTATTGAATTGTTTAATATAGAACTGTTTGACATTTAAGTGTATGTAAACAAAAACTATACTCATATTAAACTGAATTAGGTGAATTAGAACTGTTTTGACAATTAAACTGTGTACTCGTGCTAAACTGAATTGTTTGAAATAGAGCAGACTGTCTGTATAAAAATGGATTTGGCATTAAATAACCTACAAAGGTTGATATGCCATAAAACCCAATCAACTAACCATCAGCCTGTGGTCTGCTGGAATGGCAAAGTCCACAATGTGACAAGTTCTTTTTTTCTTGTTAATTGTAACAAGGTTCAGTTTTCTGACTTGAATTGAAAGGTCCATTTTTATTTCCAATTTTGAGCTTTGTACATCATTTCCAAATTTCAAGCTTCAGTCTTGATTCTTATTTAACACATCTTCGATAATTTTTCTCAGATGATACAAATGATGGAAATAGTGATTGTTGAACTATATTGAAACTTTAACTCTAGGCTTTATAGAACAAAGATAAAGATTTTTCATTCTAAAGGAATCCGTTAAGTAGTCAGTATATTTTAGGACTCTATAGAAAATATTATATGCTTTGTTATTAGGGTGGTATTGAAATCTGCTTATGTGAATTCTTGTGGAGGGAGAAGTAACATAGGCTTGTGTGGTAATAAAAGTCAGAAAAAATATGTCAGTATTGATTACATCAATAAGAGATGAAATAGAAAGTTATTGTTGTGATTATCTGTAAAAAAAAAACAATATACTAGAGTGGAATATCTGAAACTGTAAACTCAATATTTCTGGTTGAGTGCTCTTTTGTCAAAAAGGTGTTAATTTCTTATGAGTGTGTGTGTATATATATATATATATATATATATAGCACCTGTCAAAAATTAAGAGATTATCTTTGGATGGATAGATTATTAAAAAAATGCATTTTTGTTTAAATGTTTTGAGGACACCATTCTTCTTAAAGAATCATGATTTTATGAGTTTTTCCCAACTTTTATCATTTTTTTCCTTCAGCCTTTTTAAGCTTGTTTAATTCCTCCTTTTACTCAGAATTCCTTACAGGTGCACTTAGCATAGCAATTATTGTCCAAGTGACCTGAGTTTAAATCCTGGATGAGAATGTTTGCATTCACTTAGCACTAATTCCCTTGGGAAAGGCATGAATACATCTCTTCTCTCTCCAGTTATGAGTAAATAGGAACATAGACTGGGTTCTTTAACCTTGGTAAAGCAACCACTTGAGAAAAAAAAGGAAACCTCTGAATTCAAACCAGCTGTACTACAGTTAAAAATTGACCCTGTGTTGCTTCTTGCTCCTGGCAGTGCAGTTGTTTAATTTGATGGTATATCAACTCTTGTAGGTCAATTGATACCAAATCCTGATTATACATATACATTGATTTGGAAATAACATTTTTAAAACAAGCCTGAGTCAAGTCCCAGCAGGGTCATTTGGCTCACATTGCACCCAGTGTCTCTATGACCAACATAGTCCAGCAGAGCTGGACTTTTGCTGCCCATTCTCCATCTTCCCTAAAACTCCTTTATAAAAAAGACTTTGAGTCAGATCCTGTCTGGTGGCAGGCAGCGATAAATAATTCAATTATTGCTATGTAACAGTAACAATTTGTCATTTGTTTGCACACAGTTAAATAGGATTTGTAAGTAATTTTATTTTTCAAATGAGTTATTGCTTTTGTTTCTAGACAGCTAAATGGTTTCCATTATTGCAACCTAATACTAATTATTCAATTGAAATCTATTCCTTCATTTGCTCACAGTTAAAAGGTTTCAAGTATTGCTGTATATCACTAACAAGTCAATTAAACATCAGTCATTGACCCATAGAATGGACCTAGGAGCAATTACAAAGAAAGAATACTCCACATTCCCTAAAGCTCCAGGGCTGATATCCAGGTCACTCATTTGGGGAGTCTTACCCCTCTGCAGTGATGCAGTTGGTGCATTCTACAGCCCCAACCAACTGGGTTAGAGAAGTTGTGTAAATATATATATTTTTGATATAGAGCACTTTGTTAGTTGGTTCAATTCTGACTGGTTGCCTGAGATTTTAGACTTCTGTTTCGCTAAGCTTAGGTAATGACTACTTAAAACTGAACTCAGGAAAAACATACAGCAATCAAAAAATTTTTGAGTATCGCCATTGCTAAATTGGAAATGTTTATTTTTTTTAATTTGCCATTTGTTAATCATGCATTTTCTTTTATTTACAATTTTAATTCTTATGTGTAAATTAACTTGGATTTCTTGATTAGAATATTGTTTCCTTATATGTTATTAGGTCAGATAGTATCACTACTGTTCTTCTTCAAGAATGAGGTTGGGATTAAATGACCCATATAAGTTGATATGCTATTAAATAAAAAAACCAAACATATGTTATAACCAATCATTTATATATATTTACAAATTTTACATAAAGTAGGATATTATAGTCTTCAAAATAAAAGATAATTTTTATGAATTTTGTTGAGGTAAAAATATTTTTCCAGATCTAATTTCTTTTTGGTTGCTGATACGAAAGGAAGGATAAATGTCTTCAGCAGCATTTTTCCTATTCAGTGACCCTTTCAATGAACAACTATGATAACGTACATACTAACAACGATATGTCTCCGAACTCATATACTTTGTGTCAAAACTAAAACATGTTGACAACACTGATGTCACCACACTAAATACCTAAAATATGTTAATGACTTGTATAGATTTAGATAGGTATAATTTGATTATTATTATTATTAGGGGTCTATATACATTTAACCAAGATTATGCACACAAGGTTTTAGTCAGACAATGAACTGAAGACATTTGTGCCATGTGGAACACAACTAAGCTTGTCTCCGATTCCATTTCCTATGACAATAACCATTATGTGTGGTGCACTTCCTAACTCTTGAAAAATAGAAGAGTAGACTGAGTTCTTTAAATCCTGGTTAGGCAACCAGTCTAAGAGAAGGAAAACTATTCAAATGGACTGTATTCTGCTTATAAATTTATGTCCTGCCTGGAGTGGAGGGATTTGGTAAATACATAGTTATGTTTATCCTGATCTCCCTCTATAGTTTTTAATTGGTCTCATTCAGAGCAATATATAGTTGGATATGTCATAAGCACAATATTTCAGGCTCAGCTTTAATGTACCATTTATTGTAAACGAAATATTTTAAACTGAACACTCTTTTCCTATATGTAACAAGCCAAATATTTCAAGATCAGAGAAATCATATCAGATACTAATAATAAAACACTTAATATTGTGACTGGTCATTGGTTAATTGTGCCCAAAAATGTTTTAATGTATTCTGAGCTCTTTTTAAATTCAGGTGTAATAATTCTTCTAAAAATAAAATATTTTCATAAATAAATTCAGGTGTAATAGTTCTTCTAAAAATAAAATATTTAAGTACTAGAATTTTAAAAATTAACAATAAATTAACACAAAGAGAAATTGGGAAATAGAACAGAGTATAAGTTTATAGATTTGATTTGGGCATTTGCAAATAAATAACTCTTTCGATCATTTTCGTTAGTATAACTTAAAATAACTTTTTTCTTTCAAATATGAAAAATGTATATTTTTATTTTCAAAAGCAACACTATCTCCTCACCTAGTCCAATTTGACACAGATCATCAGTATCAAAATAATTGTCATTACTTGGTAGTAGAATTTTTTTTTAAAAACTTATAATTTTATTTCTGATCTGTCATGGACTTATGATCTTAGTGAGATGTTATAAAAAAGCAACTATCAGCTGACTATGAAAGAAAATACTCGTCCAAATTGATAGCAATAAAAATTGTTTCTTCTTAATATTTTATAAAGTGTTTAACCACACAAATAGTGAGTGAATGTTTTTGTTAAATGTATAACAAACAATTTAGGAGTAAGAAATGTTTTAGTAGTTAGTAAATGATACTCGTTGGTTGTCTATTCTTCACTGACTAATTAGCCAAGTTATCTTGTTGAAATCAGCTGGCTTGCCAAGTTAGCATTTATGATATGACACCTGAGAATATAGAGATCTCAAATATATGAATTATATCAACATTTTATCATAAATAAAGAAAAAAAAAGAAGAAAAATATTTAATGCATTTTTACAGCTGACAGTACGAAATTACATATGCTGGAAGAAATAGATAACTTCTTGAATTTAACTAAAGATAAATTTAGTCACACTATATAACTCCAAAATAGATTATCTGCACTTTACATGAATTAAAAGCCTTAATACCAACAAGTAATTAAATTTATACTTAGGAGGCATCCTTGGTATAATGGTTATTGGCGACCTGAGTTCAAATCCTGGATGAAGCTGATTGTATTTCACTTAATGTTTATGCACTTGGAAAATGAATCTGTTTTCCCTTCTGCTTTGTCCAGGAAACTTGACACAAAGTTTACTTTTACTTATTTAGGAAGTTTGCCCAGTCGGCTGGGGCTGTAGAATACACCGACTGCACCTCTGCTGAGGGTTAAGACCCCCCACTAACGAGTGTCCTAGATATGACACTAAACCATCTGAATGTGAGGCTCTAGTAAAGCTAGAGATTTGGGTAATGTGGAGTACCCCTTCATTACCATCACTCCCAGGTCCACTCTGGTCCGGAGTGGTCGCACCTGATAGGGCCCTATCTATGGGTTAAATAGAACTAACAGTATACTTATGCTAAAATGAATTGTTTGAGTAAACTGAATAGCTTGAAATAGAAATGTTTTTGACAATTAAACCGTACTTATATTTAAACTGTGTGCTTATGTTTAACTGAATTATTTGAAATAGAACTGTTTTTCAACATTAAAACTGTATTTACACTTAACTGAATTGTTACATATAACTGCTTGAATAGTTTGAAATTGAAATGTTTTTGACAAACTGTGTACTTATGCTAAACTGAATTGTTTTAAATAGAATAGATTATTCATAAAGATGGATTTGGCATTAAATAACCTACAAAGGTTGATATGCCAACAAACCTTATTTAGGAGGAGTTTCCATAGTATAATGGCTAAAGTGCTGGACTGTGGCCTTGAAATAAATGAGTTTAAACTCCAGTTATCATATGAACTCTCTTATCCCTTAATTATGGGTTAAATAGTACCTTTATTACCATACTAGGAGAGCTTTGGCATTAAATAACCCATGGAGCTTGATATGCAGTTAAAACAAAGAAACCAAACCCTTTACTTATCCATTTAAAAGAAATCTAAGAAAATGATATCAGTCATTTTGTATTACACAGGTTTGAAAGAAATTACGTATTATTCAATTTCAGAATTCAGGGATTATGAAGTCAATTTTGATAACAATGACTCAGATGCACATGCTGCTATACAAACAGAAATCTGAACAGTGAATATACTGATTATATTTTGAAATATTATTTTTACTGTTTTGATAAGAGTTCAGAATATTTACATGGATCATCCTAACATTTGAAGTTATAAGAAATGAAAAACTTTGGTAGTAAAAGAGTTAATTACATCATTGTTGTGGGACCCTTACCCATCTCACCATAATGGACTCTTCTCACCGTTATTAGTACTGAGAGATTTCACTGCCAGAGAGGCAGATCAATATCGGTGTTATCCGAACAGTATGAGACTTCTTACATTTTCTATGTAACTCTATCTTTCTTGTGTAATATAATCTGTTATCTAATATCCATGTTTGTGTTTTCATTAGTGACCCTTTCCGGGGCCCACAACAATCATTTCAGCAAATATGGGTTGAGTAAGGTTTATGAATAAGGAAAATAAAATCAGTAAGCAGATTTCAAATTCCAGAGGAAGCTGTTTGCGTTCACTTAACATTAATGCTCTTGGGAAAAGAATGAATCCTATTCACCGCCTAGAAATGGGTAGAATAACAGATCTATTTGAACTCTCTTAGTTGAGTGGTTCCTTAATGACTTCCCTATCCTTCCCAAAAAATATACTGACTACATCTCTGCACAGGATTAAGACCCCCCTCCTGGATATGACACTAGTGAGGTTCCAGTAATGCTGGAGTTTTGGGGAATGCAGAGTACTCATTCATTGCCATTGCACACAGGTCCACTTAGGCCCAGAGTGGTAGCACCTAATAGGGTCCAATCTATGGGTCAAATAGAACTAAAATGCATACTTATGCTAAAGTGAATTGCTTGAAGTTGAACCATTTTGACATTTAAACTATGTACTTATGCGAAACTGAATTGTTTGAAATGAGACTGTTTTGACATCTGTGTGTAAACAAAAACTATACTTATACTAAACTGAATTGTATGAATTAGAACTGTTTGACTAAACTGAATAGCTTGGGATAGGAGTTTTTTTTACAAATTGTGTACTTATGATGAACCGAGTTGTTTGAAATAGAACTGCTTATTTGTATAAAAATGGATTTGGCATTGAATAACCTATAAAGGTTGATATGTCATCAACCCAAACAAAAGAACCATGATCACCTAAAGTCTTGAAAAGAATAGAACATTATCCATTTCTATACAATTTATATAAGATGAAAATAGATATACTTATTATTAAGAAATTTCCAGTTAGATCAAGTAGATTATTTTGTAGGTTGGGAGAGTTTATATCTACCACTGCTGGAGAAGCAAAGATGAGCTCATAAGTGATGTACTCCTATGGACCCCTACATATGGCCAAGCAAAAGCAGGATGACCAGCTCGAACATACATACAGCAGCTATGTGAGGATACGGGATGTAGCCCTGAACACCTGCTAGAGGCGATGAATAATAGGGAGAAGTGGCGAGAGAGGGTCAGGGATATCCGTGCTAGCAGCACATGATGATCATATCTACTATTCAGTGAGAGTGCCAGAAGCAAACCCAATATTTAATAAGCTTTGCTTTGCTTGGTTTGGCACTCAGGCTTCAGTTTGCTGACAATACCTACTCAGTGGTCACCAAGGTTAGTGTTGAGTAAGCCTTATCACTACTTTGATGAGCTTGTCTAAACTGTTTTTTTTTTTTTCAGCATGACCACAAGCTAAATAGTTATTTACTAAGCTTAACTTACTTTGACATAACACCATATGTATGGGCACGTAGTGTGAATTGAACTCACTAACAATGATCTACAAGACTTGCTTGCCAACTATTACACTACGCAAACAGAGTTAGCTGAATAGTGATGTTTCGTTACACAGACAAGCCATCTGGAAGGGAAAGTTTATTTAAAAATAGCACAAGTCAAACACATTCAAAATGCTAAATAGCAATTTTGAGGAAAATAACTTTTAAACAAAGTTAAGATATTAAATAATATTAAAAGATATTCAAAGATCTATTGATGACTGAAACAGTAATGGTTTCTCCAGGCATTATGTGAACATAAAAATCATTTGAGATGACATGACTCTTCTAGCAAAATTCCATTAACTTTTGAAAGATGTCAAGGGAAATGGAATTAAAATAATTTTGTTGCATTGAATGAAAGAAGAAAAATAATTTTTATTCTTGAAGGTCAAAGTATGTGCATTTTAATTTTTACATTTAGTCCGAGCTTCAGTATATGCATATAATTGTTTACTATTCTGCTCTGCTAAAGACAGGATGTGACACAAGGTCAAGTTTTGAGTGGAGGCCATCATGAGCATAAATGTTTGGTTGAAGATAGATGGTGCCAAAAATTGATAAGCTTTGTTAGATGAAATATATATATATATATATATATATATATATATATATATATATTGAATGCAAGAATTTACTTAGATAAAACACAATGTCATATATATATATATATATATATATATATATATATATTTATATTTTTTTTTAATATAAAAGTAAAAAGTTGGCAACTGTATTTTTTTAATAGCTACTACACCAAGGTGTAGGGGAGATCCTTACCTTATAATGCTGAGTGTTAAGCAAGTACTATTTTTTGAGTCTTTGGTATGACCCAGCCTGGATAGAACACAGGATCCCTGGGCCATTGGTGAACCCTCTAACCATTATACTAATGTCCAGTAGTGTATATATATATATATATATATATATATATACTATTTAGTTTTAGCTGATGATTGTCTATATTTTTATATCATAGAAGATATATGAAACTATTTGAAAGATGCTGAGATCTGAATTCATTTTAGATTTGATATTGCTCAGCTGGCCAGCAGTTGAGCACTCTATGATCAATCAAAGGCTTTTTAAGGAATTGTTACTACTGATATCTTTATAGATATATGGACAGCAGTTTTTAATGTTTAGTAAAAAGAAAGAATGAGATTTAAAAAAAGACATTTTCTTGTTAATAAACAAGACAACAAATCTGAATTGAACTACTGTAAAAATCATCCAATAGGTTTAGGATTTTAAACACTTTCGGTTGTTGTCTCTAACAATTTTCAAAAATGGTACAGTTTCTTTTTATAGACTGGAGATACTCAAGGCTTTAACTAGAAAATATACTAAAAACAAACCCTTTTATAAGATCTTCTTTGAACAAGGACCAGAAGTTCAAAACATTCCACTCTTACTGCTGTGTGTGGTGCCTCATCAGCCAGTACCATTCTTATTTCAATTATGACTGTGGCACATCAAGTAAATATAATGTTTCAATAGCCAACACTGACCTTATTTAGAACAAATATGTAAAAAGCCAGTTCCTAACATTCTTTAAATGGCTTATGCCAATAAAAATTAATCTTGTCAAAATTCTATAAAAACAAATGGTACTATTATCAAGAATGGGCAGAGTGTTCACCTATGGTCTGGAAGACTGAAGTTCAATCCCCGGTTGAGTCATACCAAAGACACAAAAAATGGTATTTGATGCTACTTTGTTTAACACTCAGCATTATAAGGTATGGATCAAGGGTAAGTGGAGCAATCCAGGGAATGGAGTAATGCCCTCCTCTACAACTCGGTGTTGTAGCTATTGAAAATGGAACCTTTGGGTTGCCAACTTGACTTTATTGAGAATGGTTTGAGATGTAGTTGAAAGTGCTCAAAACTCTTTTCTATAATCAATTTGAATTTATGTTCCCTTGTTCATAAAGAAGGAAAACTTTTTACAACAGGGTTTTTTTTTAACCACAAACACACACACACACACATATATACATATATATATATATATATATATATATATATATGATGGTGTTTAGAAAGTAATTCTGTTTATCAGAGAGGATATAATTTAAAAAAAAAACTAATTCAAATTTATCTAAATAGCATGAACAAAAATGTAATCCCCTTCATTTTCAATGACTGCAATCCGAAAACCCCAAGAAAAGATAAGATCTTGAAGCTCTTCCACATTCTTCATATTCACCAGTTTTAATGCCTTCAGTTGTTCATTTGTTTCCATCACTATAAAATTTCAGATGTCCGAGAACATTCAGAAAGGAAAAGTTGAACTTGTTCTTTCAAATATTTTTAGGAACAGATTTTTTTTAATCATGAAGCCAAAAATTTGCATTCCTTTTGGGCTGCAATCATTGAAAACGAAGAAGATTCCATTTTTGATGATAATATTTAAACATATTTAACTTACTTTTATTTTTATATCCTCTTTATTAAAACATAATTACTCCCTTATATATATATATATATATATATATATATATATATATATAACCCTAACCCTAACCCTGTGTGTTTATCAGTTTTACACCTGCTTTCACCATTGTAATAAAACATTCTATGAAAAGTGACAGAGATAAATGACTCGAGTATAAAAAGTTATCGTAAGGGAGGAAAAAGTTTAAATCTATTAAGAATAGTTACTTGAATCTCTAACAGTTTGGTTTGATGCCATATCAACCATTGTAGGTTATTTAATATCAAATCCTGTTTACACACACACACATATATATATATATATATATATATATATATATATATATGATTTGTAAACACATTTTGTAGATAACATTCTTAAACGAGCCTGAGCTCTTTTGCACACGGTTAAATGGTTTCAAGTATTGCTTTATAACAGTCACAATTTAACATCAGTCATTTGTTTGCACACATAGGGTCCTATCTTTGGGTTAAATAGAACAAACTATCAGGTGCTTTCAGTCCAGGTCAGAGTGGACCTGGGAGCAATAGCAATGAAGGGATACTCCACATTCCCCAAATCTCCCAGGCTGAAGCCTCATTATCAGATTTTTTTTGATGTCATATCCAAGATACTCGTTAGAAGAATCTCAACACTCTGCAAAGATGCATTTGATGTATTCTACAGCCCCAAGTGTCTCGGTTTCTAACTGTTTATAAATGATTAATATTACTTGCCAATAAAGGCAGACTTTGGCATTAAATAATGCACCAGGGGTTGGCATGCTGTAAAATCAACCCGCCAACATAAACAAGCAAATGTGTTGATCCTCACATAAATACTTTGCTAGTATATAATGATATGTAAGAATTGTTATTGGCATATGTTATTTGTTGAAGTTGTAATAGACAGTAGGTGACCATGCAGTATGTGTGTGGGTCTTTATCTGCATATATATATATATATGAGAGACAGAGAAAAGAGTGAGTCCTTAAAAGTTGAGAGAAATCAATGCTAGGTTTGTATATGAAAATAACACCTTGGGCATTTTCACTTCTAATGAGCTGATCTGTTTAAATTGTAGGATGATAAAGCAATTAGGATAGAGGAAGTGATAATATCTGGCCATTGTTTTCCAGAATCTTCTCACAGGATGGGGGAAACAAATGACAAACTACATCATTATTTTGCTAATTGGAGCAAGTGACTTCTTGACTGATTTCCAGCAAAAACAATATGCCATCCCACAGATATTTATGAACTCTTGTCGATATAAAACTCATCAAAATTTGTCTGTCATATTTGTTATTTATTTTTACATCTTAAATGCTTTTACCTGGCTTCCATTTATCTAGAATTTGCTTAGGAAAACCCAATTTAAACTAAGAATTTACTAAGCTTTGCTTAGTCTGGCACATAAACCTCCAGTTGCTTACACTACCTGCTGTTCACACAGTGTCACCTTGAATGTAACTGTACACCTGCCATGAATCATGTTAGTGTGTTTAGAACACAGACCAATTGGTTAACTGAAATCCTTCAAATCATTGGCGACTGCACTTTATTTCTGATTGATTATATTTCTGAATATTTATTCATTTATCTGACTTGTGAGCAAAACCACTGCATGGTAACCACTGGGATTTACACAAAAAATGTGTATTGTCTCCTGGCTTATCTTATGGGAAACAGTGCTTTAAGTGTAGCTTGATTATTAATCTGAACATAAAGTGAAATGTAAATGCTGTGAATTCCACTGAAAACTATTATCTTGAACCTTTTATTTTTGTTCTTCCACTTGAACAGGATGTGACTTGTGGTCAAGTTTTTTTTTAGAAAAGTTTAATAGGTTTGAATTACAGACTGGTTGCTTTATCAAGGTTAAAAATTTCAGCCTTCTCTACTATTTACCCATGGCTAAAGGGAAAATAGTTGGATGCATACCTTTCCAAAGGGTATTTGCACTATATGATATGCAGCTTCATTCAGGATTTGAACTCGAGTTGCCAAACCCATTTCCAATGATGATTACCATGAATGCCTCTGAATTTTTTTTCATTCTATAGAAGGCCCATGAACCTATTTGTAATGAGATAAAAGTAAGGAGAAGAGACCCTAATTCCTTTTAGTTTTCATTGGCAGAATACTTAGGTCAAGTCATACCGAAGACTCAAAAAATGGTACTTGATACCTCCTTTCTCAAAACTTATCTTTGATTCATACCTTATAATGCTAAGTGGAGCAGTTCAGGGAAAGGACTAGCACCCTCCCCTACACCTTAGTGTAGTAGCTATTGAAAAGGGAGCTTTCAGGTTGCCCTCAACTATGGTCAGCCAACTTTATATATATATACTCACACACACATGTATATAATATTGATAATATAATAGTGTCATGGAAAGTATTCCTTGGTATACATGAAATAAACTTTGGAGTAATCACAATTCATTTGATATCCCCTAATAGATTGAAAGAAAAAATAGACAGAGAGATACATTTAAAATGTTTTATTTGGTCTTCTGCAAACCAGTAACTCTTTGTTGATTAGAACAGTTGGTGTGTTTAATCTGGTTTCCTTGAGGAAAAATAGATACAGAATTTTTAATCTCTTTACCATGTTTTAAAATTTGGGCTGTCATTTTACAGCAACAATGAATAGCATGAGTTATGTAAAAAAAACCAACTATAATTTATGATGGAAGTAAATACAAGTCAAAACTAATGCTTGACAATGCTTATAAATTTCAATCAGGCAAAAACAAGAGACTTAGATTGTGAACTTAACATTTTGAAAAAGACAGAAGTAATTGTATATGTCTAATACTGAAAGTTAATCTGCAATTAGTCATGTATACATTCTTGACTTTCTGGAAAAAAAACAGCTCTCCTTGATAATAGGCATTGACTTTTGAATTTTCGTGCAGTCAGATTTATACTAAATTTAACATTTGCTCAAATTTGATCCAGTTTGTATTGTCTAATAGTAAGAATTTATATAGTTTATATAATGTTTTGAAAGACCAAATTTATGCTGTATTTAGAGCAAAGGCAAGGGCATGTTCACATGAAAATTTAACAAACTTTTAGCAAAAATAAGTTCACTGTCCCTTGAAGTGATCTTCATTGTTTTGATATCCTGATGGAATCATTCACAATTATCCAGAAATTTATCTAGCTGGCTATATAAAAAAAGAACCTTATCTTTTCAACAGCATTTCCACTAACTCCTGGTAGTTTTTGGCCTGATGATTGAAGCTTTTCACCATGTCAACAAATGATGTCCATGCCCATAATTCCAAGTCATTCATCCTCATTGAGTTTCCTGATGTTAGGGTGAAACCATTTTCATGATGTTCAATGGAATAGGTGTATGTCTTTAGTTGGAGTTTCTTTTCAATTGTAAAAACTAAAGCTCTCATTTTGCTTGGTTTTCTTTTGAAGTGAAGGATAAATTTTGATGTCACTTAAATTATCAGGTTCAAAAATGTGTATTACTGATAAAGCTTATCAGTTAATTTGAATTTTTGTGATAAAATAGAAAAATTTGGTACTTCTATTTTATTTTTTTTGACTCAAACTATTTTTATTTGAAAAAAGGTGTTTTTATTTCAGATGCTTGATATAAATTGCTTGGCCTATCTGAAGAAAATTGATGGGTTTCTATGACTTTTACTAACTAAATTTTGTGATCAGCCAAGATCGTAAATTGATCTTTTTTCCAAAAATAAGTTATTATAGTACAGCAAAAATGGTTGCTAACCATGAAAAACTGAGGTCATTTTCGAAATCATCAATATCAAATTAGCTCAAAAGTGTTTTGTTTCTTGGCACCTAAAATAGTGTTGATTTGTCTTATCAGTCAATTTGTCAGAGTCTTTCTATTTACAGTTTCTTAAATGGTGTACTGGTATTCTATCAGTCATCTAGATGTCTGTCTTGACAGTCTCCATCTGCTCTGGTTTCCTGCTATAGTTTCACAGCCTTCTGGATTCATTTATAAACATCTTTGTAAAGTAGAATTGGCTATCCTGCATTCCGCTGACATGCCCAACTCAATCCAATGCCTTTGTACAGGAAAAAGACAAATAAACCAGAATTCTTTTGAGACAGTGCAAGTGCTTTAGGATTTTTCGATTAAAAATTAAAGTAAGAATGTGAAGCTGTCTCCTGTTTTTCATATTTAAACTATTTTTTTTTACTTTTAAATCAAGGCATATACAAAAAACGCAACTACATATATCTATAAGTAAATTCTTATCTATCTATCATATATGACTGTGCTCTTGTATATCTATGGCACATATCTATTTTAGGCACATAATTATAAACTAGTAAATTAGGATATATATATATATATATATATATATATTCTCTCATGTCATATTGTTTCTTTTAATTTTGACATACAGATCAATTTTCTGGGGAAAATATTTCAACTTGAAAGATGCAACAAATGAATGCTACTTCTCAAGTATCATTAACGTTAATAAATAAAAATAAATTAGACAAAAACAAATATTTTTATTCATTTGTAGCATTCATCATTCTTTTTCAAATGAAAATAAAAGCTACAGAGTATATTTTTAGATATATAGTCTTTTAATTTTTAGATTTTATTACATGATTATATATATATATATATATATATATATATATATAATGTATTTATGGGTTTCTGAGAAAAAATTTCTGCAATTCAAATTCTCTTAGTTCAGATATTTATTATACCCATAAAAAAATTACAGAATTATTTGAATATGGACTGGCACTCCTGCTAAGAGTAGAGTGTCTGCTTATTTTGTAGGGGAATAAAGTGTTACTCTTTGGTTCTCAGCCTACTCTAATATTCTCAATTTAATTTTATTATCATGCTGTTCAAGTATTGTGTGTTCAAGATAAGAAGTTGTCTGTATGAACTCAAGAGACAAGTGCATTGTTGGTATTTATCTGACCTCCCACCAAGCCAGAATGCAGCACAAGGCCATTTTATAGTGGGAACCGTACACAGCAGGTGCAAAAAACATTCCTCTATTGGGTCATCTCAAATCTCAAGCAATCAACTCAACCCTGCAAAACAGAGTGGGACAACCCTCTGAGACCAAGTGTTCCAAAGCCTTAAAACCGCCTGGTATGAATGACTGGTGGCCTGCCAGAAGGCAAGAGGATTCTTTCTTTTGGGAAAAACCACTTGCAGTGTTTATGGAAAATGGTGAGCCTACTTCTAATTAATAGGTGAAACAGGGTGATTCAACAAAATTTGCTACATAAGGATAGTAAGTTCAATCCTTGGGAGGATAAACACAAACAATTTCCACAACAGGTAGAAAACCCCCTTTTTGTTTTCCACATCAGTTTATTTTCACACAATATTAGACATAATGAATTTCAAAAGATTAGTTTTGCATCTAATATTTTCTTTTCGGGGAAGAAACCTAGGCTCATATATGTGATCCACTGTCTTGTTAGAGAAGACTACTCACTCAGGCCATCTGGAACTTGGCTTCAGCTAGGAATCCATTCAAGTTTCTTTGTTCAAGAATTTTGTGAATAATCGCAGTTTCAATTTTGAGCCTCTTATCTGATACTTGAGGAGGCAAGTAAGCTGTATTATCAGTTTTACATATTATTGGTAGATTTTTCAGCTTGTCTTCAATACGCAGAAACTATAGAAGGTGTTTATTGTAAAAAAGTGCATGCTTCCAAAATCTCTGCTGCCAGTGTACTTTTCCCAACTCTCTTGATTTTGGGAGATTGCCAAGAAATAGGAATATATAAGAAAGATAATGTACCCTTTTTGAGATCCGCCATCGTTAAGTCCAGTGCTGCATCACAATAAACTATCAGTTTCATTCCTGTATGATTGCCTCAGTTAGGTATTAACAATCTGGATGATATTTTCTTAGCTTTTCTAGCTGACTTATTTACCAGTGATATATTCTTCACTTTTTTTTGTCTTTAAGGGATGATGTGAGATCACTTGTCTCATAACTTAAATCAGTCCACATCTGTATTGCTTTCGTTGTGAGCTTTTACATCATTAGGCCTCATCATCTGACAAAACTGGGTTTTTGCAGTTATCATAGGGATTGACTTGACAAACTAGTCTTGGTTAATCATCATGAACTGCTTTCTCTGATGAATCTCAGGACTAAGATATTTGAAACTTGAAGTTTCCTGAAAAAGTTTTGTTTTCAATATTTGATAACCTTTCAAAGTGTTGATAGAGTTTATTTTGTATATGTATAAGAAAAAGAAAATCCAACAGTATGTAAATGTACAAATAGGGAAAAAAAAACAGGGTATTCAGTGATAAATAAATCATCCTCTGAATATCTTGTTTTTCAATATTTGTATATATTAGCATAACGATTAGAGTGTTTGCCAATGATTTGGGAAACCAGGGTTCAATCTCAGGTTGAGCCATATCAAAGGCCCAAAGAAATGGTACATGGTACCTCCTTACTAAAATTTGTATATATATATATATATATATATATACACACACACACACAGTATGGTGGTATTGTAAGATAATCCCGGGGCATTCTAGATTAGTGGTAATAATGTTTTTTGACTCTAAAACCATACTTGACCCAATAGTCATCAGCTGATGAATTCTTTGTTGGCCACACAGCTATTGTTTTTAATATTATATATTGAATGAAATAGGATCTACATCCATTGTGTGGTGGTAGAATAATATCATGATGTCAAGAAACAATGCTTGTGTTAATCATGTGTAAATTTCCTACTGAGATTTTAAATTACTTAAAGAGGTTCAGAGTCTGACACAGAATTTCTTTGTTGATGATACAGATTACCAGTTTAATAAGTAATCGTTGTACTTATTTATAATTCAAATAAACATCATTGAATTAATGATTCATTCTTGCAATCTGGTATATAGTGAATTTTATGGAAGTTTTATTGTTAAGTACATGTCATCAAGTTAGTTAATCCAAATCCTACATCCTTGAATTAACACTTAGTTGTGAATACAACGACTATACAAAGAGGCTACATTTTGATCTGGCATTCCTATGATGAGACAGAAAACCAACCATTTGGTTGTATTGTAAGATATGGCTGGGTTGCTCTGGGATGATGATGCTTTGGCTTCAGAATCATGACTAACCTCAGAATCGTAATCTGTTGGCTATGCAGCTGTTTGTGCTTTTGCTGTATTTGTATATAATATGTGGTTAGGTTAGATAGATAGGTAATCAGAAGTGTATAAAGGAAGAGATTGTTAATTCCTATTAATCATAATTATAGATAAATTAAATATAATTATTATTAATAGTTATAGTAAATGTTTGACTAGAAATTATGAAGAATTAGTCAATGTTTGTTTTTTTTTGCAATTAATAAGACATGAACTTTGTAGGAGTTATCCCTCTTGTCCCCTTGAAAGAGGCTCAGTAGTTAAATAACAAAGATGGGCACCCAATGTTATTCATTGCAAAAGCAATATCAAGTCTAGAATTGCCAATATTTCTAGTGAGTTGTGCAACAGTTCTATGAGTGGAATTGTATATAAGAGTTTTCTGCTGTACACTTTAGTAAATGTTTTCTGTTTCTCTAAGAATGGCCAGAAATTAGTAGCTTCTTATGTGAGTTTGTTTTTAGGTTGAGTAATATTTTGAATGAATTCAAGTGGGGAATAAAGACTAAGAAGACAAAAATCAGATTTTGCCATGGATCTTTCATGGTCGAGCATCTAAGTAAAAAGTTGGCGACCATAGTCGAGGGTGACCCGAAGGCTCCCTTTTCGATAGCTACTACACCAAGGTGTAGGGGAGGGCGCTACTCCTTCCCTCGATTGCTTCACTTTACCCTTGATCCATACCTTATAATGCTGAGTGTTAAGCAAGGAGGCATCAAGTACCATTTTTTGAGTCTTTGGTATGACTCGACCTGGGATTGAACCCAGGTCTCCCGGGCCATTGGCGAACACTCTAACCGCTAGGCCAATGTCCGAGCATCTACAGAAGGTAAATCAAAAACAATATCAGGTAGAGAAACGTGATAGTTTATGTAAGGTATATAGGCCCATTGGCATAATGGTTAAAGTGTTCAGTAATGGTCGGGGAGACTGTGGTTCAATCCAAGGTCAAGTTATATAAAACACTCAAAAAATGGTACTTGATGCCTTCTTCCTTTAAACTCAGTATTATAAGGTATGGACCAAGAGTAAGTGGAGCAACCTACAGAAAGAACTAGTGCCACCTTACACCTCATTGTAGTAGCTATTGAAAAAGGAGCCTGTTGGCCAACTTTACTTAAATAGGGCATGGGAAATACAAAATTGAAATTGCACTTAATAAATTATTATAAGAAACTCATAATTTCAGGCCATTTTCTTACAAAAAACATTTTTATGAAGTTGTATAGCATAAAATGTCATTTCAACAAGTACAACAACAAAAAAATGAATTGATCATATATGTATCTATATATATTGTGTGCATTATGCATGTGAAATATATCCTTTTACTCCTGCCGCTATGAAGGTTTTGGAGAATACCAGTGAACCCAGCAAATGCAAGTAATTTTCTTAAAAGCTATTTCACCCCGGCAACAATAGATTAAACTAAGCAGTAATCAATTTGGTAACATTATGCTCTCTACAAAGAAGCTGGAGAATTCTCAAGAGATGATAATAATAATAATAGGCAAGGTGTATTCAAGTCTTCTCCAAAAATGAAAAATAGATTAGGAAAAAGAGTTTGAATATTTTAACTTGAAAATTACTTTGTTTCTGAAGCTTTAGTTAGCATTTCATTCAAATGGAAGAAAATAAAGATAATTAAAAAGATTCAAATCCAATTATAACTTCAGAAAATTATAAGTATTTCCTTGCACCAATTTATAATGAACAACTTTCAGTCTATTAGTTAAAATAAAATAATAAAATATCAATGAAACTATCTAATTTTTAAAACTAACTTATTTCCATCTTTCTCTTTTTATATATAATGTGTATCTGTGTGTGTGTGTGTGTGTGTGTTTATATGTATATACTAGCATTGTTCTCATTAATAATGACAAGTATTTATGCATGAAAGAAAGAAAGAAAGGCTGTTATAGCAGAGAGAAAGAAAAAAGTTATCGTTAGAAGTGAGTAAAGCAAGTTATAATTAGAGAGAAAGGAAGAAAATTCTAATGATAGAGGGGAAAAAGAAGGAATTTAAATTTTATCGTTAACCTAGTTGTTATCTGTTTAAAAAAAAGAAATTGCAGATATCTTTAAATTTTTAAAATGTTTCATGGAATTTCTCATTACTCTTTACTGAAACCAAGTTGAAAGATCAATAAGTATATATTCAAAGTCACATAATATATATATATATATATAATTGAAAATAACAGGCAACTAAAATCTATGATACTATTCTTGTTATATTTATCTTTGATAAAACATAACACACGCATATATGAGGCTATCTGCATTTCACTTTTGTACTAATGCCCTGGTAAAGGCATGAATCATTTTTCAGTCTAGGGGAAAGAAAAAAAAAACTGAATTTAAAACGAGTGGATGTGGAATTAACAACTCAACCTAATAAAACTTACTATGAAACCACATAACCATCATAGGGTTTGGCTGAAGCCTTATATCATCAAGGGTAAAGGAAATATATTACTCAGAAAAATATCAAATTATGAACATGCAAAGTCCATTAAATTAAGTTTCATGTGGTGTTCATAATTTAATGCTTTTCTGGATTGTATATCAATTCTATTGTATTGGCAATGAGCACTTTTTCTAGAGTTTATAATTTGATACTTTTCTGGCTTGTATTGACATTGAACACTTTTTCTTATTAACTTTTCTCATTCACATCTTCCTTTTTAGACTATATCTTAAATATGCCTTTTGGCAACCTTATTTAACTTTGTAAAAGACTATAATGTTAAGTTCACCCAAGCAAAGATTATGGTCTTTTGTTATATGCTCACAAACATATATATATATATATATAATTCATTAAGATAACCAAAGTATCTAAATGAGTTTTCATATGACTTTTATTTAAGATTTGTTCTCTTTTTAAAAGATATTTCTTTTGTTGATTAAAAATTATAAACTATTCCCCATTCCATGTTAACACATTGAAATAGAGTTGAGGCGGTATCTGCTGTAGAGGTAGCAAGTAAGTTTCACTGAAAATAGTGTAGTCGGATCAATCATCACCAGGTGCTCCAATACAATCAAATGTATACACTTAGTATAAAGATTATCATCATATGAAATAAACTCAGCAACCTGAATTAAAATCCTGGCTGAGGCTGTTTGTGTTTCAATGCCCTTTAAAAAGGCATGAATCCATCTCTTCTTTCTGCCAACTATAGGTAAATAGTAGTAGAAACTGGATGAGAAGAAAAACTGAATTCAAACCAGCTTAAAAGTTGATATTGTGTCATATCTTGCCTGTGGTTGAGGGGTTGGTTTTATGGTATATCAACTATTATTGGTTATTTAATGCCAAATCCTGCTTTTATGTATACAGGGTGTCTCAAAATAGATCTATTTCTGAGATATTTATCCATGTCAGCTGGTGTGAGTTTATGCTTGATCTGGATTCTGTATGAGTACAGCTGAGGATCCTAGGACCCCTTTCCAATAGAATGTTTCACTGCATTCGCAGGACATCTTGCAGTTAACTGCCTTCTGGTTGAGGTTGTTTACTGATCCTGTGGCTTGAAATTTGTGTACCTAATGATAAATTTGGCTTTTCTGGGGGATAATTGTTAAAGTTTAACTGCTTGCGAAATTTTGCTTGCACAGTTTTGAATGATTTTGTCTCCAAATAAGTGACACACAGTAATTTTTCCTCTCTTGTCCAAGGCATTGGGATCGAGGATTAATAGTTGTTATAGTATACTATTCGAAATCTGAAATAAAAAAAGAACTCAACATTATTATTAGTAGAGAGTTATTAGCAATAACATGGGTCCCATGTATATACAGGCACCTTGTTAAATGATCAAACAGTTCTATTTCTAACAATTCAATTTAGCACAAGTCATTTGTTTGCACTCAATTTAAATGTCAAATAGTTGTATTTGACCTATTAAAAGGACCTTGTCAGGTGCTACTACTCCGGGGCCAGAGTGGACCTAGGAGTGATGGCAATGAAGGAGTACTCTGCATTGTTAGAGCTCTCTATCAGATTGTTTAGTGTCATATCCGGGACACTCATTATAGAGGTCTTGCCCTTCTGCAGAGATACTGTCAGTGTATACTACAGCCCCAGCCAACTGAACTGTTGAGGGATTGTGTAAATACACTGTACTTTGGCTTTGTACCCGACTAATCAGAATATTAGCAAAAATGTACATAAACAGAACTGAAGTTATTATTTATGAAGCTTAACTTGGTTTAACACAAGACCAGAAGTATGTGGTACCCACTGAGAACCAAACTCAGTAACAATTATCTATACTAGCTTAGCTAGTTGAGGTATATGGTATCATCAATGGTGAATAATATTTCCAATTATTGTTTCCTCAAGTCATTTCTTATTGTTTATCTAAGGTAACCAGGTGCTGTTTAATTCAATACTGGATTTACAGTTAGGGTCAACTGAACACATCATTATTCTCTAGTGAGTTTTCCTATTATATAAACCTTGTTCCAGTTGGTGGAATGTTCTCTTTTTTTTTTTTGCTAAAAAATACAGAAGTGACCTGAAAAATCAATAATGGGAAAAATTATTCACATTTGTATAGAACTTCACAATTTTATAATAAATACACTGCAAGGACAGTGATACTCCATCTATTATAATATGATAAAAAAATGAATTTTGAACAAAGCCTGTCTGTCAAACGAAAAACATTATTTTTACTGACATTCAGTGCCAATGCAATTGATAGGGAACTAAGCAAAGACATTAATGTGATGGGATGGCTGAAATGTTCTTAGGCTGACCAAGATCCTGTCATGGAATGTGACCAAACAAGCTTTATTTTTCAACATGGTTTCCCTCGTGGTCCACACACTTCTTCCATTGGTGTGGCAATGCTTGGACCCTATTGGTCAAAAAAGTCATCAACATCAGATATATCCTCATTTGGATTTTTCAGCCCACTGTTATATAATTGGTGGTATCAGATAAACAAAAGAAAACAATTCAGTGAGTTGATTTCACAGGTTTACCTAAACAGATTGTTTTGTTCTTTGCAAAGATAACTCTATTCAAACTGAGTTTTTCTCAATTTTTTACTCTTGGTTTTAGTCAGTTAGCATATCAATGAGAGGTTAGAAAATGTATGTTTATCCTGCTGGCTGGCAGGCACTGAAAAAAAGACTGATTCTTTCTTTTGGTGCTGAAAGTTGAATTTTGGTAAAAAGTGAAATTATAGGATATTTTTTATTTTATTGATTTTGTTAATCCCCACAGAACCTAATTGCTTAACGAACTTGAAATAAAGAATATAATATGTGAAATAATATAATTAACCAATCTTAGAATTAAAATCTGAAAAAAATCATATCAACATTAAAAGAAGAAAAGAAATGAAAAGGTTACTAATTGCTTCATAAAATAGTGATACACTTATTTTAACAGCATAAACATTGTATTTTACTTTTTCTCGTCCATTGTGAAATTTTAAGCTTTGATAAGAAATGATTGGACAGAATGTTAACAAATAAAATGTATTCTAAACATTCATCATACACTTACCTTTAAGGTAGTTTTTACAACAACAAAAACAGTAAAATTTTAAAGTAAAAATATTTCCTATTGTAAAGTAAGTCCATGGTTTCTAACAATTTAAGAAAAAAATGTCTGTCATGTTCAGTCACTTTTGCAAATCAGTTTTTTTTTTACAATTAATATAAATTTTATAAATATGAAGTAATTTGACATCAAATATTAATAAAAACATTTTTATTCTATATTTTTTTATAACTACAGATGAAATATTTGGTAATTTCCATTGGCTTCAAAAATGTTTTAAAATATCAAAAAATTTCTATTCATTAGATTCAATATGTCTACACAAGGTATTTAATAATCTTCATTCTTTTATATATATCGTCAACTGATGAAGCAATTATGAAATTTAAAGTTATCAGTTGGATAATTTCCTTGCTTTTTTTAAAAATATTATTATTATATTGGTTCTACAATAGTTTTGTTTTGAGCACTAATCAATATACAACTATTCAGTATTGGCATTTTAATTCAACTTTAAACCTGATTTTATAGCTTTTAGTTTTTTTAATGAATGGTAATTCTATTTGTTTCTAAGTAATACATGTATGTATTTATGTATATAGCATTTGATTGCAAAATTTCCATTGAAGAGAAAGTTGAGAATGATGGGGATTTCAATTTTTTTTATAAAGCTGAATGTTTCTGGTCTGAACATCTTTCAGAGAGTCAGTTCAAAATGTTGGAAGCCAGATCTTAGGTTTCCTGCAAAAGCATCATCAACATTGGTTTGATATTGAGGAATTGTTAGAGAAAAAGATGACTGCTTTCAAGTATTTTACCAAACAGGTTATTTGAAGAAGAAAGCAACAGGCTTGTTAAAAGGGACAAAGGACTGCCTGCAGCAGAGACTCTGCAAAATGAAAGATAAGTGGCAAAGAAATTAGTCTGTTGAGATACAAACTGCATCAGATTCCAGTAATACAAAGTGGTTGTATAATCTAAGATGGGTATATGGTCTATCTTCTTTACCTTACCAGTAATGCCTTTACACTACAGAGATGGAACAAAACTTGTTCATGACACAGCTGGTATCTTGTTAAGGTGGCTGAACACTTCAATGAACTTAATACTTCTTAAACTATTAAAAAATATTCATGAAATGTATCCAAAAAATCTCAATAAAAAATAATTTGACTGATCATTTCTCTTTTGAAGAGGTCAAAGCCAGTATTAGGAAATTAAATCATCTGGCATTGATATCATTAATGCTGAACAATGAAAGTATAGTGGAGAAAATATTCTTTGTTGTTGTCTTTAAAATGTCTTTGTATAAAAAATAGGCAATAAGGATCATTGCAGAAACTCTGTTTTCTGTGATGGGTAATTTTTTTATGTAGGAGAATCTATCTGTTCTCTTTGCTTTCTCATCTATAGTTGAAATAGAAGGGCAGATTGAATTCTTTAACTTTCCCAAGAAAACCAGTTTAGAAGGAAAACTCTGCATTCAAACCAGCTGTACTCTACTTTAAAAAATTGACCTTGTGTTACATCATTACAGAAGGATTGAGAAAATATATACTCTATTACATTGCTGATTATGGTATGCTTCCTGAGTCACTATCAGGTTTCCACTATGGACATGGAACTATTGATATGATCTTTGTAGTAGAAAATATAGATTTATGTCAAGTTTTTATTGACCTAAGCCTTTGATATGGTAAACAGAATTGCATTGTGGGAGGTTTTAAGGAACTCAGTTGCCCTGAAAAGTTCATTGCTGTACTTTGATCTTTTCATAATATCATGAAGGCTTGGGTTAATACAGGTGGAAAGCTGTCAGAACCAATATTGGTCAAGAATAGAATAAAAAAGGGAGACATTCCAGATTCCATTCTGTAATATATTTTGCATTGCCTGTAGTTTTAGCACCTCTATAAAAAATCCTGCTTCTGGTAATGTTTTTAACATGAATCTATTTGTATCAAAAACCAATCTTTTGTATCTTTGATAAGAAATCTTTTATATGCAGATGCATGTAATATATCAAAGGACACACAAAAACCTCATGAATGGATTTACTGGAGCCTACACTACACTGGGACTCACTATTAGTCTCACAAAAGCAGTGGTAATGTTTCAATTTTCACCTGTCAAGCATTATGGTGAGCCAAATATCTATATTTATAGAGGTGATTAACAAATTTTGGGCATTTAGAAAGTACAAACAACAGGTTTTGTACATTGCCAGGGAAATTTCACATAAGATTAAAAAGGAAACGATGCTTCTGAAAAGTGGGAGCAATACACTTTTGACAACATTGTGGAATATGACAAAATACCAAAATAAGATAAAGATATACCTGGCTTAAGTGCTGACATCTTTGTTTTAATCTATAAATTTTTATATATATATATGTATATGCATAGAAAGATGTTTAGGCTAGTCAGATGAGAATACTGACCGAGGAAGATTCCTTGTGTTGGATATTGATTTGAAGATCACTTTGATATGCTCTGTATATTGAATGGGTGGCATAACAGGAAATGCACTGACCACTGATTTCTTAAAATAAACAGAATGTTGGTTGTTCCCCAGAGGAAGTGTGATGTAAATTGTGCAGGTGCATGTCCATGTGCAACACTAGAGGTGTGACCAGGAGAATTTGCATGAGCATCCGGATTATTATATAACCAGCAGAGAAAATAGAAGACCATGGAAGATAGTTGATGTCACATTGCTCTCGGCAGTCTTGTACAAGGTGTGAGCCCCAAAGTAGAGAAGCAAGGAGAAAGTAAGATTATTCAATGCCTTGAGGTGACCCTGTACCAGTCTCGTTAAAGTAAAGGCAGAAGACGTTTCACCGCTGATTCCTGTGTGTATGCAAACTCAGCCAGCTTTGACTCTCTCTCTCTCTCTCACTCTGCCCATACATACATTTCAGGTAATTAAAGGAAAGGACAGAAAAAGAAAAGAAGCAGATTATATTTTTGTACATCAGCATTGTTGTCTTTCACTACAACACTAGAGCAGGAAGAGGGAACAGTTATAATCTGCTTCCCAGATTATAGCTATGATCAATTGCAGGGATACTAATGACTACATTTTGATCATTAAAAACCAGCATAGTACCCATGAAAAACTAGAGGACTACTACTCCTGGCAAAAATTATGGAAGTAGCACACTTAGAGGATATTTAGTTGTAAATAAACTAATAACGGATAGGATGGAAGACAGTTTTATTTAATAGCTCAATATTCTGGCTTCATAAGGTATCATCATGTCATGCTGCTAGCACAGATTTCCATGATCCTCCCTTGCCACCTTTTCTGGCAGGTCCTCCAGATTACATCCTGTAATGGCACAGAGCTGTTGTAGATAGGTTCTAACTGGTTGTCCAAACTTTACTTATCCATGTGAGGCAGTCCACAGAAGTACATCACTTATGAGTTCACCCTTACTTCTCCAGCAGTGTCGCACATATCTGGTTTATCTAATTCAGATGTCTTTTTGATGGATGCTAAGTAGCCGTTCAGCTGCTGTTTTGTGGGGTGTTGCCTCCAGGACTTGTCCAATAGAGATCACAGCATTCTTGTGTAATTGCTGTCAAGCTTTTTCTCCACATACTTACTTAGTGTCCATGTGTTGCATCCATATAGCTGTATTGATACAACCACAGCTTGGAAAAAACTGCATTTCATTTTATCAGATGAGGCTGACTTCCATATGACTGATAGCCTAACGATAGCTGTCCATGCCTTTGCTAGTCACATGTTGATGAGATGCTGCTTCCAAGGTACGTGAACTTGTCTGTTAGTTTCAGAAGACCACCATTTAGTGAGGAAATATCACCTTTTTGATTTAAGCACATGTATTCCATCTTGTCTACATTAACATGGAGGCCTATGCCACCAGGGATTTGGCTTGGGTGGGTGTATTTGCTAGAAGCACAATGTCATCGGCATCGTCCACATCTTTTAGAATTTGTGCAGAGTAAATAACAGTGTGGCCTCAAGGTTTTTTGCACGAACACCTTCTAGAATTTGACAGATTTCTCTGAAAGCTAGTTTGGTTCTTCCTAAGTATTTTCTCTATTTTAGGTTCTATGCAGTTGCGTAGCAGAGCATTGTAGATCTTGGCCACTGTACTTCTCGGGGAAATGGAGGATGCATCCTTTTGTCCATCTGTCTATTGTGTTCTGGTTATATACAGCATTGCAGCAGTATGTCATTGAATTTCCTTGTCTTCTATACTTCAAATGGTATTTCATTAAGCCTTGCAGCTTTCATATTTTTAATTTATTTTAGTACCGAGTTGAGTTCTTTTGGCATAAACTTCTAGTTGATTACTAATAATTTCTTTGATAGGTTCATTCATGACTTTTGGAGGTTTTCCAAGTAAATTCTTGAAATATCGTTTCCACAGATGTATTCGTTCTTTTTGGCTGGCAGCTTTCTGTTTAGCTCTTGCAATACTCTTCCTTCTACTTCATTTACTGTCTGCCATGCAATCTTAGATTGTGCATCTTCAACTGAGTCTCTAATCTTATTCATCTGATTTTGGATGTATTCTGTTTGTTCTTTTAGGTATGCATTAGTTCATTTTGTGTCTACTTAAGTTTGAGTGTAGATATTGGTTGGGTTCCTCCTATTGCATAGGGATGCAGTTTTTATGTCTGCACACTTTTTCAAACCACTAATGGCTCCCATGGGACTTTAGGTTTAGCTCTTTGTTTAGTTGGTATGCCGCAAAGTTCTCATATTCGTCATTCAGAGTATGTGTTTCAGTCATAGTGTACAGTTGTGGTTGTTCGGGCCAGATTCCTTTGTAGGCTCAGTTGTATCTTTGCTGTGACAATCTGGTGATTGGAAGACACACTCTTGAAAGAGGAATATGCCTCACATTTCAATGCGCTATTATTCCATTTCTTATTTATGAGGATGTAGTCTATCTGTGCTTTAACGTTATCTGCATATGTGTAGGTCCATAGTTTTCCCTTTCTTTTTTGAAATGTTAATCTATTTTCTAGTGCAAAATCTGTTAGATGTCCCCCATTTCTGTTTGATGAGTTGTCTAAGCTGAATTTGTTGTTTACATTTTTACCTATTTCATGTCCCCACTAATGATGAGAATGTTGTGTTTTGAGATGCTACAAGCAAGGTGATGAGGTCCATTTCATCACTAACATTGGTAGTGCTGAGGTTACCATTAAACGTGGCCACCATCATCCTGGGTTTTATTTTCTCGATGCTATGAAGTGGTTTTAGGGACTGTGGACTGATAAGCATACCTATATCCCCTATCTTGGCGTTGACAAAGTTTTTCCATGCAGATGCCAAGAAAAACGTCCATTCATTGCTGGTAAGATATACTTTAAACAAATTATTTAAATCAATGGAAACAGAAATGCAAATTACAAAATATACCTTTAAAAAATACCTGCAGACAGCAGGCCATACCAAATTGAAAGGAAACATAACTCCTAAAAAGTAACTTAATTGAAACAATAGAAAGAAGCCTATCCATGGTGGCTTGTGGTAAAAGATGTTGGTGGTTTCCAGTCAATTGGGTGTAAAAAAAGAAATGGAGTTGTTAAAAAGAGAAAACCATGAGAGACATCAATGCCTCAGGATAGGTAGCTGAAAGCAATATGAAATGTACAGCAAGACAAATAAAAAGCTTGAGGATGGGCAAGAAAATTTTAATTTTAGTTTTCCGCTGCATGGCTTTGAAAAAATATCATATGATAACTTAATCTAATTTATTTAAGGTATATTTTATGAAGCCTGAATGTTCAGCTATTAAATAAAAAAAGTTTGGCATCCTGTTATTAATTTTAAAAAAACAAAAACATAAGTATTCCTCTAATTTATACTTGATTATGTGATTCTAAGTAACTATTTTTATTTTACAATCATTTAAATGAAACAAGGTGAATATCTTTCATGTGTGCTAATTCAATAATTCTTGCCAAGAGTTGTATCTATGTGTACATTTGCAATTTATCTAGGACCAAAATCTTACTCCCAGCCATCTGCTTATCATTAGTATATTATTATCTGTCCATTCAGTCTGACTTCATATTTCCAAGTTAAGTTTACCATATTGTTCAGCCACATTTGTCAAAATAATTCCATTTAAATTGTTTGGAGGTATGTTTAACAAAACTAGAGTATTCAGCTGTTAAACAAAAAATTGTTCTTTTTTTATCAAGTATATATGTTTATTTGCTGTTTTGTAAAAACTTGGCATGGTGATTCCCTATTTTTTTTTTTTTAGTGGTTTGCCTACAGAAGGTGTTCATAGTTTAACAGTTAAGATTTGGCAACCCAAGTTCAAATCCTGAACAAAGATGTTTGCATATCATGTAGTGCTAATACTGTTGGGAAAGGTATTAATACAACTATTCTCCCTTCCTCTATGGGTAAATAGTTAAATAGATCAAGGCTCTTTAACTATGGTATTCCAACTGGTCGAGGAGAAGGAAAACTGAATTCAAACCTATTGTAGACATGGAGAAGGATGTTTCTGTCAGTCTATTCTGACTAAAGACAAGCTACAGAATTAATAAGTGCTTGTATAATTTTTTCAGAGAGCTTTTCTTTCTTTTTTAAAGTTTTATTTATTTTCAGATTGAAACAGAAACTATTTCATTTGCTTCTTTTTTATTTTTTTACTTAAATTAGTCTGGATAGGGATGAAAATAAACACCTTTTTGTACAGTACGTTTTCTTGGAGAAAAGAAATATGTATAGCACTTGAATTAATCATAAATGGAAACTAATTTTCTTTTATCCTCTTATTCCAGGGAATTTGCAAAAAGACTATCAAGAATTTAACACAGAGATTATTTAAATTTGCAAGCAGCTTAAGTATCAGTAAACTAAGTAAGTATTTATTTTTAATTCATGAAAATCAAGAACTCATATGTGGAATTGGTAATGCCTTTATGGCTTGTAGGAAAAAAAAGTAGTCTTTTATTCAGCCAACATTTCTCATACTGTAAACTCCATAACTGTTCACCTGAGTATCTTTGCTAACTAGATGGAAAGAGCACTTGTTGAAAAAAAAAAAGTATGAAAGAAATGCAGCTGCTATTCATTAACAGAATAATAATTCTACTTTATTTCAACTCATGGTTAACAATATTGGGTACTTAATGAGAAATGGCATTCAATTTTATTCTGGCCTACTCGGCTAGGGCTGCAGAATATACTGACTGCATCTTTACAGTGGAATGAGACTCCCCCCAATTAATGTCTGATGGTGAAGCTCCAGTAATGCTGGAGCTGTGAGGAATGTGGAGTACCCACCTCATTGCAATCACTCCCAGGTCCACTCTGCTGTGTAGTTTTGCTAAAGTAAATTGTTTGAAATAGAAATGTTTATATGTATAACCTACAATTGTTGATATGCCATAAAACCCAACCAACCAACCATCAATTTTATTTTTGGTAACAGTGTTTGAATGCTATACATATAAGATATATCTAAACTGTTTTCATACACTTAAATACCTATTGATATGTTTTGATTGTATAATATTCCACTTAAAAAATAACTGGCATCTTTGGCTGAGAAGAAATTTAATTTTTTATTAAAAAAAATCACCATGAATCTTTTTAGTTGCTTTTCTTAAAATTGTTTTAACAATGGTTTTATAAAGGAGATAATTTACTGTGGGTATTCAATGATGAATTATATAATGCTGCAATTTGATTATGATCAAACACTTGAAATTAATCATTTCAAACACCTATTTGACCCCATAGAGGAGACCCAAACAGGGACTACCACTCAAGGTCCACATTTTCTATAGCTTCAGAAATAGAGCTATCACAACTGGATGCAGTTTAGTGTTGTGACCAGGACAGATATATGTGTACACACTATCCTATATATTTATATATATATATATATATATAAGCTATATTTTTTGTGTGCATATAAAAATATAAGTATCAGACTAATTCATAAGTACACCCACAGAAGATGTGGAAGTACTTATTTATATAGATGTACACAAATTGCATCAATAAGAGTTGAGGTTTTTTTTAAATTCCAGTGTCAATTATCCAAGTTGGCTGATTTTGTAGAATACACTGACTGCATCTTGGCAGAGAAGTGAGACCCTACCCCCAACATGTATCCTAGACATGATACAAAACTACCCCTCATTGCCATTGCTCCCAGGTCCACTCTGACCCGACATGGTAGTGTAGCACCAGAAAGGGTCCTATCTATGGGTCAAATAGAACTGTTTGACATTTACACTGCGTGCAAATAAATCAATTATCTTAAATTTTAAAATGAATCACAATAATTGAAACCATTTAACTGTGTGCAAATGAGTAATTGATATTGAATAAAATTATTAGTGTTAGATTGCAATAATTGAAACCATTTAACTGAGTTGAAACAATAGAAATATTAGTGTGGAAACAAATTTGTTGATTTCATTTTAAAAGAAATTACTAACAAACTATCCCCTTGGAAATCATTTATGTATATACCGGACATTGGCATGATGGTTAGAGTATTCGCCAATGGCCCAGGATACCAGGGTTCAATCCAAGGTTGAGTCATACCAAAGACTCAAAAAATGGTACTTGATGTTTCCTTTCTTAACTCTCAGTGTTATAAGGTATGGATCAAGGGTAAAGTAGAGCAATCCAGGGAAAGGAGTATTGATGCAGTAGCTATCAAAAAGGGAGCCTTCGGGTCACCCATGACTCTGGTCGCCAACTTTACTTTACTACTTATATCCATTTAACTGTGTGGAAATAAATACTTAATAGTAAATAAAATTATTCATGTTAGAGAGAAATAATTGAAACCATTTAACTGTTGGCAAAAAAATACAAAAATGAGTTCAGGTTTGTTTATAAATGTTATCAACAAAATGTGTTTACAAATCATATGGATTTAATACATGTATGTATAAACAGGATTTGGCATTAAATAACCTACAATGGTTGATATGCAATAAAACCCAATCCATCCAGTGCCAGTTTTAAATAGGATGCTGGAAAATGATCCAGAGAACTCGGAACAAACTTGAGTTCATGCAAAATCATTTACAAGAAATCAGTAAGAAAAAAACACATTTAGTTTGCATTAATAACATGGTAAGGGTAAACCAAAATCAGGGGTTCAGGTTTTTACCTGTTTAGCAAAACTTCTCTCATTCCCCAATGATACCTGCATCAGAAAAATAAGGTCTATAAAATATTTGACTTGGGGTTACCCTGGACCATTTGGCATTCCATTTCAAGAAGAAAAGAGCAATTAACTCTGGGTTAGTTTTCAACAAAAATGCTTTAATACATATTTTCATTCACATTAAGGTAAAAATAAATGAATGAATAAAAGAAAAAAATGGCATAAAAACTGAACTGATACATCAACTTTTTTTTTTTTTTTTTTTTTCTCTCTTTTGCTTTTTTTTTCTTAAAAGATTTATCTAAGTTTTATACAAACTGGACATTTATGGACATGTTTTTATCATTACTATCACCATGAATAGAATATGAGGTCTGTCAATAAATAACCAAAATTTCTTTGAAGGCTTTTTTTATTTCATTTTCAGAGATATTTCCAGTTGCTTTCTTTTCTTAAAACTGTTTTAACAATGTTTATATATATATATATATATATATAGAGAGAGAGAGAGAGAGATGGGTTTGAGTGTACCCACATTTGCACAAGAATGTGTACGAATATATTTTTCATATTTTTTGTGTGCATACAGATATACAGGTATATATATATATATATATACACACACACACAGATGGAAAATAAAATTGCAATTGAATGATGCTAATTTTGACCAGGATATAATATGTTGTTTGGTAGTGAATATCCTGATAAAATTTTCAAAATCTTCAGTGTCTACTGCAGAATGATATGAACCAGCTGTGATCATTTATGCCTGTGAGAGTATTGGCTAATGTTAATATCCAGATAGAATAGTGTATTGATAATGAATATGAGTACTATTGATACACTCCTTTATTTATTTGTGCACAAGTTACAAAATATGTGATCATTTACTGTAATCCAGCTATTTCAATTGTGCATTTAATGATTAGTAAATTGAAAGACGTGTGTGTGTGTGTATGATGATATGAATTCAAAAACTCTAACCTAACAGAAAAGATTTCTTTAAATTTGATTAAAAATTATCCGAATCTCCCCCTCTTCAAAAACTCTCAACCTTCATAGGTCATTTGAAAATGTATGACCAAAATTTTTTTCTTTAAAAAAAGGGATAACCATCTTTTAAATATCTGAAGTATTTTTTGTCTTGAGTGTTAAGAGATTTTGGATATTCTTAAGTTTGTTTTTTTTTAACTTTATAATATAAAAGCTTTTAAATTTGGATCAAATGTAGGAGTTATTGTAAACTTTTAACAGAAGTATATTTTTCAATTGCTAAATATATTAAATACACCAGTTTCCAAGCTAAATGGTATTTCACAAGATTATAAAAAAAATATTGTAATTTTATTTTTGTCAAAGTGGCTTTTTATAGCTATATATATATATATATATATATATATATATATATATCTAGAGAGAGAGAGAGAGAGAGAGAGAGGGTGCTACTAAAGTCACTAAACATTGAAATAGATTATAAATAAGTTATTTATTTTCTTAAAGTTGACTGACTTTTACAACACCCTATATATATATATATATATATATATATATAGGGTGAAATAGAATTCTTATAATCTGTTTTACTATCGTTTTTACAAGAAATAAGTTATAAATATTTTCAAATAAGGAGTTATTTTTGATGGCCCTATATTGCATATATCTAAAGCAATATTACCTGAGTTAAATTTTTTAAAATAAATATCATTCAGTCCAACTATACATGTAATATGTTTATTGTGATTTATGTTAGCATTTTTAGAATTTCATCTATCTTGAATATTGAACATTGTTATTGAAAATATAGCCAGAGAACTGTATATTGTCCTTTATCAGATGAATTATATGTGTAAAGTAGATACATACATGCCGTAAATTAGATTAAGATGCTCTCTATTTCTTTACCTATTGATTTAGTTATATGTGTGAATGCAATATCAGAATCAAAATTGATATTTCAAAATCTTTATAAGGACATGACAATATTACAATATATATGTAATTTGATATATCAAGTATATATCTGCAGTAGAACGTCTTTTATGTACATGTGATATGGGTATAAATTAGTTCTAAATATACTGGACATCTACATCCCAAATTCATAATAGAAAAGTAAAGAGATTAATTGGTAAGAAAATCATATGGTTCATAAGTCAAGATATATGATAAGATATATTTTAGAGAAAGTAAGAGTGAGATAATTCTAACAAGTTTGATACTTGTATACATAATGTATAATAGTGTGTGTGTTTTATTTTAAGTGCCATTTAACTTCATATTCCAGGTATTTATACAAAATTACCAGCTGAATGTATACTATATATATATATATATATATATATGTGGTTAAGTTAAGAATAATCATAAAACAAATTTTCAAATTAAAAGCCCTCAAGCGATTAGTGTTCAGCACCTGTCTGTTTCTAATGATTGATGTCAACAAATTCTGTTATCATTTAGAAACGATTTTGTAGTATATGATGCATCCATTTTAGCGAAACATGTTATACAAATAAATTGTTAATTCAAATTACTTGTTTTTACTTTGCAGTTATATTCTTTTACATATATATATATAAAATAGGGTGTATCAAAAATGTTTTTCTATTCTTATATTGATTCCAGAGCTTATTATAAGACTATCAATAACTTCTGTCTTATCAATATTGTATTGTCCTATTTAGCTATAACTTTTGATTTATTGGAATTTTGGAAAACTTTATGCATTTTTTAACTTGCACTCACGTTAAAGTTGCTTGTAAAATTCCAAAATTGTTTTTTATATTTTAAGGGAGTTGACCTGTCCTTTGAATTAAAGCACAAGATTGACTAAAATTTAAGTTAGGAAAGAAACTGACCACCAACATTTGAAAAAGTTTCAAAAAAGAATAATGATTGTAGAGCATCAGATAAGCTTAAAAAGATATATAGAATTGATAAGAATCAAAATTACTCCTGATACACCCTTATATATATATGTGTGTGTGTGTGTGTGTGTGTGTGTGTGTTTACAAAACAGATGTTCAGAGGAATATGTAATGCAGTATTGGTAATAAGGAGTCATTATAAAATAAACGATCATTCAGAAAGCAAGTACACTAAATGTTAAATAATCAAGAAAGCATTCATCTCTGATAAATGAAACTTACCAGTTCTTTCACCTCTCCTTCATATGACTGGAATTACACCGGATATATTCTTTTCTATTATTCAGGTTACTGACAGACTCAGATTTGTTATTTGTCTCATTTACATTTTTGTCAATATAAAAAAACAATTATAACCACAATGACAACAATAATAGTAATGATAATAACCATAAGAATAATGATAATATCGACAATAATAATGACAACGATAACAGCCACAAATATAATGACCTTGATTGAATTAGAATAATATCAATAATAAGCGATAACCCGTGCATCAGACTCATTCATAATGCCTTGAATTTATTATTTATTTGATATGAACATGTTACCAGTAAAGTGTATAACCTGTGCAGTCTATAGAATATTGAGGTATTCTACAGAATGTCTAGCATTATTTTTTTTTTGTTGGCAAGCTGCGAAATAAATATATTTAATTCTGAACTGATATAGTTTACCTAGGATATCATATAGAATGTTTAGTATTTTTTGGCAAAGTATAATAGACAACAGAAGTAAGAAAATTTTATTAGTGAACCGCTACCTGAAACGGAAATTAAACTAATATATTCTGATGACCGCAGCATCATTTTAGTCTTCTGTTTATTGCAGCAGTTAGAGTTTTGAGTTCAGTTTAAAAATTAATCAATATAGAGAAAGAAGTGAGCAGGTATTCATTAAGTGCATGTGCAAAGAAAATATTTGACAACAAACAACCAATATTAGCCAAGTACCTTCTTTACAGGTTGGTTAGTTGTTTTTGAAATTGTTATTCAGAGTATCAAAGAAAATGTCTATCATTATTGTTATATTATATTAATGTTTTATTTTATACCTTGCTTTGAATACTTTGGCATTTTATGCAATACCTTAGTTTCACAATTTGCTGGTAACAAATGGATTTTTTGGAATACTAATTATAATGATTATAATAGCAATAAAAATACAGAAATCAGAATGATAACATTGCAATAATGATAAATTGTAAGCACTTTTATAACAACAAATAACAATTGTAAGCATAATAACAAAAATATGAAATTTTGGACAAACAAAAGTAATAAACCATCAATGATAATTTTAACTGCAATCATTAAATGATTGCCTCATTATTATAATATAAGAAACAATAAAATCAAATGTAATAACAGAAATAAGATATATATATATATAAGGTGTATCCAAAATGTAAGGTACAGATGGGCATAAATTAAATTACTGTAACAGCCTTAATATTGAGCACATGTGACATCACAACAATATTGAGCACATGTATATGTGACATCACAACAAAGATGACTGCCACCATAAAACACTGGACAAATATAGAGGTATAAGATTTGATAAAACTTTTTCATGACAAGGGTAAAAATTTTATAGAAATTCACCATGAACTCATTGTTGTGTATGACAAATATATAATGATCAGGTATCAGTATGGTGTAGTGAATTAACAAAGGGGCATATAAATCCGTAGGAAATCCATATTCATCAACCACAGAAGACAATATTGCATATGTTGAAGTTTTGATACATGATTAGGGTTCCATGAATTCATCCACAAGAAATTGGAGTATCAGAAAGCATTATCTTGTTGGATTCCAATCGCTTGATTCAACATGCTTTAAGGGGAGTATTTATGCTCTCATGTAACAGTGAGGCAAATACATAATCTTATATGAAAAATATTTTATTTTTATAGCAATAGATGAGTTGGATTACTGAATGTTTGTTCCTTACTTTTTGGACATCCCTTATATATATATATATATATATATATATATATATATATATATATATATATATATACACACACACACACTCCTATTCTGCACTTACCAACCGTGTTCTGATTCCTGTTCTAATGACAGTAATCAAATTGGTTATATAGGGTATTTGTACAGCTCTATTCTAATAATAAAATGTTGATATGTTAACATCAATTCACTAAGTATTTGAGTGAGTTGTTGTTAACATCATAGACTTCTGAAAAATCTCTAACCGACTATTTTCAATAAAAAGTAATTGAATTTTTTAAAATCTTATAGGGTGAAAAAAAAATTCAATTTTTGTCAAAAATAAAATAGAATTTTGTTAATTTAACTGTTTCCAATTTATGTTCAGTATAATTTGCATATATACACAGTAAACAAGAATATATATTCAGTTTCTTAGTTTAATGGTATATCAAATTTCATGAGATATTTAACGCCAATGTTATCTTTGCAGAACAACATACAGGTGGGGATAAAGAGGGTTCATACCTTTCTCATGGGTATTGGTCCAAAAGTTAATTTTCTTCTAAACCAAAGATGGGCTTTCTGTCTCACTCGCTCCATTTATTCTTAGTAGGAATGTGAACATTTGTTAAAACATAAGGTTGATAAGTGTGGATTGGTGTGTGTGTGTATATATTCATGAAGGAAATAATATTAAAATAACAATCATAGTTAACTGATAGTAGTAATGATTACAATGATTTTAGAAATAAAAGTAATCATAATATCACAATAAAGAGAGCTGGAGTCATAAAAAAAAAAAATCAGTCATAATTATAATGATGATATTTAATAAGTTTAATAATAATTTCAATATTAGCCTTGCTCATCAGTATCATAGTGCTGAGTGATTACAATATCACGCAAAAATATTTATACAAAATACAGAAATTTACAAATTCATCACTCAGGAAAAAAAAAAAAAAAAAGACAAAAATAAGAAATTTGACAAAATTCATAAAAATTTGACAATTCCATATATGGAACAACAGATGAGGTAAGCAAGGTAGATTCTTCTTGTGGGGGCAGGAAACCTTAAAAATGTTGACATAATTCACAAAACTGCAGAAAATATTACTCATTAGGATAGCATATGTTGCAAGACATTTTCTTCTATCATGTCAAGATGATGAAATACAACTCAACCTGAGCATTGGACTTGTGCTTTTTTTTTTTTTTTTTTTTGTGGGTTTGTATGAAACAAAATCTTTTAAAAGAAAATCAATTTACAGATGTATAACACAATAGAATTAATAAGCTTACTTGGATGGTAATATTTTTAGATTAACAAAAACCAACAACCGTATTAATATCAAAGTTGATGTCAATATTATATAATGATTTATCCAAACTAGTCTCTCCATCATGATTGTACACTTCAACCTCCTTGAGGTCTTTATCATAGTTGGTAGTCTTTGATAAAATTTCAACTAATTCCTTTATTCCTATCCATAGGGATAGGCTGCTCATATTGTTCCATCAGTACTTTTATTTCGTATCAGTTGAGTCTTCCTAGTTAGTGTACCAGATATACCACTAAACTATATCCCCTTTAGTGAGGCTCCAGTTTTGGAGCTCTAGAGAATATGGATACATTCTTTGTTGCCATTACTCCCAAGTCGACACTGAACTAGAATGGTCATATCTGTTAGGATCTCATCTATGGGTCAAATACATGTTTGATGCTTAAAATCATTGATATTGCAACTCAGTCTGAAATGATTATGTAGATAGTCTTCAATTACATATGATACAAAAATCTATCACTTTTAAACTTTAATATAAAATAGCACAAGGGTTGACATGTCATAAAATTGAACCAATCTTTATCTTCTGAATTATTTCATCTTTACAAAGTTACTTTTTTGTCTCTTTCACTGAACCACAGCATATAATACAAACCAAAGAAGGGACTGAACTCAGGACCACCAGGCCACTAGAAACACTTTAAATTACCAGCTCATTGTTCTGTAGAAAATCTTGTAGTGATAACTTACAGTGTTAAACTGAATGTCACCTGTCTACTTATTTAACTGTAGCAAATTATATGTCATTTATTCAATATCATAGGCAAAAATTTCACCACCTGATAATACTATTTTTTGCTTTCTTAATTAAAGGGTGCTTTTTTTGTTTTCATTTCCATGCTAGGCCTGCTGAAGAGGCTATTAAAATCTTTGAAGGGTATTTTTCCCTTGAGATAATGTTTAGAGAAATGAAGAAAAATAAAACTCTTCAAACAAAGGAAAAGCAATAAGAATATTGATTCAAGTGCTTTATTATTTATGAATATTAAAATCTTGGCATCATTTGATTCATAATGAGACCCATCAGATAAAACTGGTGGTGAACTCAACAAGTACACTTCTAATAGAAGAAATACTTGTTTAATATCATCATCTTGGCTGACAGAAATATCCTTCTGTCAGCATATAGTAACAGTCATTTATCATTATACTCTTATATTCTCTCTCTCTCTCTCTATATATATATATATATATATATATATTAAAAACAAACAAACGATTTACTTGTAAATGCTTGTTTTTTCAAGTCAAAAACATGAACTTTATACAAAAATGAACAAATTTTATTGCAGTCAACATAACAAGGCATCTAGTCATGCTTTGTTGTTCAAAATGCTAAAATTTCTTTGATAGAATTAATTCACTGAATTTAAAAACAATGCACTTTTGAAATCTTACAAAAATTCACATAGATATTTGGAAATGTTATCAAACTAAATTGTATCCTCATTGCTTAAAACTCTTTATTCCCCAAGAGTATTAAGCAACTTAATGCTTGTTCAAATAGTTTTGTGCAGTACATCCTATAAATAATGCTCATAATATTTCTGTTTATGTTTTGATCTTCAGGCAAATAATATTGAAGATTGTTAAATAACATGAAAATCTATATTACAATTTCATTATTTTGGTTTTATGGCATATAAACCATTGTTGGTTATTTAGTGCCAAATCCTGTTTAAACATATATATTAAATATATGATTTGTAAACACATTTTGTAGATATACACAGGCTAAATTGAACTGTTTGATCATTTAACTAAGTCAACAAAAGTTAAATGGTTCCATGTATAACCAACAATTCAATTAAACATCAATCATTTGTTTACACACAATTAAATGACCAAACAGTTCTATTTTGCATAAGTCATTTGTTTGCGCACAGTTTAAATGTCAAGTAGTTCTACTTGACCCATAGCTAGGAACCTATCAGGTGCTACCACACCAGGCCAAAGTGGACCTGAGAGCGATGGCAATGAAGGGGTATTCCATATTTCCCAAATCTCCAGGACAGGAGTCTCACTATTAGATTGTTTAGTGTCATATCCAGGACATTCATTGGCAGGAGGTGTCTTACCCCTTTGCAGAGATGCAGTCAGTGTATTTTTACAGCCCAAGCCAACTGTGCTTCAATAGTTTGAATTAATAGAAATTAAGCTGCTCTATCTTTTTTCACTGCTAGTTTTAAAAATTGCTGATTAGTTTATTCAATTTTATTCTTTAATTGATGTTAATGTATTGCATTTTACATATATATATATATATATATATATATATATATAAACAAATTGTTTATGTATTGCATTATATATATATATATATAAACAAATTGTTGTCATAAGTAAGTAAAGTTGGTGACCTTAGTTGAGGGGTGAACCAAAGACCCCCTTTTCAATAGCTACCACACTGAGGTGAAGGGGAAGGTACTACTCCATTCCCTGGATGGCTCCACTTTACTCTTGATCCTTACCTTATAATGCTGAGTGTTAAGCAAGGTAGCATCAAGTACCATTTTTTTGAGTCTTTGGTATGACTTGATTTGGGATTGAACCCCAGTCTCTCGGACCTCATGAATAAAAATAATAAAATAATAATAATAAAAATTATTGTTCCATTTCATTAGTTCTTATACTCAGAATTTCATGTATCCTCATGATTATCAGAGGAAAACTCATCACATAACATATATATATGCTAAGACTTATCTTCATTTATATTATATGCTATTATTAAAATACTGTCAGACAGAACTAGTATGGCAATTAATGATATATTGTTATTGACTTTCTTATCACTGCTATATAATCTGTCTACATTATACTGATCCATTTTTTTTTTGTATGTATATTATCATTACATACCCAAAATGGTACACCGTAATGAAATTTGTGTTCATGCAATATCATTAAAATGCTCGATTTCTAATTTGCAACTAGTAATGATAGTATAGAATCAGTGTTCATGCTCACCCTGATGCATATACTTCATTATGGGAGATAACTATTTATTTGCAATTACAATTTGAATTATATAAAAAGGATCAAGCTTAATATTCCTTTTAAGGTGACTTGAGCAAGTACATAGCAAATATTGTTTATTATTGGTATATCTTTGTTAGTATTTCTGCTGGATAATGATAATAATAATGATCTGACAATTGTAGACCAAGTTCAAGAGGTTTTTGACTATAATCTGTATTGTCATAAGCAAAAATATCAGTTATTAATACTCTTGATGTTGTATTGTGAAAATGGCTCGTGATAAAATGAATACTGACATCAGATGTGAGATTTCTCAAGAGACAAATCAGCTATCTAGAATTCATTTCCTTTCAGTCATATGACATGTCTTTCTCTATAAATTCAAATTTTCTATCCATATGAATACAAGCAATAAGCAAAAAATAAATGTTTATATATTGATTTATCTCTCTCTCCCTCCATGTATACTTATCAGTCTTCATCATTGTTCTTATATGAAGTCATCTTTTATATATGTATCTAATAGAATCTTCGTTATCTTTTGATCATATTGGCTCATATATTACATCAATCCTGATTGTATATATCTCTTTAACAATGTTTGCCTGTATTTGCAGACTTATATATATATATCTTAGCTGGTCAGATATTCCTATTTTAACAAAAAAAAATCCATTAAATGCATCATTCCATTTTCAGTTTTTTGATTCAAGCTATTTTTTTTTTCTCTACTGAAAAAAAAAGTGTCAACAAATTTGCAAAAAAAATGTCCTACTGAATTCAAAGAATAAAAAGATGTATCTAAATGCATATTCAGTATTTTTTAATCAATTTTTTGCTGTCGTGCTAAAAACAGAAGTCAAAGAAAAAGTCATTGATGTTGTTTATCATTAAGAAGTGCCATTAAACTCAATGTTATTGAATTTAAATTGTAGTTGCTGCAAAATAATTAGGGGGATTAGAATGAAATAGTTATCTCTCTTGAAGAATTATAATGATTGAAACGAGAATGTTTCTATTCAATTAAGTTGCAAATTGTACTAAAAATGACTATATTCTTCAAGTTAGAGTATTTTAACAGTCCTGTATAAATAAAAATTCTGTTACAATATGCCATTTTTTATTGTGCCACAGTAGCATACAAATAGATTATTAATATAATTAATCCTTATCTTATCAATTTTTTTCTGTATGATTAATTAAAAAAACAGAGGCTATGATATCCAGAATATTATGATAAAGCTGAGTATTTTCTGCTAGATCCAATTTGACTATCAGAGTTAATTGATTAGAAAAGGCTCATAAAAATGAAGAAAATTAATTGTTGAATTTAAACAACTTGTAATAAAATTTGGGTGCCTTGCATGGTACAACAAGATAGAGAATTGAACCATTATTTGTGTGTTCAATTCTCACTAGGTACCCACACTTCTAGCCATGTGTCAAGCTAAGTTTAGTATATGACAATTAGTGATAACAGTTTTTCATAATTTTTGTATTTTGACAGTTTTCATACCAATCTTCATGGACGTAGCATTATAATATGGCATTCTATTGTCATAAATAATGATAGCATCTCTATCCCATCATATTTGTTATGACAGAGGTAGTATTTGGTTTGATTACTCAGATGCCTGTGAAAAAAAAAAAATCAGCAGAAAGATTAAGTATTATTTGCAGCAATAAAGTTTCCTGGTAACAGAGACATTTTTTAATGATATTCCATACCTTCCATTATTTGGAATTCATATTTTTCCATATTATTATTGTTATTACTACTTATTATCCCATTGTAAAAATGACAAGATTGTCTATGTATGTCTAGGCACTTCTGCTTGTCTCTGGGGGCACCATTTGTATTGGTGAATTGAGAACACAGGTGTGTCATTGGCTGTTGGAAATCACTTGAATAAATAGAGGAAAGAAAGAAAGCATTGGAATAAGAAATTTAAAGAGAGAATGAGATGAAAAAAAGAAAACTGATGTAGAAAAGTCAGAATGAGAAAATAAAATGAACAAAGAAGCAAAAGGGAGGGTGAGATATTAAGCTGTGTAGTTTATCCATGAAAGTCATTATGGATATATTTGAATTTTTATGAGATGAGTTTTTAACAAAGAAACCAAATTCAAATTTATATATATATATATTTACTACACCATGTGTTACCATAACAATGGAATTTCACCATTACACTGTTGTGAAACCTGGTTGATATGACTAATAATTATATTTAAGAAGGTGAGAGTGGCATAATGCTTAGGAAAGAAAAAAAGACTTGGTGAACCAAGTTTAAATGAATGTTTGCATTTCACTTCCCACTCTTGTATCCATTTCTTTTCCTACAAGTTCTGAGTAAAATAATAGGGAAGATTGGGCTCTCTAATGCTAATAGATTAATTGATCTCAGAGAAATAATCTGAATTCAAAATCTGAGTAATTTTCAGAGAATTTTTGGCACTATACAAAACCTTCATTATAAGAAACAAATCACCTGTGTTGGTAATCCATAACTGAACTGTTGCATACTTATGTGATATTCAACACTGGAGTCCATCTATTTCTATTTATACAAGGTTACATTGTATTTTTACACCAGAAGTTTATTACTGTTGTTGTTGTTATAAAAGGAATAAGAAGATGAAAAAAGAATTTAAATATAGATTTCATGTAATTAACAAAAGAAAACATTTATTCAAAGACTAAAACCCACAAATACACTTTTCATGTCAAGTTGAGTTATTCATTATTATTATTGTTATTCGTTGTTAGTAATTATTGTTATTTATTCATCATTTGTTATTCACCATTATTAATAAACTTCACTGAAACCAGACTTAATTAAACAGGATGAATGTATAAAAGATCGTTGCAAAGTTTTCTTTTTATGTGAAGCACAATAAATATCATCTAAGAGTTGGTCATAAAAAAGAAAAAAAAAATAGGGAAGCAGAATGGGGCAAGAGGTTACAGCAAAGAGAAGATAACTTTTGGAACAAAACTTGACAAACAGTTGCCAAAATGGTTGATCAAAGCAGTTGAAACATGAAAATTGAATCATTTTTTTTTTTAAATAATTTATTAGGCAATCACAGTTATTTAAAAAAACAGACAATACATCACAGTTTATGCAGGTTGAGATTAGAGAAAAAAAAACAATGAATAAAGATTTATCTGTAGCATTTTAAAAAATAAATTAATTATTGCTACATAGGAGAAGGAAAAAAAGTCAGCCATTTCTCTGAAAAGACAGCATAGGATATGTACATTTAAAAAAAAACTGTTTAAGCCATGTTTAACTTTTTTGATAGAATTATAAACACAGACATTTTCTAGGACTCACTTCTTAAAAAAAAAAATCATTGAACCAAAATTAAAATTCTGATTACGTAACTATTATTCTAGGATTTATGATTTTCTTTTCAGAGACCACAAATTCAATAAGAATAAACAGGAAAAAAGAATTCAATTTTCTCTTTGTATAGTTTACTGTCACCACAAATACCTTCTAAATACATAATATTGAATGTCTATAAGTGTGTTATGAAAATGGTATTCATGCATATGTTTATGATACCATGCTCCATCGTTGACAACGAGGGGGTGTGAGATTATAAAAATTCCCCACATGTAAGTTATTGAAATATTTTTTTTAATTCATTAAACAAAACATTGTCAGCATTAACATTTTAAGTTTAAACTAAAAAAAAATAATCAAAAATAAAAAATTGTGTGATTTTAGAGTTATAATTTTTAACTGTAGCAGCAAATAGAGTCAAAAGACTTTTTTTTTTTTTTAAATTCAATATTTTAAACATAAACCAGACCCTGAAAGTTTTGTTTGTTTTTGTTACTTTATTTTTTGGTGTTCTTATCATGCCTGCTTATTCAATTAGGGTGAATTTCTCAGAAAATTTGCTGTATAATTTTTAAAATATATGAAACCAAAGACTTTAAAAGAAAACCTTAAATATATTTTCCCTTTTATTTTTATACTAATACAATTGATAAACATTTAAGTTTTTGTGGTAATTTCAATTACACTGAATCCTGCATTTTGGGAGTATATCATATTTATATCTTCATTTCAATGGGAAAATATGCACAGAATATACCAGTAGTGTATAAATTGATGACTTTCTTTAGATACAAACTCTTTTTTTAAAATTTTGACATTTTCATCTATTATAACTATTTATTTTGACTAGTATTATCATGAATCTTTGTAATTCTGGTTGCTTCTTATCAAAACTTACTTTGGTTGTCACTTCTACAAGAGAGAAAAACAGTGTGTATTTGAAATAAGAATAAAGTGAGACTTAAATCTTTTTGTGTCTTTGGGAAGCCTGGTTTATCAACACAGCTACAAGAGCATAGATGGCATCACAGAAGTCCAAATAAAATCACCCAACAACCTTGTTAAAACAACTGGTAAATAGAATCAGTTTTCCCTGAGGCAGAGACTCACTCAGCCCTTATGCTTTATTATTGTTAAAGAATATTTCTATTTGAGTAATGAGTGACTTCATTGGTATTATTATTATTATTATTATATATACATATATTTGGACTTTTGTCATGTCATCCATGTTCTTTTAACTGTTTTGTTAATACAACTGGGATGTAGAATCAGTTTTCCGAAGGCAGAGTCTCACTCCTCATTTATTCTTGTTTCTGATGTGTGCTGTTCTTTACTGTTGGAGAAGTGGCAATCTAAGTGAGTCGCAATTGTAATCAACTAGAATAAGTAAAAATGAAGGATAACGTAAGCTAAAATTAATAATAATGATTAGCAGAGTTTCAACTTAAATAAAAAACATACTATTCATCTACCATCTATAATCTTAAGAAATGTTATTTACATTCAAAGAATTATTTGGCAATTTGAAATCCCGCTAGTTTTTGTTGTTCACACACATTTCGGCAGGTATTACTCAAGAATAATAATCAACTTACACAATAAAAAAGACGCGTTTTCTGTTTGTGTGATTAAAAGAAAAAGAGAACAAGGTAAAAATATTCATGCTGCAAAAAAAATTTGTTTTATATCATTTTTGGCGAACAACAAAAGCAATGAGTTCAGTTGCAGGAATAATTCTTTCAACTTCAAGAATTTTTTATTGAAACAAAAGATATGCATTTAAACCCCCAGATCCATATTCCCACTAAATTAAATCTGAAGATAAATCCTCAGAAATTATCTTAGTAATTCTTAACTTATGAAAAGGGTTATACAGTCATTATGTAGCAAATAGTTGAATTTCTCTTTGACTATAATATATACTGTATGATATATTATAAATAAAATCATGTTAAACTACTATTATATAATTACAAGTCATAATTGTGTATATTATCATAAATGATACAATCTATCTTTGATGAGTATGCATATGCAAAACAAATATCAGCTATAAAAGATATTTAACAATCATGAATATTCAGAAGCAACAGCATCATTTTTTCAACTACTCATTAAAAGAAATTCACAATTATATCTTCATTTTAATGAATTGATTCTTTTGAAAATAAGCAAAATAATATCCTACAGATTGGTTTCTAAAGTTTTGGTTTTTTTAGTTTTTAATTATAAATTTCCAGTCTTTCCAATCTCGCAAAATTTTTATTTCTTGCTTTATTTCCTTCTTTCTCTCTTCCTAGTCTTCCTATCTCTCTCTCTCTCTCTCTCTCTCAACTAAGCTTGATTTATAATTTCAAATATTTTTCTTTTTTTTATTTCTTAAAAAAAAAACACCTCCTCCTAGCTTTACTACATAGAACTTTAAACCTTCTTTTTTATTTTAACTCACATCCTCACACTTAACGGCTTTTTTTTTTCAGTCACTTACACTTTTTTTCACTTACTCAGTTTTCCATGACCCACTTTTAATCTATCTAGCCTTTGATTTTTTTTTTAGCTCTGTTAACATATTTCACATAGAACTTAGTTAGTTGAGGGTGACCTGAAGGCACCCTTTTCAAAAGCTAATACACCAAGGTGTAGGGGAGGGCACTACTCCATTCCCTGGATTGCTCCACTTGACCCCTGATCCTTACCTTATAATGCTGAGTGTTAAGCAAGGCAGCATCAAGTACCATTTTTGGAGTCTTTGGTATGACTCGACCTGGGATTGAACCCTGGTCTCTCAGACCATAGGCAAACACTCTATTCATTAGTCCATTATAACTTTTAGGTTATGATAAAAGTTTGACCAAAAAGATACCTAGTTCATATTTTTTGCATGGAAGACTCATGTAAGTACAATACATCATACATGCTAGATGTAAATCCACAACTCATACATAAATCCTATAATAAATTAATTTATAATCAATGAACAGTTTGTTGAAATAGAGAGGGGTACTTTTTCATTATAGTCAAGCCTACAGGTGGCTTTGTGTGGCTCTGCTGGTAAGCTTAAACTTCAATTAGTTAGACAACATTTTATCTATTAAAACAAAAAAACCAAAATTCAGTCTTTTTCTAAAGCCACTTTCTGGCACAGAAATCTCAAATTTATGATCTGTAAGAAATTTTTGGTCTGAATGTAATATTAAACTCGAGATTTCCCTCACAACCTATCACCCAACAAAATGATTAAATTATCTCAAAACAGATAACCTATTCAAAAAGATCCTTAAATTTGAGATGATTGTTTTGTAAAATTGTTTGCCAGCTGACTTCTCATTTCGGCTATGGAAAAAGATCATCTCTTCTCTCAGATGTCCATTATATCCACTCAGCATTTTCTTCTCTGCAGTCTGTATGCAATGTCTATTCAAATACAATTTGGCTCAGATGCCAGACCTGGCCCCACATTTTAATTTCCGAAGAATCTCATGTTTGAAAATTGTTGTTTACCAAACCAAAAAAAAAAAAAATCACTTAAAAAATGATAAAATTTGGTAATGGAAAGAAAGACAGACTGACAGAGGTGAATCTTCTATAGAATGGTTGGTTAAACATTCTGCCTCCTGATGACACTGATTCTGATGGATCTATTTTTATCTGTCTTAGTCTTCTTCTTCTATTATGAAAACAATTCAAGTGATGTCTTTTATTTATTTTTATATGATGCACTGTCAATCATTAATTTTGACTAGTATTTACTTTCATCTTAATTTTTAGTCTTTTTTTTTTTTCTTTTTTGCAATTCACTTGAGCAATAAGTTTACAACAATAAAGAGCAACTCAAGTTAAAAATAATGAAGAAAAAGTTATTATTCATTATTTCTAGTCACTTCTGTTCTGTGTTGAAGTAGATTGATATGCTGCAGGAATTATATTAAAAAAAAAAAAAGCAACAAAAAATTCAGACGAAATAAAGGTGCTGTGAATAGTATTAGATCTAGAATAAAAAGTTTGATTTATGATTTGGTAGAGAAGTTGATGCATTTTAACCAGGCTTCCCTGGAGTAAAGGGAATGTGAATTTGAATCTTGCTAAGAGCTTATATGGAACAGCCTTGTTACTTATAAAGAATATATAACTATTTTAGTTGCTCTTTATATTATCTTGTAATATATTGATGTGTATTACCATAAGCCTTGAAACTTATTGAACACATTATTCTGAATATCAAACATTTATTTTTCTATTTTGTATATAAAATCTAAACAGAACCTATTTTCTCAAGAAATTATTCTGAAAATCAGTTTATATTATTTATCTACAAGTCGAGTCCCTATAAAAAAAAAAAGTTCTAATAAAAATGACTAGATTATTTATGGTCTTAATAAAATTTCAAATTGTACTTCAAGATATTCATTCACAAAAAAAAATGCCAATTTTCTTCTTTATCATAGATTAAGAATTAAGCAATAAGTAAACATATATGAATCACCTTTTCTAAACCATATTTAAATTTTGTACAAGTTATAAGAATAGTTTTTTTTTTTCATTTCTAACAAGAATATTTACCAGTGGATCAGCACCACTGTTTGGGACGCAAAATGTTGTATGTATTTAATGAACACCCTCACACAAGGTTAATTTCAAAGCAGATTTGAATTCAGAGTTAAAAAGTCTAGTCTGCCCTACTATTTACCCATTACTAGAATGAGAATAACTGGATTTGTAACTTTCCCAATTAGTGCTATGTGAAATGCAAATAGCCTCATCCAGGTTTTGAACTCGAGTCACAGTGTTCATTTTCTTTGAGGATAACCATTACACTACAAGTGCCTCCATGATGTTTAATTTATCAAATTAATTGCTCTGAAACAAACTTTTCTGGTTATCCATTGAGAAGAGACAAACAAACTCTTTCTAATTATTGATATAGATGACTCAATATAATTTATCTTCAGGCAGAAATGAAAGTCTCCGACAGAATTTTTTTTTTTTTTTTTTTTTTGGAGGCAAAGAAAAGAGGCACAAAATGAAATATCTAGAGTTAAGGCTAAGAAAATAATACTATTTATGTGATAAGAATAAATAAAGTTAAACTCAAAGTGAAGTCATTTTGCCAATTCTTTGTTATATACATTCTATTTTTAGGCTATCTTTAGATTGTATGTTTCTTTTTTTCTTATGAAAGCTAAAGGTCGAAAATAAGTTAAGCATTTAATTCTTTAGGTCGTATTCTTTAAATCTTTTATCAATTCTCTTTATGCTATAAGAACAAAATATGCAATACATATATCTTCAGTTTATCATACTAGAAATGTAGGCTATTTGTATATAATGTATTACTTTTAAAGTGTTCAAAAATCTTAGCCCTATAATTTAGTTTAATTCAAATAACTGTTTTTTTGCTTATCAAATTTAGCATTTTTATTTATAATAAATTTGATTAGTTAAGAAGCAACCTTCTGAACCTAGGCAGAACTACTGATTCATACATTGATAATTATCTCATTTTTGATTGGTACAATATCATATATATATACACATATATATAAAGGTTATTCAATGATTATTTTGACTTAAGTCATATTTTCCCTAGATCATGCTTAGTACAAGAAGTGTGTTTAAAATGATTTTCTGTTATTTTTGTATGAAATGGAAACAGCAGTCAGAGTTCAAATCCTTGATGAGTCTTTTTGCATTTCACTTTATACTAATGCCTTTAGGAAGAATAACAATCTACCTCTTCTCCCATCAGCTATGTAAAAATAGAGTTTCTTTTAACTTAGGTAACCAGTCTAGAAGAAAACTCTGAATACAAACTAGCTTTACTCTACTGAAAAATTAGCCTTTTATCTCATTCTGCTTATGGTAGAGGGGTTGGGTAAACATATACTTAATACTGAAATATACTGTTGTTCTAAAATTATCCCAAAAGTGTAGATAATTACTGATTCCCCCATGTGTGTGTGTATATATATATATACATACATACATACACACACACACAAAAGAGGAAATGGACTCATTGAGCCAAGTAAAAATTCTGTTTATTTCACTTCATTCTTTGGGAATTCATCTCTGGGCATCCCCACTCTGCTATAGGTAAATACTAGTGCAGACTAGCTGTAATCAGCTTTAAAAAATTGCATTATGTCATCCTTCTCATACAAAAGAGTTTGGGTAAATATATACACACATAAAATCCTCAATATTGGGTTGTTTTTTTTAAATGTTTTCATTGGAAAAAGAAAAATATCAGTTCTTGTTTTGCCTTATTTTTATTCTATTTTCAATAAACTCCTAAATTCAAAAAACAAGAATACAGTCCAGATTCTAAGCAAACACATTTGGATCTGTGAAACATTTCTCTTCCAATCTTATCAATTAAAAATAGGATAAATTCACTTTCTCTTCTTTAAGGAAATAACACTACTTATAATTGATTCAATTAATTAGCTAATTACCTACAATCCTTTACTTAAAATTACAACTGGAACAACTTAACCAAATAGAAAGCATTTATAGATTAGATTAATGGCTTTACAACTCAGTTTAATCCCTCTGTCTCTCTCTCTCTCAACCTTTGCCATCCTCAAGAGGCCTTGAGAGATGAAGAAGCTGAGGTCTCATTCTATGTCAGTCTTTTTGCAGCCTGAACCAAGAGGTTCTGGCACAGTCTTGTTTGTCTTCTCTTTCACACAATCAGATCAGCTCTTTCTTTGCTTCCCTTGCTTACAACTAACCCCAATGGCTGCTACTTGTATGATGATTATTCATAAACTATTATATCTCATGATTTGACTAAGTCCCATCAACTATGGTCATTTTAATAGTGACAAGATGTTCCTGAGGATTGGATAATTGTTATTACATAGAATATTCAGACAATTGATCTCATCTTTATTGTTATACAATGTTTCGGTCAATATGTCCTTTTGTCTTCTTCAGGTGTATCAAATCGAACTTGGAAGCTATGATGCATTCCATCTTGAACCAGCTCATACCTTGCTCTCCTGCAGTAAACCGGTAGTTTTGGTGTTAAGCCTGGTTAAACTAGCTTGAGATCTCAGCATCTACACAGGAATGTAAGGTGGTTCGTCATTTGAGCCAATTTTTTTTATTTAGTCTTACTAATTGTTTCCATTGATATATTATATACAGTCCATATTGAGTGAATACACCATAGCTTCCAAATTTGAAACACCTGAAGAAAGCCAAAGGACATATTGGCCAAAACATTGTGTGTATAACAATAAAGAAATTTAGACAAATAATATCCACTCAGTACAGACCTGATATTGATACATCAATGGAAACAATTAGAAAGATTAAATAAAAATTGGTACAAATAACAAACCACTTCACATTCCTATGTAAATACCAAGATCTCAAGCTAGTTCCACCAGGCTTAACACCAAAACTTCTGGTTAATAGGAGGAGAGTACAATAGCTCACAAGGAGAGAAGGGCATGAGCTGGTTCAAGATAGAATACACCATAGCTCTTGAGGAAAGCTGAAACACTATAAAGACGAAGTCAACAGTCCAAATATTATAAGTAATACCACTCCTAACCTTGTACCTTACATATTCATTAGTTTTGTACTCTAGTTAAGGATTATGAAATAATGAGTTTTAAGATATAAAACATACTAATAAAAAAAATCATTATTATCTTGCAAAGTATAAATTTTAATAATTCTTCTAAAATAAAATTACATATTTAATTTAATTTAATTTCCATGTGTAGAAATACCACACTTTGATCCAAAGCAGAAATACTAAGAGGCAACAATATGATCATTGGCAATACATACAGATACTGCACTCTCATCCAAGCTGATGTAACTGTGCAAGTTATGCTACCTCAGTCCAATAAGTCTAATACACTAAATGTTACATCTATTATAGAACCAACAATATGATCTCATGAAGTAAATATTTGAGGAAAAGTTTTATGAAATTTTGGAGAGAAATATATGATAAATTTAAGAGATTTATCAAATTAAACATTTTTGTTTCTTAGTCCTAACAAAGCAATAAATATAATTAGATTGAACTCATTTATTTAGACTCCAGGAAATAATAACAAATGACTAATTTTCTCTTGTTAGAAGAGGTTGATTTATTAGGTGTGTGCAAAATTTTTCCAGAGTTTTATTAAAAAGTCAGTCTCTACTTTTTAAAAAACAAACAAATGGAAACAGGCCTCCAAATTTATATTTTCTAATGGGGATAGGAAATATATACAGCTAGGATATGTGACATTTTTTGTTGATAAAAGCTAGAATATGTGACATTTTTTCTGAAGAAAAAAAAACAAAAATAGTTTTCTGAATCAATTCTAACTTAAAAAAAAAAAAAGAATTTCAGAGGAAATTGTTTTCTGACAAAATGCAGAACGTATTTATTTACCCAACACTTCTGCTATGAGTGGGTTGCAATTTTTGGTCAATTTTTTAAGCTGAGTCCATCTAGTTTCAAATTAGAATTTTTCTTGTCCAATATACCATGGCTAAAGAGTCCAGGTTGGTTTGGCTTTATGGCATATCAACTCTTCTTGGTTATTTAATGCCATAGGTAACATTTTAAACAAGCCAGAATTCATTTGTTTGCACAAAGTTAAATGTTTTCAAATACTGCTAACACTAATAATTAAACCTTAGCCATTTGTTTGCATGCAGTGAAATGGTTAAACAATTCTATTTAACCAGGAAGTGAAAGGGAACTCCACATTCCCCAAAGCTCCATTACTGGAACCTCACAATCAACTACAGTTTAATGCCATAATCAGGACACTCCTCAGGGTAGGTGTTTTACCCTCCTACAGAAATCTAATTGGCATATTACATCAACTACATCTCAGCAGAGGTAAGACTTCCTACCCCAACAAGTGTCCAGTATATGACACAAAACTATCTGATGATGAGGTTCTAGTCCTGGAGTTCTGGAGAATGTGGAGTACTCCTTCATTGACATTACTCTCAGGTCCACTCTGACCTGAAGTGGTAGTACCTGTTAGGATCCTATCTATGGGTTGAGTAGAACTGTTTAAGCATTTAATTGTGTGCTAACAAATAAGCTCTGGCTCGTTTAAAATCTTACCTACAAACTGTTTACAAATCATATATATATGTATTAACAGTATTTGACATTAAATAACCTACAAGTGTTAATATGCCATAAAATCCAACCAACCATAACTAGGAGAGGAGATGAAGTGTTTTGAGGGGAGATTTCCAAGATTCAATTTCAAATTCATCTTAGAGATTAATTTTTTGTCTCAAGGGTCAAACGACTTGACACACAACTATGCAATGGTTGGTTTTATTAGTATAGATACATATTTCCACAAAAATATATCATCATGACAAGAAAAAGTTGAATACCATCCCTACTTTAAAACTTAGTACATTTATATTTTACTCTATCACTTCCCTCTTTTCAGTTTAAATGTCCTCGACATATTTAAGATTTTAAGAAATTGATAAGAATTTTTTTCCAATAAATTAGGTTACAATGAGACTGGAGTGCTTCAAAACATTCTAATAGAATTCATTTTTTTGTTGCTGTTTTGTCAATGAGGTTAACATTTTATGTCTCCATACAGGTAAACAAAATTGAGGTTTTAAAAAGTCAGATTTTAATAAATTCCTTGCTTATTTTCATCCGCCAATTAAAGAGTCTTAACAACGAAACTAAAAACAGTTTTTTAAAGGAATGATTGAATAGAAATTTGCTTAGTGTTGTTCATTTTTCGAGCCTACTTTACAAAAAAAAAACAAAAAAACTTCCTTTTTTACATCAATTTTTTGCCTTTATTTAAAAAAAAAAAAAATCATTATCTACCAACCTAAGATAACTTTTTGATGATATTGAACTGTCAGTTCTCTAATTTTTCATATCATATTCTCTGTCTAGAAAATCCCAAACATCATATGTGATCTATTATTCAACATTCAGCTTATCTTAACTGATTTATTATTTTTAAACATTTATCCAATCAATTTTTATGTATTTATATTTGGTTTGTAACTACCTTAATATTAAGAGACTGCACTTAACATTTGTTTGGTGTTAATATATTAAAACAATTTTTTCTGGCCTCTTGTGTTACAAATGACATGTCCTAAATAGGAAATTTTAAAGTAAAAATAAATATGATGGACATGCAATATAACTAACGGACACAAGCACAAAGAAAACTGATCTAAGAAAGCTAGAAAAGTGCTGAGTCACCAACAAAAGTGGCCTATGTTGGATCAGTCAAAAATCATGTAAATTGATGAAGCAGTTATAAAAAGGAGGGAAATAATTAATTTTTAGTAAAAGTAATAAATCCCTCAGCAAAAAAATTCAATTAAGCTGGAATTTTGTTCAGGTGAACCAGTTTAAAAACTTTACTTCTAAATATTCTTTCTAACCAATAAATTTTGAAGAAAACAAATTTAGTGGTTCTTCATAGGAGATTATGTGCATGTTTGGCTATAACTATATACCACCAACATCACAATTCCTTTAATTATTTACATTGTCTTGTCTATGATTTTAAATAATCATTATTCATTTAGTCTTAAATAGCTTCAGGTGGAGTCCCCATGATGTAATGGTTAAAGTGCTGTTCTGTGGCCTCAAAGAAATCAGCTTCTTATTCATTAATGATCTCTCAAAGTTCAGCTGAGTTAAATTTGCCTTACATCTACCTTAAAACAGCCCATGTTATAAATGCATTTAAAATCCTGCAATGTGCGTTATATATCACTAAGAAATAAACATTTTTAACAAAACTAGGTTTCATAAATTTCATTATTTGGTGTTATTAATTTCTAATATTGTTTTATTCTTTAACATATTAAAAGCAATCCTACAAATAATTCTATATAGAAATCAAATAAAATCTAGTTTCATTAGTCTTTAATACTTATGCCCAGAATAAAGATATTTTTGCTAGTGCATATTAATGACATTGTAAATTTTAAACAAAAATAGACTAGTACATTTCCATATACAATCATTTCAACACAAGAGGAAAGACAATGTTTTGTTTTATTTGTGGGTGATTTTTTTCCTTTCTACATTTTTGCAAAATAAAAATTGTGCTCATTCCTTCTCTAAGCTTTTTGGAAAGATTTTAATCAGGCTTTGTCCCAATTTGAATCATAAAATAATTTTCAGTATATATATTTACTAAAAATGGAATAAATTCATGGCAAGTTAAATTATAATATATCTTGAACCAACCAAATACCCAACATAGAAAAGAATCACTTTACAATGAAAGAAATAATAATTGAACTTGTGACTTTCTACCCCAAATTTATAAACTAATTACTATTATACTTATTACTAACCCCCTTGAAATCCATGTTAAGAAGACTAAACAGTTGAGGATCTATACAGATATTTTCTTAGAAGTAAGTAAGTAAAGTTGGCAACCGTAGTCGAGGGTGACCTAAAGGCTCCCTTTTCGATAGCTACTACACCGAGGTGTAGGAGAGGGTACTACTCCTTTCCCTGGATTGCTCCACTTTACCCTTGATCCTTACCTTATAATGCTGAATGTTAAGCAAGGTAGCATCAAGTACCATTTTTTGAGTCTTTGGTATGACTCGACCTGGGATTGAACCTAGGTCTCCCGCACCATTGATGAACACTCTAACCATTATGCCAATGTCCTTAAAAGTAGTAACTTATAAAAAGTAAAGCTGGCGACCACAGACGAAGGTGACCCGAAGGCTCCCTTTTCGATAGCTACTACACCAAAGTGTAGGGGAGGGCGCTACTCCTTTCCCTGGATTGCTCCACTTTACCCTTGATACGTACCTTATAATGCTGAGTGTTAAGCAAGGAGGCATCAAGTACCATTTTTTGAGTCTTTGGTACGACTCGACCTGGGATTGAACCTAGGTCTCCTGGGCCATTGGCGAACACTCTAACCGCTAAGAGAAAATAAAATTCTCAGAAATGTTAGGGTTTTATCTGAAACATCAAAAATGCTATCTAAGGTTTGTGACACAATGTTTACATTTGATTTACAATATGAGAGAGAGAGAGAATAAACATACGCATATGAAGGATTGAGAATGAATATAGAGATGGGTAGATAGATAGTTTGGTTTGGTTTTTATATCAATCCATATCTATATTAATGCAGTAGTAACTCCCTACCTATGAGTGGAAATTGTGGGTCACAGGAAAAAAGAAGGATATTTATACACCCATAAAAGTGGAAAGAAAGAAAAACCAACAACACATCTGCTTTCCAACCTTCCCCACTCAAGAGCACACACCATAAAATGAAAAAGGAAAGCCAGCTATCACATAATAAATGATTAGTTTTATCTATTTGTTTAATTTATTCTATTGCACTGCATATATGGAAATGAATACTATATAAATTACTTTAATATATAAGTAAATCATGAATAAAGAACTAAAAATATTTTATTGTTTTTCATCCACAGTGGTAGTTTTCAATATTTCTCGGGGTTCTGCAAGTGTATATATATATATATATATAGTTAGTTAGTTACTAATCCAACATGATTATTATGATACAAGTGCAACATTGTGAATATGTTACCCATACTGCTACTTTTCCATGTAATTGCCTTTGAGATTCATCGGCTTGTTCCATCAAATTATGGGTATCAAAGAAATGTGTGTCAGTTGCTTTGGGACTAAATGAGATAATAGTTTCCAATATCCCAACTTCATGTAGACCACTGGCTCTGAAAAATCCACTTCCACAATCATCTCATTAAGATTGTGTTATGATTATCATTCAATGCATGTAATGTTATCAACAATAGAAGACAATATTGTATATGTAAAAGGTTTGATTCCAGATGATAGATGGTTCAAACTTTGTAATGTAGCAATGAAACTTGATTTTACAAAGTCAGAGTGGAAATCATTCACAGCAAGTTGAGATATTTGTTGAATCCCAAAACAATTTACTTGACACATAGTTCTTTAGTTATGCTCCTCTATAACAGTGGGATAATTTTATCCATTTCAGTGGCAACGAAGTGGAAAAATAACATTGTAATATGGGTAATATGCACAATGTTTATTTTGGATTGTAATAAATGTGAGATTATTAAATAGTTTTTAAATTTCCCACATGGATATATATATAGTTGTTGACATATGTATATACATACATTTATGTATGTACCTATAAGAAAATATAAATATATATAATTATGCATATATATATATAAATTGAATATAGACAGTGGATAAAATTGCTTTCTAAAATATTTAAAACCAAATGGTTAGCAAACTTTTTTGAACTCATATCATAAAATTGCCTTGTGGAAACTGTTTAGTTTTAAACATTTTTGAAAAGTCATTTTTTTCAAAGGGCAATTTTATCCATTATATATATCTAACTTTGTAGTAACAATATCTCGATAGAAAAAACTATAAATTGTATTTATTTTTAATTTTACATCGCTATTTATTAATATTATATATATATGTGTTTGTGTGTTTGGTATAAAATCTTGATATACAAGGTTACATAAAAGATATTGAATGAAATATCTTAAACTATGTACTAAGAAATTTCAGTAACCAACAGACAAGTTAGAATGGAAGAATATAAATTCATATATGACTGTTTACCATCAAAATAAACTAGAATCACCAAAAGATGCTGTCTGTCTCAGAAGAATGGAACTGTTATATCTTATTAACTCAGCCATATTGTCACTGACATGGCAGAAGTCAGGCAGTCTAAATACATTCATCAAATTTTTTTAATATCAATTGTTTTATATATTTCTCTACTGTTTAACAAAGGAAAAATCTTAGAATTCCTTTGGCAGCTTTGAAAGGAAAAAATACATTAGTCAAAATAGCATACATACATAAATAAAAATCAGTTTACTTTTCTATTATGATTAATACAAGTCAACTTTTGCTTTGATCTAAATAATCACTTAATCTGAACACTAAAAAAAAAACCTTTTAGTTATTTTGATATGCTGTTCCTGTTAGTATTTATTAAAACTATTAATAATTAATCAGCCTTTTTTGGTGGGGGTGTTCTTTTTAAATAAAATTCTGAGGAAAAAACAGTTGTGATTAAAACTGATTAATAAAAACCAAAGAAAAAAAAATTACTCAAAGTTCTGCAAAAAAATCCATTACAAGTAAAATAAAGCAGGAAACATTTTTTATCTATTTGTCATGTTCATAAATTAAAGAAATTTTATTTTTCAACAGTTCATGTCAAAAAATGAATGGCCAATGAATAAATCTAAAACTTTCTCAGTTTCTTTCTAGAATGTTTCTGAAATTAATAGAATATATCAAAAAAGCAATTCTGTCCCATAATAGTTGTTACATTTGCATATAAATTTCATATGCTAAATGTAATAACTAATATAGGACATAGGTTGCACTATTTTGCTATAGAATAATATACTATCCAAATATGAATAATACATTATGCACTAATTTTAATATCCCTTCACATTAAAATTACTACCTCTCTCTCTCCTGTTATTGCTATATTTGTATGTAAATTTCATATACTAAATGTAACAACTCTTATGAGAGAGGTTGTTTTTTATTATTATTTACTCTATATAAATCATTATGATTTCTTTATATCAAATCTTTTAACTTTAGAACAAATTTTTCCCCATTTTTTTTTTTTTTTAAACAAATTTTGAGCATTATTCATTGCATTCAAAGAATATCTTTTAAAATTTCAAACAATACAATAAAATAAGTACTTATAAAAAAAGACATGAATATTAAAAAATACTTAGTCAAACAAAATGATTTCAAAAAGATCCTATTTCCTATTCTGTTGAGACATATATTCTTTTACCTTTTGACAAATATATGTATATATCATAGGGACCTTTCTTTTGTTACATAAATTAAAACCAAATGATTCATTAAAAAACAAAGATAAACGAGGCCTTCTTAATTCATTGTAATTTCACCCATCTAAATATTTCATCCATTAAAAAGCACTATAACCAAGAAAAAAAATTTTCTTTGAATGTTATAAACAGGCATAAGAACAAAAAGATTAGGTACCTCCTCATTTTGCAAAATTCAATTGGGTTATTTGTTTCATCTTTATATAATGGCATGTAGATAGTGAAATGAACCACTATGTAATATTTTCTTTTTCATTTTGAAAAGGTAGATATTTGGGTGATTTGACATCAGACTTTTTTTTTCTCTCTCAGAATTGGAATTGAATCAATAATTAAAAATTTCTGTCTCATATTTACATTCCTTGTTGCAATATACAAATTCCATTTTATGCGATTCTCATTCAAATTCTGATATACAAATTGTTATCTTGACTTTCCAGTGATTTTATCAACTTGCATATAATTCAAATTAACATCATTTAATTAACAATTCAATTTTGAGATAGTGCACACTCATTTCATACATGAATTTCTCTTTTCATTCAGTGTCATATTTTCAGTTAATTCAAATCTTATATCATACAATTAACACTGTTTCTTGAAAGTTCTGAATACAATGAGGGATTACATAAAGTGCTTTTATCTTGATCAGGCCTTTCCATGATATATATTTGAAAATTAAGTCTAGTGGTAAGATACTGCAGGTGCTCTTGGTTAGTTATAATATGTGATAAGAAACTGCAGGTGCTCTAGGCTAGTGGTAATATTAGTGATAAGATACTGCAGGTGCTCTAGGTTATTGGTAATTATGCATTGGCACCAAAATCATGCCTGACTTTAGTGGTATCTGCTGATAAAGGTTTTGGAAATCACATAATTATTGTTTTGTTTACAACAATATATGATTGTTTTTTTTTCATTGAAGCAACTCAGTAAGCTTTTAAGATCTTTAATTTATAGTGTAAGTTTGGAAGAATTGTTTTTGTAGGAGGTTTTTAAAAAAATTTATTTCTGAGGTCAACTGTTGGTATGAATAGGAAGTACAAGTAGTGCAATAGATATTAGCAAAGAAAATGTCATAGGCAGGCCAAGTTCCAGCACAGATTGTTTATGTTCACTTCCCTTGAGAATATCATCAATCTATCCTGAGGCTTTCTAGCTTTGGTGAGAAACCAGTTTAAGAGAACTACTCTGAACTAAATCTGAGCCAATTCAGTGCAACCTTATATAATATTATGACCCAGTATCATCAAACACAAATGTTATTGGGGATAGCTGAAAGCAGGTGTGTAATGAAATGACCCCAATGTCATTGGGTACATGTACTAATACAAGTGTCATCAAAAACACCTAGAGAGAAGATGGTGAGTAAGCAAAGTGTCACATACTGGAGATCAAGCTGGCATAAATATAAGTCTCATGTGAGGGAGACATGCTCACAAAATGGCAGAGAAAATAACCAAACATGACCCCACCCTGGAAAGAATGAACAACTCAGACGTATGAGATGAAAGAACTTTCAACCTGGGGTTAGAATTGGTAGTTAACTGGCCAGAAAACCAACAACCTGTATCCCCGACCTGCTTCTGAAAATAATAAAGTTTCTGTAGTTGTTTTGAAGGCTTGTGTCACTTGTGTCATCTCCTCACAATATGGTCTCCAAGTCAAATGATGCCACCATTCTGAACAGTACAATTTTTATTAGGTTTTGGAATTTTTGTTGTCAATGTTACATAATGTTACATATCTTTGTAAAAATTTTAAAGTTTTTCATTTTTAAGAATCGAACAGATTTCCATCCATATCTCCAGTGACCTTATCACATGATCAACGTTATTTGTGAATGTAAATCCTGCATTGTTTCAGTAATGCTGTGATACCTGAGCCCACTGCATTTTCCCATCTCAATATATTTCAAGTTCTGCTTCAGTTAATGAATTACTGATATATTTTATACTCTGTTGAGGATTATTGATTGAATCAATCAAATTTACTTTTTATTCTTAATGCTAGAACAACACAGTGGCACATTCAGTCACCCTTTTACACATGGGCAATAAAAAAAAAAAGGAGGAAGTCTGATCTATAATTAGCACGTAATAGCTGTCTTTTATAAGCATGATAGATATGTAAATAAACATGGCAGTTTATTAAAGAAATTACCTCCTTAAGTATTATAGACAAAAAATAAATTTGCAAATATATCTTTTGATCATTATTATTTTTAATTTGTTTTCTTAGAAAACAGGGTTCAAGAAAATATTTTTTATTCAGCTTATTTTACTTCTGAAAAGAAAAAAAAAATCAGTTTCTGACTTGGATTTAGCACCCACCCCCATGAATCATCCTTAGAAATGCTGCTTAACCATTTGGGTCCCTAGAAGATGGCAGAAATGAACCTAATTAGATTCTGCAAAAGGAGTGGTACATCTTTCAAAATTCAAATTAAAAAATAAAATTTAGAATTTAAACAAAAAAAAAAAAACAGTAAGAGAAGAAAAGCATTAAATGGCATCATGTTGACATCATTCCTCTGAGAGGTTAAGTCCATGCAAAGGTTAAACTTTTTGGAACATAAATGCCTTTTGTATTAATTAATGGCAGGGATTGAGTGCATGATTTTTAAACGAAAATGGTATGATGGTCTTCATCTATTTCCACAATGAATTAGTTCAAATTATTGGGTTTTTTTTTCCTATTCTTTTTCTTTTCATTATTTTTTTAAACTCTGCAAACCCTCATTTAAAGAAAAAAGAATTTTCATTGTTTGTTTCTTTCAAATACCAGACAAGAAATATTTGTTCAAAAATAGTGCCTCTCTGATTTCATCCAAAATGTAAAAATTTGATTCCAGTTTGTAAGACATGTCCTGATTGGGTTCATTCAAGTTGATAAAATATCTCAACATTTTTATAAATTTTCAAGGATATCTCAGGTTTTTTTGTTTTTTTTTTCTAACATTCTTCTTGAATAGAAAAGTATTAGTATTGTATACAACAGAGTGATGGTTTTCAAACTGATTTTATAATGTGATATTTATCCTTGATTTTTTTATCTGTGTTTGAAAGCCATCAAAGCAAATTTCCATACTGATGTATATAGATAAACAGGAAAATTATTAAATTCATTAAAATCTAATGGGAAATTGCGTTGTTATTATCAGTAATTTCTTTTGTAGTATCAAAGAAAAGTCAACCAGCACAGTTACTTATAAGATAAATTTCAGTTACATCACTGCTTTTTTATATAAAAAAAAATATTATATATATATATATATATATATATATATATATATATATATATATATATATATTTGTCACAAATGTTGGATATTAACTCAATGGAAATTCTACCTTTAATTTTGATATCGGTCAATGACATTAATATCAACAGTGGGATTCAACCAGTTTGGGCCAGTCCACATAAATCTTTTTATGAAATTATAGAATTTCTTCAAAAAGGCATTTCACTCAGAATTACCTGGTCATTGTAACCAGACTTTCCATTAATTTGAAATTTAAAAACATCTCAGTTTTATATAAAAGTCTTCTTTCTTTTTTTTAAAATTGACTTTTTATTTTTGCTCCATATTTCTGTGAAGATTACAATGAGACTTTAGTCAAACTAGTAACTACACCACCAGTTTGTAATACCATTCACTTAGTCATTGTTTCATATATTTGCTGTTAGCAGTGTCAAAGTTTGACAAAATACTGTATCAGACCACTGCTGGCATAGGAAGTGAAATACTGAAACCAAGCCTTATAAGGAGAAAGACACAGGACAGTTGTGGGACAATTGTATCACTCTTACATTTTATGTATATTATGAGACATGTGTCAACAGTTAAGCTACAAGGAATATATGAATGCAAAAAAACCCAAAGAGAGTAAAATTCTGATTTGCATATAAACTACTTTCATTGAAAGACTACATAAAAACTGATTATTTGTGGGAGAAAATGTTCTTTAGTCAGTAATAATTATGCATGATGATAACTGAGATTATTAGTAACATTTTTTTTATTAATTCTATAGACCAAAATTTTGAATCTTCCAACTGAATTAAAATGATAATTGCTTGTTACTCTGGATAACTGCTGATTACTCTTCAATGAAGATTGATTGGTTTCAATATGCTATTATGTGATTAAACCTCTTTTTAAATAAATCTAATCAAACTGAACTTGGGATATTTATTCCTGCTGTCAAGTTCAGAATATAGTGAAGCTGAATGCATGACATAAGAACCATCAACAAAAACCCTATTCAAAAAGAAAAGAAAAACAAACCAAAATCACTTGAGAAACCCCAACTATTTGTACAAAAAAGTTACACCACAAAAAAATATAAGATCTGAATTTAAAATCCTAATTTTTCTTTTTTATTATTTGTGGTTTATCCCGCAAAAAGTAAAATATTTCATTACATGAGATTGCCATGATTATCAGGTTTCAATTGAATTTTCTGTGTATTTTCTGACAACAATAACTTTATAAAATGTCTATAAAATATAATTGGGATATTAAAAATATTTTTGAGTTATCCTAATAAGAACAGTTTCACCAATTGCTTAAATTATAACCATGTTTGTTATTTTCTGTAAAGGTGTGAGAGTTTTATTATATGGAAGTTTTGACTGAAACCAGATCAAGCAGCAACAACTTAACTGATGTATTAATTGTTGGTCATTATAATTCATAAGAAGTTATATTCTAAAGTTTAGTTACATTTATTTTAGTTAAAATTTTGTTAGTGCCTCCAATGACCTGCCAAACATTATGGAAATAACAAAGAATGATATAGAAGCAGTAGATATAACTTATGTCTGTGTTTTATTTCAATAGTCTAAGTTAATACCCAAAATTATAATTTCTGACAAATATACATCCCATAAATAGTTGATTACTTGTGCACTTTTAATGATCTATTTATCATATTTTGTAATTTCCAGGAAGTGAAATAAATATCTTTAAAATATTTATCAGCTAATACCATTTTAATCAACTAAACTATCTCTGCAATCCATATGAAAAATATTTCTTTATCATGAACCATGATATATTCAGTAGATATTAATTCATATTAACTTAAACTGTTCCAGACGGAACTTTTCTCTAAATTTTACCTGTTTAAAAGTAGCTAACTTTTTATTTTGAAATCAGCATATGCTTCTCTACAACTTATTGTTATGATTAAAACTGTTTGCAAACAAATGCATTGGAGCCAGCAAGTTTATTGCACATCATTTGTGCCCAACAATTCCTCATAATACCATTTCTAGGTAAGAGACATTATAGAGTTGCAGACAGTTCTGCTACAAATTCCAATTCAAAATCAGAAAGGGAAGAAGTCTGCCTAAATCAGACCAACAGATTTTAAATAAGAAAATTAAATTCAACAATATCTTTAATATAAGTCCACTCATAAAAATGTACATTGTTGAAACTTATTACTTTTCTTCATCGGACTTTCTTGGTTGATTCCTCCACCTTCACCTCCCCTATCATCAGTTGACAGTTATTACTCAAATCTCTATGGCAACAAAAGGGGTAAAATTTAGTTTATTGTGATGTACAAATATTTTGACCAATTCTTTTTTGTGATTAATTTGTAGCTAGTACTGAAATTTGTATAAAACAAAAGTTTCAAGATAAGTTGTTGGATATGGAACTTTGTTGGTTATGAATGTTCCATAATTCTAAATCCACATATTTCATAGTTTACACCTGAATGGGTCTTTAACTGAGTATTTGGATACAGGTGACAGTATTAAGATTTTGTTCAACTAGATCATTTTTGAAAATGTGTACTGAACAGTCATATTTAATAAGACTCCATCATTTACTGGGACTGAATATTCAACCTTCATGATTTACGACCCAGTGTATTAACCATTAAGGTTTTTGTAAATTAATTATCTTATTATGAAGAGAGAACAGGGAGGAGAAAGCTTCAGCAATTATATTCATCATTTTATAATTCATTCCAATTACAAAGCAACACAAAGAAAGAAAGAAATTGCTAAAGATGTTTGGATGAAATTGCAGTATTTTGGGGAGGTGAGTGTAAAAATAACATCAGTTTTGTCGAATCAGCTCTCATTTTCAAGATAACAGATGTCCCTTAAATCATAAACTTACTCCAATTTGACCTTTTGCTGTTTACATATATGGCAGGAGGTGGTCTATCTTTTGAATCTTTAACATTAAGTTTGTCTATTCTTTAATCTCATCTTTGATATTGGTTTGCTGATTTTTCCATTACTTAGAATATTACATTTGTTATTGTTTTTAGCAGAGAAGTAAGAGTCTATAATAAGAGATTACTTCAACAATTCTGATTCATTCAGTTCCATTTGTGGAAAAACAAAGGAGAAATATCATTGACTTTGTAAAACAAACATATCTTGCTTATTTTTGGAGTCAAACCTGAAGACCAAAATAAGTATTGGTGTTCCTATAAGGTTTGTAAAAACCTATGTAGAGAGAGCTGAAGTTTCTGCCAAGTGCAGTTATTTCTCATTTGTCAACAAGCTGTGCTAAAGATACTCAGTGATTCCAAAAATGGGTACAAAACTAGTGAACTAAAAAGCCATTCATAGACCATGTAGCAAGAAAATAATGAGACTGATTTTTAAAAAATTTTCAGGTTGGTAACCCTGGTGGAAAATTAGGTGATCAATGTCAAGGTAAAAAAAAGTCCTCAAAATAATGATTATAGCCTTATATGATTAATGCTGCTAGATAAGAGACAGAACACACAGCTTACAACATTGGGATATTGTTAAAATAAAGTATTAAATCTAGAAAGTTCTTCCAAGGTTATGGAATAAGTACCTTATTATATACCAATAAAAAAATTGATGCAAACAAATGAATGAATACATAAAAATCTTGAAAAGATACTTTTCTTGAAGAATGTGCTCACAGGGGGCAACTACTCCCTGTACAACCATATTCACATAAAAGAAAATCTTACAAACAATATTTTTTTACATATTAATAATAATTACCAGACTCAATTTACTTTTTTTATGTTTTTGTAACACATACAAGACATTTGATATTTTACGTGTTTACTTTTGTATTATTTTTGACAGTTTCCAAGCCTGGCCATCAACTTCACGCGTTTTTAATATTTTCCAATAAGATTATGAAAAGTCTTGTCTCAACTTTGCTGGATGTATTCAGCTGGTGTCTACTGGTTTCCAATGTCCACTAGAATTTCACTTGGTAAACAGAGCATTGATAGAGACAGCATTTGGGAACCTTTATTTAGAAACAATGTTTTTGGAGATGATTCCATGTAAATAGGACTTGGATTCATCATTGTCACAAAAAATTGCTGGTGTTCAATTTCACGACTTTCAAATGAAAAATAAATCATATCTGTTTTCTAATGGACATTTGCACACCAGCTGCCACAAGTTGAATAAATCTGACACCATCAGTGTAAACTGAAAGATACACGGCCAAAACATTGTAAATAAAAAGATTATATAAAAAAAATATGAAGGTTCTGAAATTTAATTCAGATTTTTTGTAGGTTCAACATCTACTGATGGAGACATTAACTTTCCCTTGTCAAATTTCTGTCCTTAAAAATTTGTTATAATCATACATTTATATTTCATTCAATTCCCATAATAAAACCCATAGATTAATTGGTATTCTAAGAGTGGTTCTGTTTTGTTTGATGGTATATCAACCATTGTAGGTTATTAAATGCCAAATCCTGTATGTGTATATATATATATATATATAAACACATTTTGTAGATAATGTTCTTAAACAAGCCTGAGCTCTTTTTTGCACACAATTGAATTGTTTCAAGTTTCATAGTTTGTTCTATTTGACCAATAAATAGGACACTATCAGGTGCTACCACTCCGGGTCAGAGAGAACCAGGGAACAATGGCAATGAAGAGGTACTCTGCATTCCCCAAATCTCCGAGGTTGAAGTCTCGCCATCAGATTTTTTAATGTCGTACCCAGGACACTCGTTGGGAGAGGGTCTTACACTTCAGCAGAGAAGCAGTCGGTGTATTCTACAGCTCCAATTGAATGGGCTGAGTAGTTTTATATTCTGATTGGAGCTTTAGAACTTGGAGGTTAAACCTATATATATATATATATATATATATGAATAAGGAATTATTGACATATATGTGTGCGTTTCATTTTCCTTGATGTCCTTGAAAAAGGCATGTATTGGTATCTTCTCTCATCATCTATGAATAAAATAGAAGAACAAACTGGGTTCATAAGACTTGGGTGGGCAGCCACACTAAGAGAAAGATAATTCTGAATTAAAAACCAGTAACTGGGTTCCTTAACCAATGATTCTCTACCTTATTGGTTCGTTGTAAACCTTTGGGATCAGATCTATTATAAGTATCTTATTGACAAAATAAGTGGACACAGTGGTGAAAATACTAAGATATTCCCGTTTTTTTTTTTTTTTTTATATGTTTAACAATGATAGTTACATTTATTATTAGCTATGCTTTGACAAGTTTTTTAGCAAAGGTTTTCATGTTTATTATAATTATGTATAACTTTTTCACACCTCATAATAAACCCTATAGATAAATTTGCTATGCTAAATGCATAGCAAATTTTTGGTGACTGTTTCAAATTTATTTAAAAGAGGACATTACAGTTTAATAAGGTGAAATTAAGCAGGAAAAAAAAGAGACATTTTTATGCCCTCTTATGATTTATGGTTATTGCAGTAAATGTCAGTTCATACAAATTTTGCATGTATATGAGCAAATCTATTTTTAGAATAAATTGGCTGCTGTTAATAATATAATCTTGTTGCTGGGAAGGATTAAAGTCTTTAGCAGTGTTTGCTACATTCACTGCCTCTTCCAGCAAACACCTCTAATAGGATTGACCTACCGACCCACGATGGTGACAAGATGTGACACATGGTTGGATACCCAGGAATTGAGATTCTTGGATGAGAGGTTCATCATTGATCAAAATGCACATATGACAAACAGCAGAAGGATAAAAATTTACAAAAAAAAAAACAGCAAAAATTAATACCTAAAATATATTCATAGCAGTTATTGATTTAAATAGATATGAATATTATCAGGTGCCTATATAAAATTTTCTGACATAATCTATACATGTTTCTTGTCAGATAATGAAATGGAAAATTTATTAATCTTTTAATATTTGGCTCAGCTAGAGGGCAGAGGACTTAAAAGCCTGACTGTCAGACCTAAAGCTGGACATCTAGGCATTCTATTCCATATACTAGTTGAATCATTCAAAGTCAGAGGTTAAAAATATATAATCTAAATAAGATAAACTATTACTGATACAGATGTGTATTTAATTTCATTCCAAATTTTGCATATTTTAAAAATACAGTGTCCTAGAATTACAAGCTACCCAGATCCACTTTGCTTGTCCCAGATGGATTCCTCAGGGATCTTTGAGAATAAATCCTAGTTTTAAAACCTGTTTCTTTAGCTAAACTTACATTAAAAGATTAATACCGTCAAACCGTTTCAATAAAAATAATGTACAATAGAGATTCATGGGTTTGCACTTAAAGAACAAATAAAAGTAAAAAATAACCAAACTTTAAAACTAAAATAGAAACATTTAGTCTCTTCCATAAGATTTGATTTATGTATAGAACAAAACAAAACGATGGCTTGACGGTTAATCACAATTGAAACAAAGAATTGTCTTCAAAGTAAAATCTGATAGAAATTTGAATTTTCCAAGCTCTCAGTGGTTTAGGTTTAAAAGATGTTATATATTAGATAAAAGTTAAGATATTCAACCTCAAGTGATTTTTATGTATGTAAGTTAGCATATACATGTATATGTTTGCCCACAACCTCCATCACAGGTAGGATGTGACACATGGTCAATTTTTAAGTGGAGTACATCTAGTTTGAATTCTGCTAAACTGGTTGCCGTACAAAAGCTAAAAAAATGTCTACTATTTATTATTCAACAATTTATCCATAGTTAAAGAGAAGAGAGGGATTCATGCTTTCTTAAAAGGCATCAGTGCAAAGTGAAAAGCAAACAACATCATTCAGATTTTGAACTTGGGTTGCCAAGTCTATTTACTATGACAATAACTGCTAAGCCATGAGCAGCTACATAAGTATTGTAAGCATATACATGTGGGAATATATATATATATATATATATATATATGTATGTATATATATTACTGACACTCTCATACAGGCACATGTGAGTATGTATATATGAACATACATTCTTTATAATAATAAGTTACTATTTGGTATTCATGTAATTCACAGCTTTATATAGACGTCTACACACACACACACACACATATATATATATATATATATATGATCGACTTTCTCATCAATCTTGATGAACTGATGGACTACCTATTATAGGTGATATGTTTATAGAGGGGTGAAGGCTCATGTAGAACCAGCCACACTTCTTGGATAAACTGATAACATAAGAATGGTACACAACTGTGTCACAGATCCTCCTGAACAACACTTCTCAGGTTTTGGATTCTGAGTTTTACCTTCTCCTAGATTGGTTGCCCCATCAAAACTAGATAGCCTAAGCTACCTCAATATTCTATCCATAGTTGGTGTGTGTGTATACACACACACACACATACATATATATATAAATATTGTGCCAATAGTAAATATACGCTGAAAAAATACTTATATTCATAATTCTTTCCCACTCTGTAAGTTGGTCTGTAGAAATATCAAAAATGTTTCACACAATTTAGATAAAATAAACAGATTTTTAGTAATTATAAGTTACTCTTTAGAGTCCATTAGTTATTCAGGATATAAACATCTTCTGGTAATGTGATTTATAGCCTTATGAATATTTATAAAAATCAACCATTAGAATCGATACCTGCAGCACTAGATTTTATTTACTTGCATTAACTTTTTCTTTTTTATTGCAAATATTATTTATATTTATTTAAAAAAAAAGATAATTCGCAATTTTTTAAATATAATTACTTTATAACATCCTGATTATTTCAATGTACACTGTTGGCCAGAAGTAAAAACAACATGACTGTTCTATCATTTCTGCCATGCAGTGTATAAGCTTCAACTAAATGTGTATATTAAATATAAAACAAAATTCACTTTCTCTTCAAAATTAACTTCTTTGCTACAGTCACAATGTTTTTATAATCTCAGTCATGATAGCTGAGTATCCAAATTTATTCAATTGTAAAGTTTTTTTTTTTAATTTCTAAGCAAAAATCAAATAATTATTTTGTTACATTAATTTTACAAAAGCAAAATGTGCTAAAAGCAAAATAATAATTTATCCACTCTTGAGTAAAATATGACCACTGCTATTTGAATATAAAAAAAAAAAATTGTTTTGTCTTTTTTATTATGTCTAGCTTAAGATGAATGATTTTAATCAAAATTTTAATTTGTCATAAATGTTAATAGTGTTTTAGCTTATCTATAATTATTTTATACTAAATAAATTTTGAGTAAGACATCTTTAATTTGAACATTTTTTTTTTCCATTGATGGTTCATTTTGTAATTTTTATTCAAACTATCTACTTGTTCTGAATTACACTATGTTACTAATATTGCTTTTACTTAAAAAAATTCTCAGAGAGTTGATCCAAAATTTTTAAGTGATGTAGACTAAAGTAGCATCTGAGATTTATCTTGGATTAGGGACTCTGAAGTTAAAGCGTCATTATTTTCAGATTTATTCTCAGAAAATCTCACTGACATTCACATAGATATACAGAAAGACAGACACACATTCTTCCTAAATAGCATAATTATAAATTTCTTAATCTTTCGTTTTTCCTCAATCATTTTATAATTTATTTTAATAGTTGAATAAAATTCATTTTTGTTAAATAAATCATAGGAATAATTACTTGAAGCTAATTGTATATGAATTATTAGTATTAGATAGGAATACTTGAAACCATGTAACTGTATGCTAATTAATTCTATTAAGAATAATCTAATTGATTACAAACGGTTTTTTTCATTGGTTATTTGAAACCATGTAAATACTTACAAAAAGAAAATTTAATTCAATGAGCTTATTTTCAAATTCCTTTTTTGGTAATGATATCTGTAACAAAAGCAAATTAGCTTCTCTTTATTTACTCTCACACATGTGTAACATTGAATAGAATTTTATTTCCATTTTCAATCATCCTCTCACCTTTCTATAACATCCTATATATTAGTCAGTCTTAAAGACTTTTTTTATAACATCCTATATATTAGTCAATCTTGAAAAAGATTTTTTTCTCTTGAGTATTTTATAGATATTTACTGCTAGAAATTCTGGGTGGATGTTATAACATGTGAATTTCAGTTTAAAGGAACATATGCCATATATATTTGATTCCAGTTATGGAGAATTTCAGCACTGAATAATAAGTTGCACTCTATTATTCAGAGTGAAATTTCTTGATGAACAATTAAATATAAATGAGGAAAAAAATTGGAATAATTTATTTATTCTATGAATATTTCATATATATTATAAAGGTAAGAAACTGAACTTTGAATTTTTAAAAAAATTAGAATTTATCAGGTCCATTAAAAACAAAAAGACATCAGACTGGAGGTGAAAATATTAAGGAAATTCAAAATGTCAAGTGAGTTTTCTGTTTTTATAAAATTATTGACTGAAGATATTTAAAATCTTCTGAATTTTTTTTCCAGGTACACACATAAATATTTGAACTCAGTGGCAAACACACATTGAGATATTTTAAGTTTGAACTGTTACTGACTCATTTGCAATTAGCAATAAGGCCTGATTCACAATTGTTATCTTCTTCAATAACATTGTTCTATTAAAGATCACTATAAATTTCTGAAAAAATTAACTACTACATATCAGATTTTGATTGGAATTGCTCTACTGGATTATCTAATGCATGAAAGCCAATGCTGGCCATAAAAATGTTCTATACATTACAAATTTAGAGAGGATGAAATTATAGAAATATAGAATGATAAAATAAAATATAGAGTGCCCTAATGATAGGGGTCAAGACAATCACAGTAATTTGTCCATTGGAGAACAAAAGGTCCCTTATCTTCACCTACCCTACCACCTATTCCATAGAGGCATGTATAATCTTAATCTGATATTTGTTTTAAAGCTCTATATCTCAAGAAATCTAGAGAACTCTATTGGGATATGTATTTATTGTATTCCAGATTTCTGTTACAAATATATCAAAGTATATTTATAAAACAGCAAATACTGGTAGTGTTCAAACATTTTTAGTTTTGATTGAATCATTTGAAGTCATTTCAAAACAGTCTTCTGTTTGTTGGGCCTTGATGCTTTAAGCTGTTGAGCATTAGTTGATTCCCTGACCAATTTGTCTCACTTATAGTGGAATATAGAAAGAAAGTTTTATAACGTCAATAAGAATTACACCTTTAAATAAGTTACTATTTCAACCCTTTCCAGGCTGGTTGATCAAATACCTATATTGGTTTACAACCAAATCTAATAATCCCAATTGATCTTAGATATAATAAATAAATTTGTTTCAAATTCATTTTAAATTAGGTTCCAAAACTGATTAAAATTTGAATTATCTTAAAAGTGGTAAAATTTAGAAATGCAGCCTGAAAAGAATTCATTATAGTTTCTAATATCCAAATTGGCTTTCACATCATTCCAATAAACTAAAAATTGGGTTGTATACTGTAAAAGATGATAGAGACTTTTTAAAATGGTTTCAAATTTATTCTGATCAATTTAGAAAATAATTGTAAGGACTGCTTATTTTTCAAATTTTTTTAATTCTATAATTTGAATTGCTCTTTTTTCCTTTTTATGCTTAAATAATTAAATATCTGTGAAAACCATATTTTAGATGATAAAGTATTGGGCAGTTGGTTGTTACAAAGTTTATTTATTAGAAACATCATCTATTATAAATGAGGTTTGGTAAAATGTTTTGACTCATATCAAGAAATTTAAGTTAAAGCAAAACAATTCTGTGTTAAAGTCAGTTTAATATCTAAAAGCAGTTATAGTTAAGCTTAAAATATTATTGAAATAGTTGAATTTTATGTTTGTTCTCAAATTACTGATCTTCTGTAGAAAGAACAAAAACATGCTATTTGAAATTTTTCTGTTTAATGGCTAAATATTTCAGAGGAAGCTATTAATTTTATATTACATGCATTGAATCATAGGCAAAGAAAGCAAATATAATGGTCAATAACTAATATGTGAAAGACAGAAAAAATAATTCTTTTTGTTATGTTTTTATTTTATCTTAAATTCCTATAGCAACTAACAAAAGATGTAAAGAATAAACTCTTGGGATTTGGCAGTTTTTGCTCTCTGGCCACTCAATGAAATTAATTGGTTTTGTTAGCAAAATAAGCTTGACCATTGGGCATTATTTGTCTAGATTTGTTGTTTGATATTTAATTTATATTGAGACATAATTGAACAAAAAACAGATAAATAGCTTAGAGGATTTGATTGGTTCTTATATGCTCTCTTGTATTAAACAATCATCTATTTACAAGCTCTTTTTTGTCATCTTATAAGACCATAAATAAATAGAATTTCAATTAAATTTCTGGTAAACACTTCTTTCATCTATTTATTACTTGAATTTTTGAAAAAAAAAAAAATGGTATGAAATACTTTTTTAGCATTATTATTATAGGGATATTTTCCACATATTAGTGCATGTAAGTAAAAATATTTTAAGACCAAAAAGATCCCCCTAAATGACATGATTTCTTGATTATTGAAGAGAAATGGTGACGGATTTGATTGCTGTTCAACTTAATTTCATCTAATGTTTGTCCAGTCTCGATATTAATTTCTATTTTTAATACTATATGCTACTGAGCAACCAACTGTATTCTACATTAGTTGTGTCTGTACATGTAATTTTATGTTGGAAGTTACCAGCTGAAAAATATCTTGGCTTCTGGACCCTACAGTTTAACTTGTTCATTCATAATTACTTTATGTGAGGATATTGTTTTTTAAGTTGTTATTTGATTAATCTGAAAGAAAAAAAAATGGTGAGCAGTTTTATTATATTATTTATTATATTAAAGGAAAAAATTCCCCAAGTTTACAAGTCCAAAATATGCCACATTTTACCTACAAGAAATTATAAATATATCTGCCATAAAAGGAATTTGTACAAAGAATTGAATATAATTTTTGTTTATGAAATAAACTTAGTTGCATTCAGACATGATATTTCCTGTATGGGATGCTTATTTCAGGTATTAGTAGCATTGCCACATTGATAAATAGAAATATAGAACACATTGTTCAAATGTAAATTCAAGTTTCTCATAATATCAGCACAGTTCATGAATGAGGTGTGATCATTCATGTATAGACTTATGTATAGTTTATCCACGAGTTTAGGATGGTGATATTAGTTGTGTCTGCTGCAAGTTGGGAACTTGAACACATTGAAATCCTTTCAAATCTCTTTAAAAATAAGCAAAGAAAGAAAGAACAGTGACATAGAGAAGCAAATGAAGAAGTCTGAATTATAGCATGTTATACTGAGAGAGGAAGAAGAAGTAAAAGAGCTAGAGAGAAAGAGAAATTGTTGGAATTAAATAATATAGTCTACCGAGTCACATGAAAAAAAATCATTGACATATTTAAATTTCTAAAATGCATCATGTTACCATAATAATTAAGTTTGTTTTTTTTTTATTTAGCTGTAGTGGAGAGGGATCACTTAATCTATAAATATATAAGAAAGAAAAAAAGAGAGTATAGCATGATCAGAAAAAAATATTACTATACTATTCTTCCTTGTTGCACAAAGACAATAATTTTTTTTTCTTTTTCTTGTAGAATAATAAATTCATTCTGATAATTTTTATTGCAAAACATTGTATTTTGCATGCAGTTTTTATCATACCATTGGATTTAACTCTAAACCATACCTACATACATGGATACACACAAATATATAATGAAATATATCAGTCTGATGATCTTAAATTTTCTTATACCATCAGATTGCATTCCAAACCTTATATATATATATATATATATATACACACACACACACACACACACATATATATATATATATGTCTTTATGTGTATGAGATATAGTCACATTGTATTTCTATATATTATTTAATATTATCTAAATTTGTCCCATGCAGTTATATTTTATTTCAATTTACATATGTATACAAATAAGGAATCCTTAATTCAAAGAGTATCCTGTATGTCTGTTTGTGAATAAGGTACCCCAAGGTATGAGGAAGCGCTTAAAAGCACTCAATCAGATATCAAAGACACTCAATAAAGAATCTTTTAGAATTGAGTGATACTAAAGAAATGTTATGCAAGTTCTCCAGAAACCAGTTGTCATGTTTCTAACAAATATTCAAGAAAAGAAACAGAATGCTTTCACATTCAATCTACAGACCAAATTCATTAAAATAGAAAAAGATCAATTCACGTCTCTTAAAATATTTCAGGTGTTATAATAGTGTAACATTATTTACTAGCAGACATACTAGTCTATAAAATGTAAGATGTTAAAACTTCAATCACAGATATGGCAAGACTCGGTCAAATATAAAAATCCTCTCTACTTATTTTAAGTTTCTAAACAAGACATTTTAGAATCCTTGTTTTCAGTTCAAAATGTGCCCTCGTGGTTGCAATTGATAATTCAATAAGAGAAAAATTTACAAAACAGAAAAGAGATTTACTAATTATATTTTTTATATTATTTGATAAATTTAAGATTTTTCTTTGAAAAATTTAATGAATAGTTATGAAGGAAATATTTTTTTTTATTATAACCATATACTTAATTTATCAATCTAAACATTTTTGTATTTTCTTCAGATAATTTGAAGTAATTTGACTAAAATGCTATGTAATTTTTTCATATCTACTTATACATACATACATAATGTATCACTGGATATAATCATAGATTTAAACAAGAATTTTTTACTAAGAAAAATTGATATTATTTCTGTTTTGAAGTCTAGACATTTCAATTCAGTATAATTATTCATGTTATGTAGCAATATAGCTTTCCATTGATAATTCTTATTCTTAGAGACTGCTCTCCATTACATCCCCGCTTTCCACATGAGGAACAAAAAACTCCCCCTTATACATGCCAAATTTTTCATACATGTGCAGATGTGTATGTTAATATGCACATCAATGTTTGCCAATATATTGTGCATATGCAAATTCATGGTTTGAGGATGTGTATCTGTTTATATGTTGGCATATCAATATGCATATTCATTTATATGCGTATATATTTGTTGATGTTTCTGCAGAGCAAAGAAACTTCCTAAATCCTTCCGTTCATCTATCTACATCAGCATTTCTTTACCCCTTCACCAAATTCTTTGATAAATTAAAAGACAGATCTTTCTATTATTAATATAGATTACAACTTGTGATATGCATAAAAATATTGTCTGCTGTTTTTTGCCAGATATTGAAAAATCTTTTAGGAAAGTTCGAAAACTCTTCTTTCTTAAGAAACCAAATTTTACACAGTTTTGGTTTGCTGAGGGACATGGTTTTTATAACTTTTTCTATTTTCTTTTGGCAAGGAAGCTGTAAAGAATTTATCAAAAACGGGCCAATGGAATGTATAATTTAATCAGTGGCAGTGGCAGTATATTAGCTAGATGCAGCCACAGGCCAAAAATGAAAAGAGTTTATATCAGTGGGGATTTTTTGAAGAAATACAAATGTCTTTAATATTTACATTTAAAAATATTAGCCTTCCAAATGTGAAGAGAAAAAACAGAATAATCTTGAATCTTGTCTCAAACTTTCTGTTTTGCCAAAGTTGTTAATCCTTTTGCAGGTAGAGTGACATTTTTGTCACCAACAGGCAGTGACATTTTATAAAATTATCTACCGGCTAAAGAGTTAAGCATATATGCATATCAAGAAAATGTTTGCTTTTTTTTTTTTTTTTTTTTTTTTTTTCATAAGATTGCTGAATTTTTCAATATCTTTTCTAACCAATATCAGCTGACAGACATGATTTTTTTCTATGAATGAACCCAAAATCAAGATTTTTGCTCATTTTTAGTTTGCATCTTTGGATTATTGTATTGTTAAGATATTCATTAAAGTATTTCTTGGATTTGTTATCAGAAGAGGCACACCCCACTTATTCCATTGTATTTTTCTGAATGCAAAACATTAAAAAGTCAACTACTTTTGCCATCATAATGGCTGTCCCCCATCCCAACATCATGGATTTCTTGTTATCAGGAGTGGCAAAAAAAAAGAAACAGAAAGAAATAAATTGATATTTTTCTCAATGTGAAACATTACAAAGCTGACTACTGTCACCATGGTAATGGCCAATGTCCCCCCCTGCCTCACAGACAAGTCTACCGATCAAGATTTTAATTTTCTGTTCAAGTTATTTAAAATAGAGGCCACCTTATTGCTGCTACAGCCATGGGTCACGTTTTTCATCGATTGTCCAGGTTAACTTTATTTGTCCTCTTCGTCCACTGTCATCTCACTGCCGGGTGAAATTATCACATTCAAAGGTTGGTAATCATGTTCTTCTTTTGTTGTTGTTGTTGTTTCTGCTGGAGCATGACATCATATTCACATGACGAGTACGCTGTCAAGGGTTGAATATGAGATCTTATGGTAGGCCATTGTGTACTGCAAAGAGAAAGAAACAAACAAAAAAAGATTAAAAATGCTAAATCTTTTGGGTGTTTCAGTTTATTGATTTTAAATCAAACCAAATCATGGAAAACATCTTAGCTATTATAGGTGTCAAACAAAAGAGGGCCTAAGAAAACACCAATTACAATATGTAACACAAATTTTGTTCCTGAATACTATGTTTTATTTCTTGATAGTGTGTGTTGTAAAAGAATCAATAGAAAATGGCCATTATTCTCTTCAAATTTTGCTTTTGTGTCTGAGTTAAGGAAATTTAGAAATTAACCTATTTTATTTGCCCCCCTCCTCTAAAAAAACAAACAAACAAAAAAAAAAAAACAGGTAAATTTACAAATTTTCATAAGATCTGAATAAAACAATATAGGAATCAAAAATTAAATGTATTCATATTTAAGTTATATAGAAATGAACAAAAATGTTCAGTAAATTTAATAATGTTCTGGAAAATGGGTAAATTTGAAAATTTGATTCCCCATGTCACAAAAGTAAAGTTTGAAGAGAAAAATAGGTTTTTTTCCATTTACTTTAGCCATAAGCAATTCCAAAATAACACTTTCTGCCCAGAAATAAGTAAAAATCTTATCGCTTAGTGTTATTGATAAACTAGACAAAAAAATTGTTTATCATTTGATCTCATTATCAAAGTTTTATTATATCATTTGTTTTTTCTTCTTGTGAGAACAAAAGAGTCAGCAATCTGCTGTTTTAATTGAGTAAAGTTCTTCATTCCATAGCTCCTCATTTTTAATTCAGTCTTTCCTTCTAGACCAATTGGCTTAACAAGGTTAAAGAAACTAGCTTACTCTACAGTTTAACCATAGCTGGGGACTAAGAAGAGAAAGATTCCTACTTTTTCCAATGGCATTAGCATGAAGGTCAATGTAAACGGCTTCATCAAAGATTTGAATTTGGATGGTCGAGTTCATTTTCTATCACGATAACTGTTTTACAGTCTGTGCTTTCTGAAGAACATAGTACTAACACACACAAAATTATTAAAGTAGACAGCAGAATGAAGTGTGATATTGTCTATTTTCTCAACAACTGATGATTCTCAATTTTCATTTTTATCAACAAGAAAAATAAAACTGTAATAAAATTCAGATTTTCAGAGTAATTATTCAAACAATTGAACAGTTGAATTCAGTTGGAATTGTGTAACTCATGTTTGTATACTTTTGGGTATAAACTTTGAAATCACCCCAGCCCCAGATGAAACCATGTGCATCTCCTGCACCAAATATTAGAATTTCATATATTTTAGAAAATTTTATATTCTTCAATTGAGTGAAAGAGGAAATCCTGACTAGGAATAACGTACAAACTGCTAATTGGCAGGAGTTAAAGAAAGACTTACAATCAACAAATGAGGTGAAATAGTCATTTACTAATCTTTCTGCTTAAATGTAACACAAGGGTGTATGAAAAGAGCACCCAATGAGCCTCAAATGAGAAGGTTTTCAAATCTAGCTTGTTAACCATTACACACCACCTGAGACACTCAGGTGAAATGAACATACAGAAATGTACAAGATATTTTTTTTTCTTTGGTGAAGAAAGAGAACTTTTGTTGTTGAATGTCTGTGCTAAGATAGTTGAGTTCTCAGTAAGTGTTTAAAAAGCTTACTCATTGGCTATCCTTCATGTGCATGAGGGAGGTGAAGTGGCTTGGTCCCAAAGACATGTTATCTGTTACTGGTTGTTGAGAACAGCAAGGAAATTCTTGTGTAGAAGATGCTTAGGGGCTTGCAAGAATGAGAAGTAGCAAATCATGGAAGACAAGGGCTTCTTATATGTCTGTAGTGCCTTCTGATTAGCCCCAAAAGGCTTTATTCTTTGTTTCATGACTGCTTCCTACTATGTCCACAGAAGTCAGATAGTGACCTCGAACAACCAATAGACCATTCTATTTTTTGAAGAGTTATGAATTGTAACTTTAGAGATTTGACTCTGTAATAAAAATAAAGTTCTTTGGAAATGGGCCAGATAGGGAACATCTACTATGTTCTGAGGGTATCATGTTGTCAATTGATCCTTAGCAGAACCCAAAAGCCATTGATGATCATTTTATAGAAATGATGGGCAGTTGATAAAGGAAAGAAGAAGAAAAAAAAGGTAGGGTAGTAAACGTTCATAAAATTCGAGACAGTCAGCATTAAACAGACTTAGAAAATACCAGGTGTATCCACTCCAAAACAAGAGTTCAAAAAATGGTTAAATACATTTTATTTTACTATATTGTCATTTAAAAATGCATGAATGATTTTATTTTTTTTTGTTGTAAAATCACTGCTGTATATTGTGTCTTAAATGCAAAGACAATTTTATTGTAATTCAAAATTAAAATTGAACCTGGTCAAAAGAAGCTAACACTATTGGAACCCTATTCTCTACAATAGAATAAGGGTAGAATTATTTATTGACTCCCATGTTAGTATCTTATATTCAGTATAAGGAAAGGAAAGAAAAAAAGGTAGAGTAGTAATGATTAACTGAATGACCCTCCCTCCTGCCAAGCAGTAGATCCGCATATAAAAGTTCATAAAATTCGAGAAGGACAGCGTTAAACAGACTTAGAAAATACTCCAAGACAAACTGGTTTGTAATATATTGTTTTTTACTAAATTGTTATTTAAAAATGCATGAATGGTTTTATTTTTTTTTTCATTGTAAAATCACTGCTGTATACTATCTGTGTCTTAAATGCAAAGACAATTTTACTGTAATTCCAAACTGTAACCGATCAAGAGAAGCTAACATTATTGGACTTTATTAAAACATAAAAACTTAAGTTAACATAAAGTAGAATGCCTATTAGGATGTTAAGAAGCATAAATAAGTACATTAATGAAAAAAAATAACAGTGGACTTTAACTAAATTAAAACTTAATAATGACTAAAGGGAAAAAATTTTTTTTTCAAAAGCCATGGAAAGCAGCATGGTGGATGTAAAGGCAAGTGGATAAACCCTCTGACGGCTCAACGCAATGTCTAACCAGGTCCTGGGTATATGAACCCTACAGTTCAATAGCCAGGATTGAATAGTTTGATAGGGGAACTCCTGCTGCTCATCATTAAGGGTGGCTTCTGTGGAGAATAAAAACACCCAACAAAAAGATTACCATGACCCACACTCAAACCACCTGTCCAAACCACATTGCGCTTTGTGCAGGGAGGGGTGTCCCACAGAGGTTGGAGCCCTGGCTTCAGTGTTTGAAAAATCAGCTACAGAGCTCAAACAAAAATTACTCAAATGCAAATGCACAATACAAATAGCGACATTCAACGTTAGAACCTTAAATAGAATAGGACAACTGCCGGAGTTGACTGCATTGACCATAGATCATAACTTAGACATAATATGCATTCAAGAACACAGATACGCACATAGTGAGGATATCAAATATTATGATACTGGCAATGGATGGACACGAGCCACTGCATCTGTAGGGAAAAACTCTGTCAATGCCATGATAGGAGGTGTAGGTATGCTTATAGGACCACAAGCCCTAAAATCACTAAATAGCATAAAGAAAATACAACCCAGGATGATGGTAGCTACTTTTAACAGCAACCCCAGTGCAACAATCATCTCCTACTACAGCCCTACCAATGTTAGAGAAGAAACTGAACTCATTGACTTGTTCGTAGCATCCCGAAACACATTCTCATAATTGGTGGAGATATGAATGCCCAAATTGGGAAAAACGTAAACCATAAATTCAGCATTTGCAACACATCAAACAGAAATGGACAACATCTAACAGATTTCACAAGAGAAAATAGATTAACATGCCTCAATACAAACTTTCAGATAAGGGAGGGAAAACTATTCAAGGGTGTGTCTGAAGACACATCCACGAATAGTTTTCCCTCCAATCACTGTATTGTCATGGCAAAAATATGACAGAGCCTATGAAAGAATGCGACCCAAACAACAACCACTGTACACTATGACTGGGACCTGCTTAATAACAGGGATATTGGAGATAAATATGCATTAGCACTAAGAAACAAATTCGATGCACTACAGGAGAAGGCAGAAACACATACTCCGAATGACAAATATGAGAATTTCGTCAATGCCCACTTAGAAGCGGCAGTGAAATGCATACCAACTAAACAAAGAACTAAACTTAGAGTCCCATAGAAGACATTAGCAGTGAGAGAAAAGATGTGAAAACTGCCTCCAAATGCAATAAGAACCCAACTAATACCAATGCCCTGAAACTTAAAAAGGCACAAAATAAATTAGCTAACACGTACCTAAAAGAACAAACAGAATACATACTAAATCAGATCGATAAGATTTGAGACTCAATTGAAGATATACAATCTAGGATTGCATGACAAATGGTAAACGAAGTGAGCAGAAGGAAGAGCACTGCAAAATGTAAATAGAAAGCTACCAGCCAACAAGGACAAATACACCTGTAGAAAGAGCATTTCAAGAATTTACTTGGAAACCCCCCGAGAGTTACACATGAACTGGTCACAAGAATTATAAGTGAGGAATTAGACAAGAAGAACTTGACTCGGTACTAAGAAAAATTAAAAATAGAAAAGCAGCATGGCTCGATGAAATACCCCCAGAAGTATGGAAGACCAGACAATTCGATGACATACTGCTCTGACACTGTAATGCTGTATATAATCAAAACCCGATAGACAGATGGACGAAGGGATGCATCCTCCCCTTCCCTAAATAGGGCGACCTCGGATTAGACAAGAACTATCGAGGTATAACCCTTATGTCCATAGCAGCCAAGATATACAATGTTCTATTACGCAACCGCATAGAACCCAAAATTGAGAACATACTTAGGGAGAACCAAAATGACTTCCAGAGGAATAAATTTTTACTATCTGTTGAATTCTTGAAGGTGTACATGCAAAAAACACAGAGGTAACAATATTATTTGTTGGCTTTGCCAAGGCCTTTGACTCCATTAACAGAGGAGGGGTGGCAAGAGAGGGTCAGGGATATCCATGCTGATGGAGCAACATGATGATGAATTTATCCAATTGAAAAAGGAAAGGATAGCATTTTACTGAGTAGTAAATTTTTATTTCATTTTAAGATGCTATCATTCTCCTCTTACCCAGATCTCACCCTGACTTTACTTACATGTCAAATTGCTTTTTGGTGTGCCAAGGCTAACTGGTCAAGAATCAAAAGAACTTTTCCATTTCTACTCTTCTACCTATTGCATGATTCAAAGATGATTTTAGGTCTATTCTCACTGCTTGAACTCACATCATGACCTCATTGTCAATTAAAGTCTCTATTAGGTCCTAGCAAGGGAATTATCAAATAGATGTCTACTTTGTATAATCAAATAAATAATAAAGATTCAGTTTACCTAATCTGACAGATACCAAGTAAGGGTCCAATTCAGTGTTCTGCTTACATAATAAATCAAACTACTAATTAAAAACTTAAAGTTTTGAAATTTTCAAAACACTGTTAAAATCATGCTCTGGGGTTACTTCAAGGACTATGAAACGGCTATTAATCTTACATGAATTAGGTGGTGACATAGTGACCTGCACCAAGTGACACATACCAAGCTATTACATATTCCATCCAACATTTTTTAAATAACCATCCCATGTAAATATATAAGGAAAGTTGAGAGTAAAAAAAAAAAAAAAAAAAAAAGCAAACAAACAGGCAGTGAGTAAAGATAAAGCAACATGGTTTGGTTTATTCTATAGCATACCAACTTTTTATGGGTTATTCAAGACCAAAATTTGATACGAATAATTTATGCACAAATGCATGTTCTTAAGTAACCAGTCCTATCAAATAATAACCAATTATTTGCACACAGTTATATGGTATTGAGTACTATTATCTCATGCAAATAATTAAAATATCTATTTGACGAATAGATAAGACCCGCTGGGTCAGGGTGGACCTGAGAGTAATGGCAATGAAAGGGCAATCCATAGAGTTCCATGACAGGATCTTTACCTCCTGATGTAGTTTCATGTCATACACAGGGTGTCCTTTTCAGAGAGAGAGAGAGAGAATTAACACTTATAAGAAAATCTTCTACTCTCCAGAAAATTATAATATTCAACTAAAATATTACAAAATCAAAAAGAATGAAAAACTTGTTTTGTGTTAATTTTGTTGGCCATCCATTTTTTTATTTTATTTCAAGACACACACAAATAAATGATATATTATTTTCATAAGGAATTTAGTTATTGGATAAAAACTGGTATTTGTTGGCATATAAAACCCACTTCCATCTGCCACCCCTAAAATCAGAATTTCATTAATTTGTAATAATTGCACAAAAAAAAAAATTCTTTTTAACAGGGTCAAAGACAGAAGATAGACAAAGTCCCAGTAATATTTAATACATCATCCAACATTTTTCTAAATGGATGGCATTCTTATACACAGGTGGGCTTTAGGGGAGATTGTTATGTTTTGACCTTCGACCCGGCCCAAAAAAAATGCTATTCCAAGGTGATGCACCGGAAGAAAGTGAGACATTCCAATGGCAGTTAGGAGAGGAAATCGCCTTGGCAGAAATTGGCTGATGAAATGGGACAAGGTAATTCCCATGGTACACTACAGAGTGATGCACCAGAAGAGAGTGACCTCTGAACTGCATGACAGTTATTTCCACTTGATGACGATTAAACATTCGATTTCAAAGGTCGGGTGGGCGTCGGATGATTATATAATTGAGTTCGACGCCCAGGGGGGCAGTTGAGTTGGAGATCGGACGGAGTTATAGACAAAATGTGGTAGGGAAAGCCACACCAGGCCGAAGGGGCCTTTGGGCCCTGATGAGTGGGCCCTAGGCCTCCGGTTGAGCAGCACTAAAGAACGAGAAAGACACAACGTGACGGTCATAACAGTGGGGTCAAGATATTACAGTTTATGTTCGGTCTCCAGCTCCATCTCACATGCAACCCTTGAACAAACCTTTCGAACCCTTGCAATAAAGTGAGAGGTAAAATATTGTTAAAGAAGTCTCCCTGCGTCTTCCTTCATGCGTCGTTTATTCCTGCGTCTGTCTTTGTCACTGCATCTTTATTATTGTGTCGTTATGATGTTGTAGATGAGTATATAACAAGATGTGCTTTGTGCAATGGTTATTGTTAAAAAAAAAAAAAAATGGACCCAGCAACCTGAGTTCAAATCCTTGACAAGATTGCTTGCACTTCACACTAATGCCCCCAGGAAAGGCATGAATCTATCTATTCTTCTTCCAGCTACAAGTCCATTGTTGAGCAGATGGGATCTTTAACGTAGGTGCAGCAACCCATCTAGGAAGAAGAAAACTGAATTCAAACCAGCTTACTCCACGTAAAATTTGACCATGTGGTACATCCTGCTTGTAGCAGAGGAGTTGGGTGGATAAATACCTATGGGTCTTTGATGGCATCACATGAATTTAGTTGGAACTGTGTAACTCGTCAACTTAAGAAATCTTTGTATTCCTCAAGTTTTTTTGGATTTTATGTTCTTAAAAACTTTTGAAAAGTCACCTAATTACAATCTTGTTCTTCTGATTTCCCTAGAGATGATGTAAACAAGTTTTCTCTCACTTGCTTTCATTTGTAATAATCTAAGTTTAAGATCTAATGGAATCATACACACTAAAATTACTTTAGCTTATCAGCTTTGTCGATTTTAGAGATAATTGAAAATAAAGATTAATGAAGCAGTTTTGTGTTTTTATACCAGAAATAAAGCTTAAAGGGAAGAATCACACTTATCGATAACTGTTTTTTTTCTCTAATGACAAACATTACATATCATCACTAATGGTTCATTAGTTCGTTTTTGTTTTTTTAATTTTGCCTGCAATGATTCTTCTTCTGTTATACCAACCAAATTTCCAATATCAAAACATTCTACCCTTTTAGTAGTGCCTATAATATACTGACAGCATCTTCCGAATGAATGTAAGCCTTCTTTAAAAAAGCGTCTTTAGTATACCACTAAACTGCATTTGGAACTGAGGCTCCAGGTTCTGGATCTTTGGGGAGTAGGGAATGATCTCTTTTTTTTTGTCATTATACCCAGCTCCACACTGAAACACAATGATAGTACTTGTTCGGGTTCCATTTGCCCATTTGAGATGATAAAGTATTTACCAGTTTAAATGATAGTGAAGATACAATTTTATACTGTATATAGTTTGAGACCATAATTGTTAAACCAACTTTGGCATAAAGTAACCCAACAAAGGTTGACATGCCTTAAAACCAACCAACCAACCAACCAAAATATTCTTATTCATATTTAAGTATTAACAGCAAGACACATGTGTTTATTGAAAGCCAGTAATAAAGCCAATTTCCTATTAATTTTTACATTAACTAGTTCTTATAAAAATAGAATTGTAAATGACCTAACAGGTAATGAAACAGAAACTGAAATCAGGAATGATAAATCATCATGGGAATTATGGTGTGAAACCAGTCACAAAATGGTCTGTGTTTGGGTAAATATCAACCACCACTAAGTTATAAACACATGGCCTACATTCTTCTGGGTTTCTTTGAATGGTAGAATTTGAGATACTTGAAATAAAGGAATCTTTAATGTCAGTCTTCTTTTAACTGTCTCCCCACCCCAGATTTCAGAGTCTTGCAAAAATAACAAGAATTATATATATATATATATATATATATGTGTGTGTGTGTGTGTGAAAAAAAATAGTTTCAAAAATTTATTTGAAAATCTTTGTAAAATATTGATACATACTATACATTTTTTTAGGGAAGTATTAAAGTTAATTAGTGAAATATACAGCATCCCTTCATTTAACTGATAGATTGTCTCATGTTTTCCAAAGATTCGTTCTAAAATATTATGTATTACATTAACAGAATTTGTCTTGTTCATTTCAAGGGCAAAAAATGCCTTCTTAAGACACTTGTTCTTGGTATCCTGATTAAAAATGGACAGTCTGTTGCTGTTATGAGTGTTAATATCAGTTTTTTTGCATATAGCATATATATATATATATATATATGAATCTTGACTTTTTGCATATACCCTATAACATATATATATATATATATATATATATATATATATATATATATATATCGATTTAAATAAATAAAAATTAAAAAAAACAATTTCTACAGAATTTGAATAATCTGCTTTAGAAAAGGTGATTCTTCACACTTGTTTGTTTACTGGAGTCCTTGAATAAAACATTAATTTATTTTAGTTTTAATCCTTTGCCCAAAGGAAATAAGCATTTGTTTGTACGGATTTTTTTAACAAATATAAATGGATGCAAGAATGACAGCTACTTTCCATTAGTCTTAGTGTTCATTTAAAATTTTTATTAAGAAAACATTAACTTTTTTAAAATCCAGATTAAATTCTGAAAATTAAACAAGACAGAAATTTCTGTGGCTCATGAACAAATTATTTACACACAGACGCAAGGACATATGATACAAGGTGTGTCCAAAAAGTATCAAGACAGAAGCTGTAGAGAAAAATGTATTCTGAATGAAACATTTATTTTCTTCAAAATAGACCACTTGGCATTCCCCACTCTTATTGAAGTATGTTTTTCAATGGTTAAAGAACTTCTGAAACTCCATAAGAGACTATGCCAACATAGTTTTTTTTTTAAATGTCTTCTATGTTCTCAAATCTTTACTCTTGAAATGAATTTTAAGATTAAGAAAAAAAAGTTGCACAATGGTAGATCTGGTGAGATTTGAGTTTGTCGTGTTGTGTAAAAAACTGCCAACTAAAAGATATTGAGACAGCTGATCAACAAGTTTAGACAATACTCATCTCAATGTCTATATAGCATTGTAGACATCTTTTTTTTTATCATCAAACAAGTTCAGTTGTACATATACCTTCATTTAAACTTTAAATTGTAAAATTAAAAAAATTAAAATATTTAGTTTTTAAACAGGTTCTTCATGATTGGCAACCGTTTCATTGTTCTAGTGGGTAGAGTGTTCGCTTATGGTCTGATAGACTGGGGTTCAATATCTGGTTGAGTCATTTTAAAGACTCAAAAAATGGTACTATAATTAGACATGCATCTAATAGCCCTAATTTATGATTAATGTTTCCATTAATTCCTGACCATTGATAATCCTTTATTCTCATTTGCAATTCATAGCATACAAACTCTGAAAGCAGTAGAAACTGATTTTACATTAAAAGTTGGAAAATTCAGTGGTTAAGGATATCACTTTTCTATACCATCATAAATATTTACTTTTTTCGTGCAGAAAATTACTAAAGCTAAACAAAGGATTTGTGGAGTAGCAATAAAGCCAGTGAACAGCAATGAAGAAGACGATTGATGAAAAAGCATTCATTTTGCACCAGAAATATTTTTCAACATAATCTCATTTGTCAGTGCCCTTAATTCAGTTGTAAATATTAATCCCATTAAACATTATGCAATTAAATTTTCAGACGAAAATTCAGCTTGTAACAGTTTCTCAGGATATATATATATATATATATATATATGTGTGTGTGTGTGTGCATTTTAATAAGTTCATTTCTTTATGTTACAATAAATTGGAAAATCTTTTAGAACAAAACTGCCAAAATTTAGAAAATAAACAATTTACAGTCCAATTTGCTGTTAAATAAATTCAGGTTTGCATTCATGCATAATAAAGACAGATAAATCCAGGTGTAGATTTTTTAAAATTTGCATTTCAGCTGTTACATGGTCAAAAAGTGCTAGACAAAAAATGTAGTTTAAAAAGTTCTAGATGCTAACAACAGTTTAAAAACTTTAAGTGAATATATAATATGTTAAGTAATGCAATTAAAAATCTTATCCACATCAAAAGAGGAAAATAAAAACATTACTAATTCTTTTATAAAATAATGACTTTATTCCATCATTATTTAATGGGTATCATCTTTTTATTTAATTTCCTTTTTGATTGTAGTCTTTCTTCAAGCCAAAATGTTACTAAGAAAAATAATTTTCTTTTGAAGGCTTATCATATGCTTATTTTTAAAGTGGATCTTAAAACTGAAAAAGTAAAAATGGTAAAATTCAAAGAAGAAACAAAATCTTCATAAGTTGACAGTTTTTTAAAAGAATCCTGTTTTCTGAGGGTAATGGATTTTTATTAACTATTAAGGCAATTTCCCAGCTAATTTCTCAATTCAGTCAATGTCTCAGTTTTTTTATAGATTTATTTTTATATATTTTTGAATAATTATATCATCATAACAAATATATTTTTGTATAACTATGTTATTATAATATAAACTGTTATAGCATTATTGCTCGAGTACCAATCAATTGTAAATTGTGATAAAAAAGTATCTAGACAGAATTTAATTTTTGTTAAATTTTAAAATCAAAACTTAAATTAAGACATGTTCATAACTAAGTAAATTACATTATAAAATAATGATAACTACATATCTAGACTGTTGTCTGGCCATCTAAAATTAGAGACAGGTTAGTGCTTATTTGAAAAAAATTATGACAGCAGTCATTTTTTCATAAAATGTCTTTTTAGCAAAACTAGAAGTACATCTAGACCTAGCTTCATATGACTTTTTCTTTTCTAAACTAAAATTCACCATCTCAAAGCTAAAATTTGAGAATGTGGAACATATTAAAAGTAATATGATGACACAGCCTTCCACTATATATTTAAAAAAAAAACAATGAAAAACTTGATGGAATAAATGTGTTGAATGCCAAGGAAATGATTTTTAAAGAAAATTTAAGTTTCATTCATTGTTCATTTCTCTCTTGGTAAATACAGCTCCAGTTAAGATACTTTTTGAACACATCTCATATTTATATGTCTGACTGCTGATTTGGAAAATAAACCAAGATTGAAAGTAGAAAGTTCAAATTGTCTGATGGTAGAATAGGGTAATAATTACAGCTGAAGTTAAATGACCTGAACTGTTGTGTAACAGTAATCTTCATCTTATCTCTTTAAAAAAAAAAAGATACTGCATTGGTCATTATTGAGCAATACATGCAAATTAGAGGCTGTATAACATAGGAAATGAAATCAGAAACCAGAGTTCAATCTTTTCAGTTTTCCTCTTTTTTTTAACTTTGGAAAAAAGGAAACCTATTTGCTGGGTCAAATCCAGAAAGTATTGAGGATGGAGATAAGAGTTGCCAAAAATTCATGGTTAAAGATTCACTTATGAGAAACTGAGAAGCAACATAATAGATGCATTTACTCAAAACCACCACCACCACCACTCACAGTTGATTTTTAAGTGTGGTACAGCTGGGTTGAATTCATAATTTTCCTTCTGTTTGACTGGATCCCAAAAGAACCTAGTCTGCCCTACCATTTACCCATAGTTGAAGGAAGAACAGATGGATTTATATCTTTCCTAAGAGCATCAGATTAAAGTAAAACACAGTCTCATCCAGGATTTGAACTTGAGTCATTCAGTTCATTTCCTACAATGATAAATTTTATGTTAAGCATACCTTTTGATGTAGAATCAATTTTTCTTTGAAAATGGAGTGGCATGAAATATAACAGACACCTGAGTTCTTGAAAACTTACATGACACTCAGGCAATGAGTTCTGAAGATAACAACATGATCTTTTTCAATGTAATTGACAAGAAAAGTTTACCAGATTAGGAATCATCTTGGTAGCCATTCTTCCTCTTTTAAACTTTGGTTGGGTTTATGTATTTCAATCCTTATTTGTTTTTGTTTTTTTAATATATGAGCATTTTTTTTTCAAACAATCATATAACTTCAAGTTACTACTCCTATTTAATTATAATCATTTATAAATAATTACAGCTGAAGTACAAGTAATTTGCATACGGTCGGATGATTGGTTGTGTTTTATGACATATCAACCCTTGTAGGTTATTTAATGCTAAATCATGTTTTTATATATATATATGATTTGTAAACATATAGTTTGGAGGTAGCATTATTTTCATAATGAGCCAAAGCTCATTTGCGCACACAATTGAATAGTTTCAAATGTTGCTATTCAACACAAATAATAATTCTATTTAGTTTTAATCATTTGTTTGTTAGTTGGTTGGTTGGTTGTATTTTATGGCATATCAACCTTTGTTGGTTATTTAACACCAAATCCATTTTTATGTAAATAATCAGTTCTATTTAAAAGAATTCAGTTTAGCATGAGTACACAGTTTGTCAAAAACATTACTATTTCAAACTATTCAGTTTATTCAAACAGTTATATATAATAATTCAGTTTTGTGTAAGTACAGTTTCAATGTCAAAAAACTCTTCTACTTCAAAAAATTCAGATTAGCATGAGCACGCAGTTTAAATCTAAGTACAGTTTAATTGTGAAAAACGTTTCTATTTCTAGCTATTCAGTTTAGTCAAACAATTCAATTTAGCATAAGTACGCCATTAGTTCTGTTTAACCCATAGATAGGGCTGGGAGCAATGGCAATGAAGGGGTTCTCCATATTCCCCAAAGCCCCAGCATTACTGGGATCTCACCATCAGACTGTTTAGTGTCATACCCAGAACAATTGTTGGATAGGGGGGGGTCTTAGCCCTCTGCAGAAAAACAGTCAGTGTATTCTACAGCCCCAGCCGACTGGGCAATCATTTGTTTGTACACAGTTAAGTAGTTTCAAGTGTTGCTATTTAATACTAATAGTTTTATTTGCAGTTATTACTATTTAACACTAATTGATAATTCTCTTCAACATTACTCATTCGCATTTGCACACAGTTGAATAGTTTCAAATATTGCTATGTAATACTAATAATCTCATTTAACATAAGACATTTGTTTGTACAGTTCTATTTGACTTATAGATGGGACCTTAACAGGTACTACCACTCCAGATCAGTATGGACATGGGAGTAATGGCAATGAAGAGGTATTTCATATTCTCCAAAGCTCCAGGAGTGAAGCCTCACCATCAGATAGTTTAGTGTTTTATTCAGGACACTCAGTGGTGGGGAGGGGGTTTTACTCCTCAGCAAAGATGCAGTTGGTGTATTCTACAGCCCTGGTTGACGGGGCTGACAGGGATACTAGAAAACCTATTAACGGTCAAATAATTTGCAAGAAATTAAAGTTTCAAAAAACTATTCATATTTAACAGAAGGAACAGAACTACCATATTACAAAATCATCAAAACCCTAGTAGAAAAAGGAAATTAGAAGTACTTAGGAATATTGGAAGTGAACACCATCAAACAAACAGAGATGAAAGAAAAAGTAAAAAAAGAGTAGCTTAGAAGAATAAGAAAACTCTGCAGCAGAAATCTCAACAAAGCAAATAACCTCTGAGTAGTCACCCTTGTAAGATATGGGGAATCATTCTTAAAATGGATAAAGGAGGAACTCAGACAAATTGAACACGAAATTGATAACAATGCACAAGGTCTTACATTCAAGAGATGACAGACAAGTGTCAAGAAAAAGTGAAAGAGGACTCACCAGCATTGAGGTTTGCACTCATGTATCAATTCAAATACTCAATAAACATACTAAAAAGAGCAAAGACAGGCTAATAATAGCAACAGCCACATAAGGTCAAACAGAAAAACAACACAAGCTAGAAAACAAAAATGGGAAGAAAAACAAGTGTAGAAATATTTCAAGTGATAAACTGACAAGATTGCACACAAGAAGCCCTGAATATGGCTATGAAAGTGAACCCTTAAGAGAGAAACTGAATCTTTTTTAATATCTGCACAAAACAATGCCATAAGGACCAATTATATTGAAGCAAAAATCAAAAATACAAAGTATTGGTAGACTTAGAATGGTCCCCAAAGGCTTGATAAAAAGACTGGAGGAATTGGAAATCAGAAAAATCAAGACTGTTCTGACTATAACATTGATAAAATTGTCTAGAATACTGAGAAGACTTGCTGTCACCCAGACTACTTGGAAAGACCACCAGTTGATGCTGGTGTGAAAAACTCAGGAGTAAAATTATTATCATTATTATTATAAACACTAATATCCTATTAAGTATTCTGATTAAATTGCAATGTCAATGTTTTAAGAGACAATTTATTAATCAGTTCCATCATTTTAAAGAGGTATATGTTTTAAAAGCCAATGAAGTTCAAAATCATTTTAAACATTGTCTCTAACTGATCTATTTGACCCACAGTAAAGTGGGTGACCTGAAGGCTCCCTTTTCAATAGCTACTACACTGAGATGTAGGGGGGTGCACTACTCCATTCCCTGAATTGCTCCACTCTACCCCTGATCCTTACCTTATAGTGCTGAGAGCAAAGCAAGGCAGCATCAAGTACCATTTTTTGAGTCTTTGGTATAACACGGCCTGGGATTGAACCCCGGTCTCCCAGACCATTGGTGAACACTATTTATTATGCCAATAGCCCGGTTAACAATAAAAGAGTAATTCTACACTCCCTCAGTGCTCTAGAATTCTAGCATTATCACCGGATGTAATTTTCTCTTATATCTTGAACACCAATTTGCATGTATATATTTATCCAGCCCCTCTGTGACAGGTGATTTTTTAAAGCAGAATTTTATTGTCTTACTCTTAAACTGGTTGTCAAACCAAAACTAAAGAACCCAGTCTCTCCTATTTACTCATAGCTGGGGCGATAACAAATGGATTCATGTATTTCATAAGAGTATTAACATAAATTAAAATGCAAACAGCCTCATCCACGATTTGAACTCAAGTTGCTGTCTTAATTTCCTACAATGATAACTGTTACCCTGATTTACGTCGCCCAGTTATTGAGGTCTGCTGAATTCACTGACAATCCCTGCAGAAGAGTAAGACCTCTTCAACAAGTGTCCTAGATATGACTCTAAACAATCTGATGGTGAGGTTCCAGGAATGGGAAAGTAGAGTACCTTTTCATTGCCATCACTCCCAGGTACACTTTTGCCCAGAGTGATAACACCTGATAGGGTCCTATCTATGGGTCAAATAGAACTCAGTGCAAACAAATGACTTATGCTAAATTGAATTGTTTGAATTAGTGTTTGATTATTTAACTGCCTGTAAACAAGTGACTGATATCTAATTGAATTGTTAGTGATACATAGCAATAGTTGAAACTATTCAATTTAATTGACTTATGTTTACAAATCATATATATCTCATATATATATGTATAAACTGGATTTGGCATTGGACATAAAACCAAACCAAACTAAATCACCTAATTTGCATGTTTGGCTTAATAATAACTGATACAGTACTTTTTTTTAGAGATAAAGTGAAGATTACTGTTACATGATATTGAGGGGGTGTCCTCGTGGTGTAATGGTTAAAGCGATGAACTGCGGAATCGTAGTATGCGAGTTCGTACTCCAGTCGCCCTATTACGTTCACTTTCGGTCAAATACCCTTGGGAAAGGTATGAGCCCCCTTATCCCCACAGCTATGGGTTAAATAGTACCACTACTGTTCTTCTAGGAGAATAGCTTTGGCATTAAATAACCTACAAAGGTTGATATGCCATTAAACAAAGAAACCAAACCATATTGCAGTTGTAGGCACATCAAAATATCTCACTGGCTTACTTTTTCATAAGTTTTGTTACTTTGCCTGTGTGTGTGAGTATATATCTGAAATCTTTGGACTATAGAAATTTTACTTTTTGCTTCTCCAGAAGGAGTTAGCTAAACTCTTACCAATTAATCATTGATTTACAGAAAGAGATTCCAGTTTCTCAGAGAGAAATTCTATTTTCCTTGGTTTTAACAAAAGTAGACCAAACTTGGCCTGACAGGCTTTCTTCACTGCAACTAACTTCCTGCTCTTAACCTACTTTTGTATCATTTATGTATATTTTAAAGGTTGTTTGAACCTACTTACTTATCAGTGGTATACATACTGCTTTCTCCCTTATGGACACAACTTATCTACATCCTTTTATGATTTTATTACAATGAAAAAGCTGTTCTATTCAATAACAACAACTAAGAACTGAAGCCAAAGTTTTGAGATACTTGTAATGCATAGCATTGTCCAGTGTGAAAACTTTCACAATGGTTTGAAGCTGAGCCAAATCGGTTATAATTAAAGGTTAAGATCCAGCTAAGTAAACCTCTGTAATTTACTCAGTAAATATATCTTTATTTTTTTATTTCACCTCATGTAGTTTAATCTACTTTGTTTGAAAAGGACCTTCATTTAAAGAATAGAGTAAAGTTTCATTGTAGATTTTTTTTCTCTATCTTCTAGCATCTGAAGTAAATGTAGATTTTAGTCATGGTGGATCTTAGCTGCAAAGCTCAGATTCATGAAGTAGGATGGCAAAGGAATAAAAATTATTTACTTAGTTTAGCTTAGCTTGACTCAAAATCAGTAGTATGGAGCACCCAGTAAGAATCAAACTTACTGATAATGGCCCACTAGCCTAACTTCCTAATCATTACATTACATGAGGCACCCTAGAAAATTGAGTCATTTTTAATTTTTAGAAACATCAAACTTTAAAGTGGTTGACAGTAGGTCAAATGTGCAAGTTTGATTTGTAATATATTAGGTTGTTCAGAAAATACTGTCTGATTTTATTCCAACATATTTTAATAGAAGTTGTATAAAAAATTTACATTCTCAATGATTAAAGTATCCTCTGTTGGTTTTCAAAAATTTCTTTCAAAATTTAATTTTGAAGGTTATCTGCCCCAAATCATAAACATGAAAAAAAGAAGTGATGTTTTTTTCATGAATTTAAGTTTGGTCATAATGCCTCTCAAACAGCTACCAACATTAACAGAGCATTAGGCAAAAGATCCACTCATGATTATTAGACAGTATGATACTGGTTTCAGAAGATCCATTGTGGGCATTCAAACTTGAAGATCAGGAGGTTAGAGGACATCCATTTGCAAGAGATAACCAATATCTGAAAACACTTGTTAAACAAAACCCATGTCAAAGTGTTGGAGAAATGTCTCAGGTGTCAGCATTTCAACAATATCAGATCATCTCAAGAAAATTAGCAAAGTGAAGAAACTTGATAAATGGGTTCAACATAAACTCAGAAAAGTCAAAAGTATGTTCAATGCTGTTTTTGCAGAATTCAAATGATTCATTTATTGATCAAATAGTGACTTGTGATAAAAAATGGATCCTTAAATGTAAACAGTTGGCTTAATGGCTTGATCATGATGAAACACTTTCCGAAACCAGAATTACAAAAGATTATGGTGACTGTCTTGTGGTTTGTCTTTGGCATTGTCCATTACAGATTTTTGGAATCAAATCAGTGCATCACAGCAGAAGTTTACAGCCAAAAACTGGATAAAATACATGTACAGTTATGCAAAAATGCAGCTAGCATTGGTTAATTATGAGCACCTATTTTGCTTCATGACTTGGCCATGTGTAACCAGGATGACACTGCAGAAGCTCACTGACTTGGGATATGAGACTTTTCAACATTCCCTCTATTCTCCTGATTTTTTTTTTCAAGAATCTGGACATATCTTAAAGCTAAAAAAACATTCTGTTCTAAAGGAAAAGTAGGAACTGCATTTAAAGATTTCTTGGCATGAAAACCTTTTGAGTTTTATCCTGCAAGTATAAGTAAACTTGTTATTCAATGGCTGAAATAAATAGATGTTCAGGGATCATATTTTGATTGATTAAAATACTGTTTAAATTTGTTAATTTAGAAATAAAGGTTTATTCTAAATTGGATATTATTATCTGAACAACAAAATACATAGAACGTAAAACTGGACTTTGACTTTATGTCCATATTTATAACACCAGAAGTTTAATTTACAGTGTGAATTTAATATTAACTGGACTCCAAATTTGCATCCCTCAAATACTAATATATTTGTCTAATTTTTAAGTTTTGAAACTTAAAAAGAAGATTGATTTTCTTTTTTATTGTAAAAAAAAAAAATCCAAAATTTTATACCCTCTTTTGCTAATTTTTGGAGGCCTTTATGTTAACCCCAACCAGACCATAATTTTCATCACCTAAAGAAATTCATGTATGTAATTTATTTTATTCTACCTTCATACTAACCTGGAGTAAGGGTTTTTATAACACCATGAAGTCCAAGTCACAGAGACAATGCAAAGGAAACATTTTTTGTTCTTTTTTGGCTACTGGGATGTTACAGACTAAGAAACCTTTGTCTAAAAACAGATACAAAGTAAGGGTCTAATTTAACATTTACATTGTAAAACAAGGAGGTGATTGAGGTGTAATGGGTATTGTCATAGGAAATGGACGCATCAATTTGAGTTCAAATGTTGGACAAGGCAGTTTTTATTTCATACCCTTGGGAAAAGGTATGAATCTAACTATTCTTCCCCTCACTATGAATAAATAGTAGTGGCACCAGTCTACACATTTATACTTACTTAACAAGATAATATATAAAAAAAGAATCTACCGTGTAATGTGAGGCTCAGATTTAGGCAAATGGGCAATATTCATAGCCATCTACTAGGTGCCAACATCTCATTTGCTCCCTCTCTAGATCAAGCTTTCTTACTAAAGACCATTTTGTGGCTTTCAGACAGGTCACTGAAGTTAAGCAATAATGAGCCTTTTCAGTACATAGATAAGTGGACGTAGAGAAACACAAGGTACTGTAAGTAAGCTGAGACATAAGTTTTGGAGTAAGGAAAGCTAAGCAAATAATAACTACAGCAAATTATTTCATAACAGGATTAACAGTAATAAACTTATTGAATTGATTGCAATGCTAACTGCACTTGATCATCTATTCTTTTGTGCTGTGTTGACGATATTGTTTTCCATATATTTCACATAAAACTTACAAATGTGGAGAAGACAAAATTAATGTGAAATTTTACCAGTTAACATTTCTCAACAAATAAATTTCATGGAGACTGGGGTGTACAGGATAAAAGATATTCAGGCCCAAATTTTCAATGTGTCCATATATATTAAATGATTATAATTAAAGTCTACTGCGAAAAATGGTCTAAATCAGTTAAATATAGTCCTCTGTGCACAAGAATGCAGAGCAATATCATATTTCAACTATAAAACAAAGAAGGATATAATAATGAGTATATTTGAGAATATAAAAAAGGTTAATGTAAAGAAATCAAGGTTAAGTGATCGATTCTAAAAAGAGTATGCTTGTAATGAGGGATCAAAACAATATAAATTATACTGGGATGAAAAATAGCACAAGTTTTCCAAATTCTATCAACTCATTATCATAATCATCATGTCATGCTGCTTACATGGATTTCCCTCTCTCTTGCCATCTGTCTATCATCCATTGCTCTCGGCAGGTCTTTCAGGCTACATCCTGTTTCTGTACAGAGCTGTTATCCTACATTTGCACAAGTGTGAAGAGGTCCATAGGAGAATATCACTTATGAGTTTGTCCTTGCCTCTCCAGCAGTGGTACACACGTCTTGTTCGTCTAATTTGGATGGTCTTTGAGATGGGTGGTAGGTGGCTGTACAGCTGTTGTTTTATCGGATATTGCTTCCAGGATTTAATTGGCATTCAAATGTTGTCACAAAGGTGAAAAGTTACACTGCAATTTACTTTCAAATATAGTGATGTGACTAAATAGCCATATGACTTAAATATTGCACTGAAAACATATTTATTTATTTGAGTTCAAGTGACTTCATATGTGTGAATACAAGTTCACCTAAAGATTGGGTTTTTAAAACTGAATCATGATTGATTTTACCTTGTGCTATTTTATTTTCTAATTGAAATATATATTTTTGGCAGAAAATAAAACACTTGTAATTTAATGTTTGTTGAAGGCTTGGCTTCACTTTCCCAAGTCAGAATCATACAGCCGTGCCCATTAATCTTTGCTTTTAGAAAAGATATGTGTGTATATCTTTGAAAATTGTGCTGTCTACAACAACTGTTTTCAGGGATACAAAACAGCTCCTGAAAAGTGGCAACAGATGCCTATGGTAACAGTTAATAATGTTCTGTGAGTACTGTTGATCTAATGACTAGATAAGTTATTCTGACTAACTTTATTGAGGTGAGAATAAAATTTGATTACTTTTTAAATTATCTTATAAATTGGGTTATTTTTGTCTAATTTTTTTAGTAAAAAATAATTTAATTTATAGATTCATTTCAGTGAAGAGTCAAAATGGGATTTTTGTTTGTTTTAATTTTGTCAAGACTGAGAAAAAAATGACTATCATTAAACAATATTAGCAAAACTTTTTCTTAATTTTGTACTAAAAATCATACAAGTCAAATAAATCCTTTACTTCAAAGTTGAAAAAGTTATGAAGTATATTTTAATGAATAGAAGCAGGAGGTAAGTTTAACCCTAGGGTCAGCTAATACAGAATATATATACCAACTCCAAAAACAGCCAAAATGCTGTGTTTAAAAAAGATTCTGTTCCTTCCTACTATTCTTTTTATAAAACATTTTTTTAAACCAAAGATACCAGGATTTTATAGAACAATTTACAATAAAAAAAAAGTTGATTGGGTTTTATAGTATATCAACCTTTGTAGATTATTTAATGCTAAATCCTGTTTATTCATTTATATATATTAAATATATGCTAGTCATATATGAGTAGTTTGTTGGTAACATAACAAGCCAGAGTTCATTTGTTCGCACAAAATAAAATGCTTTCAAGTATTGCTATGTAACACTAACAATTCAACAGTCATTTACTTGCAGACAGATAAATGATTAAACAGTTCAATTTGACTGATTGATGAGACCCTAACAGGTACTACAACACCAAAGCAGCGTGGACCTGAAAGGAATGGTAATGAAGAGGTACTCCACATTCCTCAAAGTCCAAGGACTACCCCCTCACTATCAGATGCAGTTTAGTGTTATATCTGGGGCACCTAGTGGAAGTGTCTTATCCCTCTGCAGAAATGTTGGTGTAATTGACAGTTCAAGCTAACTGGGCTAAATCCAAATGGTATTATTTTTTATCAAACACAATTGAAATTGTGTAACCACAAATAGTTGTAACACATATATAGTCAAAAATAAAGTTACATAAATATAAGATGTGTATTTATTTTCTAACTGCTGCTTATTCCTTTTTTTATTATAGAATTTTTATGTTGTTGAGTTTGGTAATAAGGTCTTATTATATACATTTTGATTGTGGAATATTAATATTACACTAGACAAAATAGAATCCAAGTATATTCAGCTCTGAAGAAAATTCATATTTTATTGAGAATTTTTAGGGTGTACTTATTAATGGACAATTTTGTATAGTAAGTTCAATAATCAGAGATAAACAGTTTCAGTATAATTCTTAGCCTTTTAATATCAGTCATTATCTCTTAATCAGATATTTTTTTTTGTGTGTGATTGTCGGTTAAAGATGAATTTATTTACAAAGAAGCTGTAAAAAAATCAAATAAGAATATACACAAATGAACAAAAGGTAAACAGATGTTGTTTATAGGGACTAGATTGCTGCATTTTGGTAAATGGCCAAAAGAATTCATATGAAAAAATATTGAAAGCAAATCAAAATATTGGAAGTGATCAGATAAAAGATAAGTGTATAACCAACAGAATTTGACTAGACATTGAGAATATTCACATTCTTTTTACTTCACAGCAAATAAATTCCACATGAGGCACAAAACAATTTTTCTTTAATAGTTGAACATTCTGGCTTCATTAAATATATCACAGTCAAATCATATTAGATGTTTTTAAATTGATGGCATCTTTTTTTTTTTTTTTTTTTACATGCAAAAGAAAGAATTTTGCCTTTTGTTTATTTGGTGTGAAGAAAAGAGAAAAGTGGATGATCATCTTTAAGTGTAGTGATTCCATAATTTTTGCCAGGGGTTTTACTCAAACCAGAAATCTTAAAACTCTTTAAAATAAAGCATCATCTCTGATAATGCTCATTTTTAAAGCTGGTCTGTAAAAAATTGCATATATTTGTAGGAAATGGACAAAGTAAAAAAAGTTCAAAACCTGGATGAGGCTGTTTGCATTTCACATAGTGCTGATACACTTTGGAAAAGTATGAATCCAACTATTCTCTCTTCAGCTATGGATAAATAGTAGGTCAGACTAGGCTCTTTAACCTTGCTATGGCAACCAGTCAAGAAGGAAAACTGAATTTAAACCTGTTAAACTCTGCTTAAATTGACCTTGTGTCACATTCTGCTTGTTCAAAGGGGTGGAATAAATAGATATTTATGACAAATATGACTGACTTCTGAAGAAGGCTTAAGGGTAGAGAAATTGAAAATCTGAAATAAAGACTTATTTAAAAAAAAAAAATGTCAGTGGATGATTTTTGTTTAGAAGATCTTGTTAATTTGCAGCAAAGAAAGAAAACTGAATGAGTATCTCAAAACTGTGGTGATTCCATAATTTTTACAATGAATTTTGAGTTTGCTAACAAAAGAATATCCAGAAGAATGAAAAAAACAACAAAAGAATTTAAAAGTTAGCAATTGTTTTTAAAAGTACATTGACATAAAAATGCTTTTATTCAATAAATTATACTTTTAAAAATACCAATTCATTTCTGAGATTTCTATCTCTCTATAAATTTCAGTGTACAAGAAAGGGAATTTCAACCTTCATAAATCATACCCAAAACTGAGGGCCAAACAATAAAAATGTAAATTTTTACATTTTATGATTCAGCCTGTTATCAATGATAAAAGAGAACATTGTTTAAAAAAATCTCTGCTTATTTAAAATTTAAAGCATTATTTTTTTTCATTTGTTTTATGGTAAATATTCCAAGTTAATTTCTAAATACAGTATCACCTATAAATAAGTACACACTAACTTAGTTTTTAAGAAAAAGAGAATTTTCTTGAAAGGATCTTCACATGAATAATGAAGATTTTTTTTTTACACACAAGCTAAATGAATTTATATATTCAAGTAGAAATGCTATCTATGTATCTACAGCATTAGTTTGGTTTATTTGTTTAAGTGGATATTAACTATCGATGGATGTTTTAATACCAAAATTTGATTATTTTATAAATGTTTGGTTTTAATCATGACTATATTTTCAATATTTCATTGCACTTTTTCCTCTCTTTTGATGATTTATTTGCACACTTATGACACTACATATTTCTGTTCAATATGGGGCTGTAGAATACACTGACTGCATATCTGCAGAGGAGTAAAACCACCCCAACGAGTGTCCTAGATATGACACTAAACTATCTGATTGTGAGGTTCTAGTAAAGCTAGAGATTTGGGGAATGCAGAGCACCCCTTCATTGCTATCACTCCCAGGTCCACTCTGGCCCAGAGTGGTAACACATGATAGGGTCCTATCTATGGGTAAAAAAAACTGTTTGACATTTAAACTGTGTGCAAACAAATGGCTAGCACTTATTTGAATTGTTAAAAATTAAACTGATCATTTAACTATGTGTCAAGACATAACTGATATTTAATTGAATTGTAAGTGATACATACCAATACTTGGAGGCATTTGATTGTGTGCAAAAAAATAAGCTAAGAATCATTTAAAAACCTTATCAGCAGAATGTGTTTGCAAATCATATATATTTAATACATATGTTTAAAGAGGATTTGGCATTAAATAACCTTATATGTGTGATATGCCATAAAAGCAAACCTATCAAATAGTAATTAATACACTATTATAGGGTTTAAAGTAACTATTCTTATTTAATAATAGCCATTTGTTTGCACACGGTTATATGGTTCCAATTATTCCTATCTATTGCCTATAATTTCAAGCAAAAAAAAAAATATATATATATATAAATACCACCTCATTGGCCAAAAGGGTAGAGTGCTCGCTAATGGTCCCAGAGACCAGGGTTCAATCCCAGGTCGCGTCATACCAAAGACTTTAAAAATGGTGCTTGATACCTCCTTGCTTAACACTCAGCAATATAAGGTACATGGAGCAATTCAGGGAAAGGAATAGCGCTCTTCCCTACACTTCGGTGTAGAAGCTATTGAAAAGGGAGCCTTCTGGTTGCCCTCGACTATGGTCGCCAACTTACATGGTTTCAAGTAATTATTTATATCTAATAATAGTTATTTGTTTGCACTCATGGATATGGTTTCAAATAACTATTAATAATCCTTATTAATCAATTATAGCTTCAAGCAAATAGTCTTAATACAAAAAATTTTCACATTCTAATAATGGTATCAAGTATTCCTATGTATTACAAATAATTTTCAAAAAGATCAACTTGACTCATAAAAGTGATCTTAACAGGTAATAAAACTCCAGGTCAGCATGGATCTGAGGGTAATGGTAGTGGAGAGGAATTCCAGACCTCCAGACCTAGAACCGTATCACCAGACACAGTTTCAGGTTATACCCAGGACACAACTTTTTGGGATTGTAAAGAGAACATAATGGAGAAAGAGAAGGAGGAGATTTGTATATTTGTAAAAGAGTTAAGAAAGACATCCGCTTCTCATCTTCCATCACTCAATGCTTAACCCTTTTACCTATCTTTCTACCTATTCATATTAATATCACATTTTGTGAAAAATATTCTTTATCATGAAGTTATAAATAAGTTGAATATTAACCAATTTCCTTGATTTGTTTTATTCATCTATTTACAAGTATAAAGTAAAAGTTTGGCAATAATAGTTTGGTAATTTGAGGCACAAATTGACAACTCTTGAGGATTTGGCCAAAGTCTTTAAAGTGAGGAATCACACTGAACTGTGAGATGCTTAGCTCACCTGATGCATCCCAATGGCTTGCAGGACAGACTTTGAGTCCATGGTTTCTAGACCAACTTGACCTTGTTGAGTTCTTGCAACTTGAGCAAAATTTCTTGAACCATCTAGTTACTCTACTGTGATCATCTGTGACTTCATCTTTTACACAAATGTCTCTGATTGCTTCTACAGTGTTATAACCCATTTTAAACTCAAAGTAGTAGTTCCTGAATTAGACTATATTGCCTGTTAATCTGCATGACTTAAATCACACATGGGGTGAAACAATGCAGAATGTATCAGTGCACCGACTATCACAATACTACCAATGTCAGAGGTTACCTCTCATGGTTTGAATTGCTTTGGTCATGTGAGATATGCACTGCAAACTGCAACATAGCAAAATATTACTAAACTTTTGACTCATCCAAGTAAATATGCAGTGGATATTATATATGTAACTTTAAAGAATTCGATTTTTAATCCTTGGTGTTTATTTTGTATTAAATTACAGAATTTTGCCTGATCCATCTTCTAATTATGATAATCTCTGTAAAATAAAATAAAAAAGGAGAGGCAATAGGTTTTGAGTCAATGAATTTCTTTTAAGATTTCTATAGCAACTCAATTCTCAGGAGATTCAAAGCAGTCTTTGCCAATTAATGACAAAATCAATTCATTAAATTTCCAGAATTGTATTTATATCAAATGAGAGACAATAATTATATCAAGTTGTTTGTCCAGCAAGACAGCTCTATCACTTTTATTATATTCTCTTCTTTTATTTCTCAACACTAAAACTTCAACAAAGCACCACTTCTTTCTACATTGATACATTACTTCTTTCTTTTTAGTCATTCAATTTTCAATTCCATTATCTTATTTCTTCATTCATCTTTTTGTATCTGATTACTTCTCATCATTCTACTCAATAGTTCTCTACATTTTAACTAACTTATCTTCTTTTTTTTTATAACACTCTTCTTCAGATACTTCATTTGATAAAAATGTTTCTCTTCACCTAGCTATATATTTATATATAAAATACAATGGACACACTAGCCCAGTTGACTGGGGTTGTAGAATACACTAAATGTATCTCAGCAGAGGGGTAATACCCATCTCCCACATATGAATGTCCCAGATGACAATAAACCCTCTGATGATGAGGCTCCAGTCTTGGAGATTGGGGGAATGTGGAATACCTCTTAATTGCCATGGCTCCCAGGCCCACTCAGATCTAGAGTGGTAGCTCTCGATAGGGTCTTATCTATGGGTCAAATAGAACAAACTATGAGTGCGAACAAATAACTGATGTTAAATTGTGACTTATATAGCAATACTTGAAACCATTTAACTGTGTGCAAAAAAAACAAACTCAGGCTCATTAAAGAATGTTATCAACAAAATATGTTAACAAATCATATATATTTGATATATATGTGTAAGCAGCATTTGGCATTAAATAACTTACAATAGTTGATATGCCATAAAACCAAACCCATGCACATACACACAGACATATATATATATATATATATATGTGTGTATATATACTTTACTCAAAATCAGTGATAGAGCATATATATCAAGTTTTTTGTCTATATGATCATTGAACCTATGGTATATATTGTGTGCAATCAGGAAATAATGAGACTGAATCTTAAACTTTTTTCACTTTTATTTGAAATTCAAAGGAAGATGTGAACATGGCTGAACAACTAATGAAGTGCTGTTTCTTTCTATCTCAATTTCTTCCAAAGTGTCTATTGGTCTATCCCAATCTGTTTAATCTATATTCTTTCCTCTTTCTCTCTCAAGATGTATTTGGAAACTTAGAATATTGCAAAATTTCCCTTTTAATGATATTTTCCATCCACTTCCTTATTATTTTAAATCATTTCTCTTACTGCCCTACAATTTAATCATACTTTCTCCACATCTCTTAATCCTATCAGCTTTCTCACCTCATCATTCACATCCTTTTACTTCACTTTTTTCTTGCTTTTCAATTTGCCATCCTGCTTTCACTGATCAGCTTCTTTTTTATCATACTTTTCCACAAGTATTTCTACAAATTTTTTTTTCCTGCTTGCTCTCTTGATTTATTCATATATTTGTGTATATCAACAATATAATGATATAATTTCATACACATGTTGCTGTTAAAAACAGCATCAGGGCAACTAACAGAGTCATCATTGGCTGGAGGTCTGGCTTGGTTATGGGTCTGAAACCCACAGCAGTATATTATGATATCTCCAGACATCGTTAGATTAGTTGGGTTTTATGTCATATCAACCATTATAGGTTATTTAATACTAAATCCTGTTTATACATTTATATCAAATATATATGATTTGTTGACATATTTGGTTGATAACATTTTTAAAAAAACCTGAGCTCATATTTTTTGGACACAGTAAAATTGTTTCAAATATTTCAATCAAATATGAATGATTCTATTTACCATTAATCATTTGTTTGCACACAGTTAAATGGTTTCTAAAGATTTTTATGTAACATGAATGTTTCTATTTACCATTAATCATTTGTTTGCACACAGTTAAATGGTTTCAGTTATTGCTATCTTATTCCAATGATTTAATTTAGACACACAATTAAAGAGTTTTAAGTATTGCTATTTAACAGTAATAATTCTATTCAATATTACTCATTTGTTTGCACACAGTTAAATTGTTCGATGTATTGCAATGTATAACTAACAATTCAATTAAAAAACAGTTCTATTTTAAGCAATTCAAATGCCGAGGAGTTCAATTTGAGCCATAGATAGGACCCTATCAGGTGTTATCACTACAGGTGAGAGTGGTCCTGGGAGCAATGGAAATGAAGGCATACTCTATATTCTCCAAAACTCTAGTATTACTAGAGCCTCACCATCAGATGGTTTAATGTCATATCCAAGATACTCGTGGAGTGGTTTTACTCCTCTGTAGAGATGCAGTGTTTCTACAACCGCAGCCAACTGGGCTATTGAGACATTGTCAGTCTAATACAATATAAGCCAGGTTCATTTCACAGGGTGTTTGAAAAAAATTTGCTATCATTTGAGATGCACAAGCTGTTTCAGAAAAATTTGTATGATTTTGTATAATTTCAGCAATTCTCATTTAAATGATCTTTAATATTAACAGTATGTGTAGAAATAATTCAAAATGCTATGTTTAATATTTAAATGCCTTTTCTTTTTCAGTGAACAGCATTTTTATATTTTTGAAAAGACAAAAAATTAAACAGAATTTTAAGTTACTACCCATGGTGTTAAAATTTGATATTTGAATAAGAATCAGTCGAGTTATTAAACTAAAAAAAAATTATATCAATTTTTTGGAAACACTCATCTAGTATCAATAAGTTTCCTGTCAATGTACATGAGCTCAAATTTTGAATGAAGCTATTTGATTTTAACTTCATGCTAATGCCAATGGGAAAGGCATGAATCCATTTGTTCCTTCCCCATGGTTAACCAGAAGGATAAACTGAGCTCTTACAATAAACAGTCTAAGAGAAGGAAAACTGAATTTAAACCAGTAGAACTCCACTGAAAAACAGATTGTGTTGTATTCTGCTTATGGGGAAAAGTTTTCATAAATAGATACTTTCAGGAAATTAAGGGAACATATCCCATTTGTTTGTGACATGCTAAAAAGAATTTTGCTGGTAAATTATTTGTTTTATAACACTTTTAGTCTTCAGTAGAAAATTATTTACATTATTTTTTTTCTTAACTCAGTTGAAAATGTCAGGCTATGTAAAAATAGTAACTGTTTGTGATAAAATTTAACTCACTTATTTTCATATTTAGTTTTAGATATATATTTTACATTATTCTAAATAAATGTGTGCATATATATATATATATATATATATAAAAGGAAATTTACAATCAAAATTAGTCGCTTCTTTTTCTTGTGTAGCCATACACTAAAAATGGATGGTATACATAAAATTGTAGAACAAACTGAGCTCTCGAGCCTTAGAAATGCAACCACTCTAAGAAGGAAAAACTCTTATTTTAAAACCTGAAAAGTATTTTTCAGAGAATCTCTAGTTGACTAGTGCACCATTATTCTTTCATCAACTCATTGAAAATGTGTCATTGGTCTATAAACAAATCACTTGTTTAATTCAGCTTCCCTTTGCTAATGATCATCTTTAATAACAGATGGACATTCTCATTAATGATCTTGGGTTGGGTCCCAACTGAGAATCAAATTAATTTTCTTATAATGATCAGTTAACTTGTTAACCATTACTCATATAAATGATGTGTTCAAGAGAAGTAACTCAATATTGATTTTTTTGAAGATATCTAACTTGAAATTTTAATTGATTTAGAGTTTTACAAAAAAAAATAAATGCACATGGCATTTTACAGTTGAGGCTCTTAACCTAGAAAACCCCCCAAAAACTATCTTGAAAACAGGACATTCCTTTATCTATCAGATAGCTCACTCTACAGGTGAGCTCTTAAGATCCTAACACCAAGATAAGATTTTGTGAAGACTTATAAGTTACTAAATGCCATCAAGAGGTTAACATCTGTGGCACTCACAACATAATGGTTATTGTCCTAAAAAATGAACATAATGAGCAGAGTTCAAATCCTGAAGGCTGCATTTCACATAGCACTAATATCCTTGGGGAAAAATAGGAACTATTCTTACCCAAGCTATAGGTAGTTAATAAGGTAAAGTAGGCTCTTTAACCTCAATATAGCAACTCGGAGAAGGAAAACTGAATTCAAACCAGTTGTACTTCACTTAAAAATTGACCTTGTGCAGGGAAGTTGGGTTAATAATTACCAGATGGCCATTTCTCATACAACAAATATAAATACAACAATGATTGTTTTTAGCCTTGATTTTCTAGTGAATAGGAAAAATGTCCCTAAGTAGCACTAGAAAGTTTTCAGAAAAGTTAAGCTCATTATAATGATACCATATGTAGAACATTACATAAGCTCAGGTACTCTTATGAAGTTCCTTATGAACTCCAAGTTGATTAAAAAAAGAAAATACTTTTGACGAATAATATGTAGAAATGTTGGTAATAATGATAGAATTGTTATAATGAAAAAAAAAAACACTAGAAATAATGAAAATGATTTATAAATGATGTTGATAATAGAAACTTTGTTATTTAGAGATAAAAAATAGAATCAAGGTGATGAGATCATTGCCAATGATTGATGCATTTGAAGATTGCCCTAGAGATAATTAGATAAATGACTTAATGGTTCAGTCTTCAGTGAACTATCATTAAATGAAATTTTTCTCAGCTTTGAATTTTTCATTTAATTGTTTACAATAATGACACATACACTGATACACTGTCTGTCTGAATAAATCTATCTTTGTCTCAATACAGTCTATTCTGGAATCGTTCTCTGTATTTGTTTTCTCTTAACATGTCAATCAGTATTTCTTTTCATTATTAAGTTTATCTGTCTATCTACTGGCTGTTTTAAAAAACCCTGTAAGCATCTTGACAACATGCATTTTAACTTCTTGGTAGCATTGAAATAAATGATATACGAGGTGCATATGATAAGTTTCCAGACATTTTTCGTATTGGCACTTTTATTGATAGTACACGCATGAAACTCTAGTCCCCTTCGAAGTAATCTCCTCCAGCTGCAATGCACTTGTTGTACTGTTCCAACAACTTCTGGAAAGCCCCATGGAAGTCCTCTTATGTGAGCGTGTCAATGACCTTCATTATAGCTTCTTTCATCTCCTCAATTGTCTCATAATGGCAGCCTCTGAGCTTAGGAAATAACCAATTTTGATGCCCATCTTGGTCAAATAGTCTGTGACAAAGATGGAGTTGTGGACTAGTGCATTGTCCGGGTGGAAATGCCACTGACCCGATTTGAAGAGTGCTGTCCTCTTCCAACGGAATCTCTTGCTGAACTCCCTTAAAACCTCAACATAGTAACCCTAACCCTTTGGCCAATCAACTTTGGTGTATTGACTTCCTTAGTTCTCCCGCACCTCTCATCATCCCTCACAGACTCCCTGGCTTCCTTGAATCTTTTATGCCACTCAAAAACTGATGGTCAATTCATGCAAGATGGTCCAAAAGTAGTCTGAAGAATTCCATACATTTCTGTGGCATTTTTTTCCAACAATTTAAAACAGAATTTTATTGCATATCCTTCTTCTAAATTGTCATATTGCATTTTTGAAATTCACCAGCTGTGACAATCAGGTTTTAGTAGGGTGTTCCAATTGCTGCTGTAGCTGTTCATTTGAATGTGAAATCATAAGAATCGGTCTGTCATCTCATAAGATGTATAGCAATAACATAGTGAATTTTCAAGAGTCTACGACAATTTTAAATGCCCGTATGAAAAAAGTCTGGAAATTTATCGTATGCACCTCGTATAACCCAGTCTTATATATATATATATATATATATATATATATATATACATACACTAATAGTGAAAAGTGGTAACAATGTGGACAAATGCTTTGTAGCTGAAGACTCTCTCTATTTAATGGTGGTATTATCTTCCTTGTATTAGTTGTAGTTTCTATGGAAATATAGAGTCAATCATTTTGAAGCACCTCTCATGAGCATCATGAAAGTGACTTGGATTTCCCATGGAAACATATAGGAAGCAATCAATCTGAAGCATCCCTCATCTCTCTCTATATATATATATATATATAAGAGAAAGTGAAGCATCCCTCATATGTCTGTCTGGCTCTGTGTGTGTATATATATATATATATATATATATATATATATATAAAAGAGAAAATGAGTTTAGAAAAGTTTGTTTAAAATAAATGAATTGATTGCAAGAGTACTTAAATTGCTAAGTGATTAGTGTTAAGATGATTTTTAAGGGAAATTGAATTTCTATAATTTTATTGTCTTCACTTAGCATTAAAATCTATAAAATTAAGACTACAAAGTGTGATCAAAAAGTATGGAATCAAATTTTTTTAAATTTAAATGTGTGCCCCAGTGAACAATTTGAGCTATAAAGTGATGTTTAGATGTAATGTAGATATGTCAGTACCAATTAAAAAAAATATTATGGTGCCAGTTTTGATACTTTTTGTACAGCCATCTTTAGTGAAACTCAGGATTGCACAAGGGTCCCACCCTTTATACTCACCTGCAAAGTTTAATTTCCTGAACTGAAAATTCATCTCAACAGTGAAAGATTTGAGTATGTTGAGGACATTAAAACAATTATGATCGCATAGATTACTTCCAATCAAAGGGGAAATTCAAAGAAGTTTTGACTCATGACCAACACTCAGGAAAAAGTGTTAAATGCCAAGGAGATTCTTTTGAAGAAACTTTTAATTTATTGCTCATTTCCATTTTAGTAAATAGAGCTTCAGCCACAGAAAATTTTCAACATATATATTGGAGATGCATTTGTATCTCTTATATGAATGTTGAAGCATATACTTTATTTTTTTTTAGACAATACTCAACTTTCAGAAGCTGGATGTCAAAATGCTATATATTCATATAGTAAGGGTGTACTTATTTATGGGCAATACTGGAGGTCAATAAAGAAAGAATATTCTCTATATGTCATGAAACTGTATTTGATGGTGAGGATACACTTCTGGAGATCTGGGCAGTACCTCTTCATTGATATTACTTCCATATCTACTTTGACTCGCCAGAATGGTAATACTATATTAGGGTTCCATCTATGAAGCAAATAAATCTGTTTAAAAAATTATCCAAAGAAATAACTACACAAAAAAGGTTAATATGAATGTGATTCCCTAGCCTTTCAGTATAACATAAAACTAGACAGGTTGACATGCCATTAAAATTAAGAAATGAAAGAAAGGAGCAACCAACATTGATAAAAAAAAATAACTTAGATATTCCTCACCTAATAACTTAAGTAGTTTTTTTCAACTGACTAAAAATCAAATCTCTGCTCCACTTAAATTCTGACCTGGTAAATAGATTAGCAAACCATGTTATGATATGAAAAACAGAAAGTATTCCCTGTCTTAAATCTTGTATTTGTTCAACTTTGGAACTTGGTTATACTTAAAGACAGTGAAACTAATGACAATCTGAGAAAATTTATATTTATTTTCTAAATATAAGAGTCCATGACTTTTATATACATGATGTGTGTGTGTGTGTGTCTGTGTGTGTGTGTATGTATATATATATATATATATATATATATATAATATTTCAACTATAAAATAAAACAGAATAAAATCACTCATGATTAAGGTCATGTACTTGATCTTCACCGGCTCATTGGCTGAGTGGGTAGAGTGTTCGCCAATGGTCCAGGAGACCTGGGTCCCAGGTCACATCATACCAAAGACTTTAAAAATGGTACTTGATGCCTCTTTGCTTAACACTCAGTGATATAAGGTATGTATCAAGAGTAAAGTGGAGCAATCCAGGGAAAGTAGTAGTGCCCTCCCCTACACTTTGGTGTAGTAGCTATTGAAAAGGGAGTCTTCTGGTCACCCTCAACTACAGTCGCCAACTTATTTGATCTTAAGGTGAACTTGTTTCTGCACATCAGAAGAACAGACTTTAAATGTGTGGATAACATCTTACAAGTATTAGTAGTCTAAATTTCTGAGATGAAGCTTGTTGATTTTTATCATTAAGATTTTTCGGACTATTGTCCGTCAGCCATAAGCGATAATCAAGAAGGCTTTATTGGTTATTGGGACTTGAACACTGACATCTGATGACAGGAAAAAACCCACAATTGCTTCAGCAACCAAGCAAGTCTCACCATATTCAGGATGTAATGACTGAAAGTAAGTTAATAACCAATAAAGCCTTCTTGATTATTGGTTATGGCTAACGGAATCAGAACAGGCAACCCCCAGGGTCAATAAAGGACGTAGTTCAAAGTTCCGTGAAGGTCCCCAAATTCGACAAACACCCCAAGAAGGCCGGAGGACATATCGGCCAAAACGTTGTGGAAATAACAATAAAGATCAAGACAATAGTCCGAAAAACCTTAATGATAAAAATCAAGTATTGAGTGATTTTACCATGTTTTATTTTATTTCATAGTTGAAATATTGTTATATTGCTCTACATAATTATGCATAGAGCACTATATTTAAATGATTCAGATCATTTTAGCAATTATATACACATCACATTGTAGGAAAACCCATTTGGTTAGAAACTAGAAAAATATCTAACAAGAATTTTAAAGTCTGAACATTGAAACTTGATTTTACTATTTTTAACCAGATTGTTCTCAGATGTCAATTCTTAATTTTCAAGCTCGGTTAAAATTCATGCTTTTGTATGCTGACTGTTTTGGAGTGTGGGAAAAGACATTCATTGTTCCCAGTAAAGGGTGTCTAATATTTGGTACAAATATTAAAGAAATAGGGTGGTCACAAAAGGAAAACATACTGGGTAAACCAAAGAAGACATCAAAGTATCAGCCTAAAAAACTTAAAGAAATATGTCAAGAAAAAATAAAATGTACAACCAAAAATGAAAACCAAATGGGTTGAAATATGAGTCAATGTTTGTGACAGAACTCTAAGAAACCAGCAGATGAAAATGAGATTTAAAGAGAGTAAAATTGAACCAAAACCATCACTAATACACAAATAGAAGAAAATGAGATAAAAATGAGCAAAAAAGAAACAGTCAGAGTATGTGGACAATTGGATTAAAGTGATATTCAGGGATGGATGAGAAATCTGCATTGGGGCTGGAATTTTTGTCTGAATCAATTCAGAGGAAACATATAAAGATGACTGCCTGAAGAAAACAAGTAACTTTTCTAAATCATGTCTTTTAAAGAACATGAGGAGATATCAATGCCTATCAAAATCTTGGACAATTTTTTCATTCCATTGATAGAAAATTGGTTTAGTGATGATGAAGTCATTTTTGGGATGATAAGGAATCTTGTCACAGAGCAAAATGGATTAAAACTTTTTTTCAAGAAAAGCATATTAAAATCTATTACATGGCCAGAAAACAGTCTAGATCTAAATCCTGGAGGAAATTCCTGAAAATGATACATGAGAAAGCTCCATCCATCAAAGAAGACCTTTTAATTGGCATTCAGTTAAGTTGAACCACTTTAATAAAGAATAGTGTTTTAAATTACTGAAATCCATTCCTCAAAGAATTAAGGCTGTCATAATAGCTTGAGGAGGGGCAACATATATTGATTATTTTTTTGTTAATGAATTCAGTTAATCTTAAACATTGGGTTATTCCATAATATTTTTCTCTGCATTGCTTAGAAAAAATTATACCTTTAATTTAAATTATTTAATCTGGTTTGTGTAAGGTATATTCTATCAAGTCAGAATGTTTAGGTATGTAATAAAAAAATGTTTTTCATCTCATCTATCATTAGATTATTTACTGTTAAATAAAAAACCAGAGTGAATATCCTCTAAGTGGGCTAATTCCTTAATTCTTGCCAGGGGTAGTCGAAAAATTCATTACAAATGATTTTTACAATAAAAATACATTGGAAATTATATTTACTATAAAAATGCATTGGAAATAAATAAAAAAAAAACAAGGTGAGCTAATTCCATAATTTTTGTCAAAGGTTCTTGAAAAATACATTGGAAATGGTTTTTACAATAAAAATTCATTGCAAATGATTTTTTCTATTAAAATGCATTGGAAAAAAAGTGAATATCCTCTAAACGTGTTAATTCAATAATTTTGCTCAGGATAGTAATAATACTTTGGGACCCTTTTTTTCTCATTAAGTAATCCTGAAAGGTTGACATGCCATTAAAACAAACAAAGCAAAACTAGAAGGACATTTGCTGATGCAATTCTAGAGTCTTTAAAAGTATAATAATTATGGTTGGATTTTTTGAGACGAAGATTTGTTATTATAAGTTAATTCATTTGCTCTAATGTACTTATTTTGTCTGTGTCTACTTTAATTGTAGGAAAGAGTAGGGCAATCAAGTCTTGGAGAAGGAAAACTCAGTATTCAAAACCTAAGTAGAGTTGTTCAGAGATGCTTCATTCTTCTATCATGAACTCATTAAAAAAGGGGAAGATGAGTCTACACAAGACTTCACCACTGTAAATAAATTCCCTGTTGGGGAAGAATATTAGTTCATATCTTTAAACTAAACTTTTGAGCACTCAAATACAATCTTTGCTCATGAAGCAGAGCCTAGAGAATATAAGTTAAAGTAAAACAAGTATATACTATTATGTATTTTGGACCCTATATATATATATAAACTGACTAAAAAAGATTTTAGTAGCAAAAAATGTGAAAGTGCTTAATGTACAAAGACAAACCTATATGAAATTGTTGTAACCTAACAAAAAGGTTACTAAAAGAGAAATAACCAAAATGGAGGTTGGAAATGAAATAGAAATCTTTATAACATTAACAAAATACAATACTTGTCAGGGGCATGAAGAAGGTAACTGCTGCTAATGGGGACTACTTGGTATATTTTCACCCTCTGACAATAGTGTCCAATGTATTTATGTAGACTGGGATATACCCATTAACAGAAATAGAATATTTAAGACACAATTATTCACACAATGACCCAGAGTTTTCTGTAAAAGATAAAATGATCATCTGACAAATGTTGCATGAAACCCTAAGTCACAGTGTGAAGAATTATGACACAATATTTTAACATGCATACATATATCTATATATATTTATTTATTTATTTTAAAAAAGAGGATATATAAAAAAGTGCTTAAAGTGGGCTAGCACAGCTAGATAATAAAAACAAGCAAGGCTGATGCATAACTATTTGCTTGATGCAGCACTTTTGAATTGCTCTACTTTACCCTTGATACATATCTTATATTTCTGAGTGTTAAACAAGGAGTTATCAAGTACCATTTTTAAAGTCTTTGGTATGACGCAACCTGGGATTGAACCCACATTTCCCAAACTATTGGCAAACACTCTACCCACTAGGCTAATGTAGTATAATAGGATTATTATTATTACTATTATATATACAAATAATACTAATATTGTTATTGGACAGCAGTCTCAAAGTGAGTGAGTTCAAACTCCAGTCACTATATTATGTTCACTTGAGGAAAGATATGAACCCATTTATTCTATAAAATTCATTTCAAACAAAATAATAAGACCAACCACAATGTGTCAAATTAACAGCAACTTTGGCACTTTCAGAGTATAGAAGTGGGCCTAGAAAATAAGGCACCAAGCGTTGCCCCCAACATTTTCTTAGCAACTTGGAAACTTCAGTGTGCCTGTGAAGTAGTAAAAAAGATAGCTAGTAGAAAGGTGTTTGTCACTCACTCCTTTAATCATTAAAAAAATAACTAAATTAGCCAGGAGCTACCTAAGAAATTCAACTAAAAGTCTATGAAACAGAAAATTCACTTAAATTCAACTGAAAAGTCAACTTAACAGAAAACTCAACTAAAATTAAATGAAACCTGAAAAACCAACCAAAAATTCAACGAAACCACAAAATACTTCTAACTTTCAAAGAACTTTGTTTAACAGACTTTCTCTCAAAGTTCCTACAAATCACAAGTTTGCAACACTTTATCTTTTCTATCTTTTTTTTCTCTAATATAAAATTTGTTTTCTAAAACTTTGTGGTTAGTATTATCTTTTTGAATAAATATCTGAACTAGAAAAATGTGCAACATACTGTTTGAAATTATCCACTAAAGCCCCACTAAAAATATTCTCCCAATATATTGAAAATTTGGCAGTTTACCCATATATAGTGGAATTTTTATTGTTATTTTCCCTTTAATTCCCTTAGCTATGAGTTGAATAGTACCACAACTGAGCTTCTGCAAAAATGGCTTTGACAGTAAATAACCCACAGAGGTTGATACGCCATTAAGCAAAGAAACTAAACCAAACCTAATTATACAGTTTGCTATACTGGCTGATTGACCTCGTGGGTAGAGTGTTTGCCAATGGTCTGGAAGACCGGGGCTTTAATATCTGGTTGAGTCATACCAAAGACTCAAAAAATGGTACCTGATGCTGTCTTGCTTAACACTCACCATTATAAGGTATGGATCAAGGGTAAATTAGAGCATCCAGGGAAAGGAGTAGTGCCTTCCCCTACACCTCAGTCTAGTAACTAATGAAACGGGAGCCTTCTGGTTGCCCTTGACTACAGTTGCCAACTTTACTTTTTTACTTTATATTTATGAATACAGAATGCTATTGGTGATGTCCGCCTGTGGACTCCTTTACACGGACAAGCAAGAGTAGGGCGACCAGCTAGAACCTATCTGCAACAGCTCTGCACTGATACAGGATGTAGCATGGAAGACATGGCAAAAGCGATGGATGATAGGGATGAGTGGTGAGAGAAGGTCAGGGAAATGCATGCCAGCAGCACACCATGAGGATGATGATTGTTGATGGAGCATGTATATCTAAGTTAGAGTAGCATAGACATAGAGTTAATAGACTTGGCCTGATGTTCACTTAGGCGAAAAACTGGTAATCACTAAGTGCCTTTGGCTCTCTATATATCTTAACTCATATAACAAGGTGTGTATGAAAACTTTTGTTATACTTTTGCCATTTTTAATTTTTTTTTTCTAGCACTAATTTAATAAGTATAATGATTGCTTAAGTTTTTAACTTGCGATCATGTGACATTTTTCATTTTCAATATTAATCATATGTTTAATTTTTTTTTTTTTTCAGTTGAATTCTTCAGAACAAACATTGTTGGAAGTGTAATTGTTTTCTCTTTATTCTTTTGGGTACCAATTTGCCTTTATATTGAGTACAGAGTAAGTGCTTTTATTTCCTTTAATAAATCATTTTACTATTTTGCTATTTCATTTGTTTCTTTAATTACCAGGGACGACATTATACACTTTTCCAACATCAGGAGCTGATGATAAGTGAATACACATGTCTGAGTGCACACAGATGTACACACATACACACAGATGTGGATATGTGTCCACATATTTGTGTGTATACTTGAATTTGTAGAGAAACATTTCATAATATCTTCATGAATTCCACAAGTGAAAAAAAAAAAAACAAATAAAACTATTCAGAGTAGGGTAACTGTTATCTATTAGTCTGATACGTAGGTTTTAGATTGCTTACAGTACCAGCTGTCACAATGTGTTCACCCGTTTAAATACTGAACGGGCTCATTGCTGCTTGAGTTTTGTGATCTGATAGGAACCCATGCTTTCAACGAGAGAACCATAATAGCACTTGGGCCATTTGGATAGTTAAGTGTAGTTATGCTTGGCCAAGTACTCACTGATCCACACATCAAATTTTATGTAATGCCTGTGATAAGAAGTTTCTGATTTCAGGGGAAAATGGATTCATGCTTTTTCCAAGAGTAGTAATGGAAAGGGAACATAAAACAGCCTTGGCTGAAATTCAAATGCAACTTGCTGAATCCATTTGGCATACTGACAATTTTCTAGTCCACCAACTCTCACCTCTACACACACGTAAACTCTTCTACGTATAAATATTATTTTCATTATGGCTCATGATAGATAACAGTCCATATCTCCACCTATGCAGGGGTTTTGTTTTATAATGGTGAAAGCTTGTTTAGGTTGATTGGTTTTTATGGCATATCAACCCTTGTAGGTTACTTCATGCCAAATCCTGTTTATACAAATATATATTAAATAGGTATGTTTTATAAATGAATAGTTTGTAGGTAACATTTTAAACAGGCCATAATTCATTTGTTTAAACACATGTAAATGGTTTAAGGCATTGCTATGTAACACTAACAATCATTAGTTTGTATGCAGTTCATGAAAACTATCCAAGTTAGACGAAGCAGACACGCAGGACACTGCTGGAGAAGCAGAGACAAGCTCATAAGTGATGTACTCCTATGGACCCCCACATATGGCCGAGCAAGAGCAGGACAACCAGCTAGAACATACATACAGCAGCTCTGTGAAGATATGGGATGTAGCCCTGAAGACCTGCCAGAGGCGATGAACGATAGGGAAAAGTGGAGAGAGAGGGTCAGGGATGTCCGTGCTAGTGGCACGACATAATGATGATGATGAAATAGTTAAACACTCAGCATTATATGGCATGGATCAAAAGTAAGTGGAGCAATCTAGGGAAAGGAGCAGTGCTCTCCCTTACACCTTGGTGTAGTAGCTATTGAAAGGGGAGTTCTTATTCAAGAGAAATATGGTGTGTGTGTATATTTTTTTTTTTTTTTTTGAAAAAAATAAATAAATAAAAAGCAATTCTTTTACAAGAATTTTCTTCAATAAATGTAAATTGCTTTGTTTAGAAATGGTGTATTCCAAAAATTATTTCGATCCTACAAAAACATTTGTTTTGATGCTATTCAAAAGGGTAGCAAATCAAAGTGCTCCAGGTTTAAACATTAGTGTGTCATCAAATGTTTGGTGGTTAAGAAGTACAAACCATATATAATTTATAGAATGTATGAGGTGTACGGAGAAACAAGTTTTGGATAAAATATGGGTTTGCCACAACTAGCCTGAGTCAAGAAGATAGTCTATGGAGTGGAAACACAGTGACTGTCCTTTTAAGAAAAAGTTCCTGGTCCAGCAGCCAATAAAGAAGGTCATGCAAGGTCTCATCACTATTGATTTCCTTAACTATAAAACGTTTCCTATTCCTTAGGCAAAATATCACCTTATATATTGAATGACCTGTGTATATATTGCATTATATATAAGATTTTCTTTTGAAAATGTTAAAATTGTCTCTGTTATTTCTCTAAATAAAGCTTAAATTGTATAAATTATTCAAGTGTGAAAGATAAATGTCTTTAAAAAAAAAAAAAGAGAGAATCAAATGAAACTACTTAATCTATGTACATATGCAAGCTTACATATCTATGATGTTGGTGAACTTAGTAGATATAATTTAAGAAGCATAAGTTGAAAGAATAAAATTCTAGGCAGATTTTAGATAAACTTGCTAAGGATAGAAAAAGTCATAAAAAATATCAAAGACTACTTTATTTGATTGAAAGGACTAAAAAAAAAAAAAATGATCAAGATTTTTAAAAGTCATTATTCTCTTAATTACTACAGCCTTAAGTTTCTTTTTAAAATCTTCAATCTAGTGAATAGGAATTTTTAAAACGTCTTTCAGAAAAATCAATACGTAAAACAGCATTATTCTCTTATTTCAAATCCTTCAAAGAAGTTTGAATGTTTGCATACATTTTAACCTTTGGAAACTGTTGGCCTGATATTTCAGACTGAGTTCTATTTTGGAATGTGCACTCTAAAGTTAATATTTCTGGCTAAATACTGATTTATAATACACTGTAGGCCCATTATTTTGGGCTGGCTACAATTTTAATATAAACAATAAATCCGGGTTTACAAAAAATATAATTTTTTTTTTGGTACAGTACTATTTTGATCGGCTCAATGGATTAGTGGGTAGAGTGTTCACCAATGGTCTGGGAGACCCGGGTTCAATACCAGGTGGTGTCATACCAAAGACTTTAAAAATGGTACTTGATACCTCCTTGCTTAACACTCGGCAATGTAAGATACGTATCGAGGATAAAGTGGAGCAATCCAGGGAAAGGAGTAGTGCCTTCGCCTACACCTCAGTGTAGTAGCTATTGAAAAGGGAGCCTTCTGGTCACCCTTGACTACAGTTGCCAACTTTCCATTTACTTTACTATGCAATGTAAGCTTGGTATTCTAGACTGAGCACTAAATGTCATTATTCAAGCAGACAATAGATTGAAACTGAAAGGGAATGAATTATTAGATAAAAATCAACATCTTGCTCAAAAAACAAAATGGAATATCATGGGGGAATTCTATTTATCATTTCTAGAAAGCCTGAAATAATTCAGCAAGCACTTGCAAAAAGGACAGAAAAAATTCAGGAATCTAAAGAAATGAAATTATACTGATAATAGTATAAATAATGACTGACTCATTGGTCTAGTGGGTAGAGTGTTCGCCAATGGTCCGGGAGACCTGGGTTCAATCCCAGGTTGTGTCATACCAAAGACTTTAAAAATGGTACTTGATACCTCCTTGCTTAACACTCAGCAATATAAGGTATGTATCAAGGGTAAAGTGGAGCAATCCAGGGAAAGGAGTAGCACCCTCCCTACACCTCAGTGTAGTAGCTATTGAAAAGGGAGCCTTCTGGTTACCCTCGGCTATGGTCGCCAACTTTACTGACTATAAATAGAATAGACAAGAATGCTGAAGTATAAAGGATACTTTCTGTCCCATTAAATGAAAATTATTTGATAAAATTTCAGTTTTGACAGTTTAAAACAAACCTTACATCCTCCTTGATATACTCATATATATACATAAACAGATGAATGCAAACAATTATTTGAAAAGCATTTTCATCACTTTGTGAGTATAACAATAAAGATGAGGTCAATAATCCAAATATTCTAAGTGGTAAAACTTAACAAGCTTCATCTCAGAAACTGAGATAAATAATGAAAAGCATTTAATATATCAAAAGTGCTCTAATACAGAGCAGTATAAAAACTAAAAATAATGTAAATTTTACCCTCTTAGTTTTTTTTCATTACTATTAGTTTTGCTTTCTCTTAAATAGAAATGACAGTCGTCAGATGAACAAATAAAAAGTTTCATCTGATGATTGTATTCTCTATTTTATAGAGTACATATGAAATAAAACTAAAATGAAATTCAGATTTTCTTACATGTGTGTATGTGTATATATATATATATATATATATATATACACACACACATCAGAAGAGGGAGAATAAGAGAGATAACTTAAGTATTTTTATTCACCTTGAGCGATGATGACACATAACCTGATACTATCAAAAGACGTTGATAATTTCTTGTTTCCCACAATTTGAATGGATAAATTTTTGAGTAAGACAAAAGTTTCTTTTTCCAACACGTTTCTCTATCAGCCATCTGATATTGGGAAGCAAGACATTTTAAAAGGGGCCAGGGCTCAGGAGGAGAAGAGTTGAAACTTCTAAGATGCTATCGTCTGTGAACTTTATCAACTTAACTCGACCTACAATTGGACACATGAACCTTCTAGCTGTGGCGGTGCAGTCTTTTGTATTTTCATGTTAGATAACTGACTGATTAAAAGTTTTCTTTCAGCATTTTTGAATGTTCATACTGTTTGAACATGAAAATGTCCTCCACAAGAGGAAAAATATAATTCTTGACTTGAAAAATTGATGTTTATGTTACAGAGAGTCTAAGAAATGAAACAAATAAAAAAAATCTATAGTTTTTTTTTTTTTAATTCCTATCACCAAGATGGCTTCTTCTTTCATGACTAACTCTAAAATTGCCTTAATCTTCTGATAAAATAATTTTCTTGGCTTAATACTTGTAAGGGATTAATTCTAGTGTGAATTATAAGTTTTGTAATATCTTAATTAGTTTGCTGCATGTATATCATGTAGCAAACTTCAAGCCATGGAAAGTATCTGTTAGTATTGGTAGTATTTGGTGAGCTTACATGTTGCACATTGCTTGAGTGATTTGAAAACCACACTTAAATGTGCAAAGTAGACAACTTCAGAAACTTATGCTTTACAGATTTGAACTGGGCCATAACACCACAGAAACAACCAAAAACATAAGTTGTACAAAAGGTAATGGTATAGTTGATCATAGTACTGTAACCAGGAGTTTTAAGGAATGTCACTTGGGTTGCAAGAACCTTGATGATTAGGCAAGGTCAGGTAAGTCTTAGAACATGGATTCTAAGGCCATGTTCAAAACCATAGTGAAAAATCTGGTGAGTCGCACTCGGAAAGAATCAGGTGATTTCAGCATCGCACAAACTTGGCAAAAGTATCCAGAGCTGCCAAAATGTGCTTTACATGACCAAAATATTTCAAAACTTTTGACTTGCCCTAATAAACTAGTAAAGCTTAAAAAAGAATAAAACAAAAATATAAAAATAGAATAAAAATATTCAATCACACTTCAGCCAAATTTTAACTTTGGCACAAAAAGAAGGCATCCGCTTCTTTCAGTGCCTTCTAACTCAAGGGATAAATGTGTGTTTGCAGATCTCTCAAAACAAGCAGTCCATACTAAACTATAAAACATTATTCTGTGGGTAAAATAAAGCATTCCATTTGGAGAACCTTTTCATGTTTAAAAGCCACATCGAAATTTATTGTCTATTAATAAGACCACACTCAATAAACTTTTAGTATGTTCACAGTAAAATAAAAATTTATAAATTTTAGCTAATAACTTGGTCCAAATTTAATTAATATTTGCTACTTAAAAGAAATGAAAAAAAAAAATTACTAATGACTTTTTTTTTAAAGATTTTTTTCATTTTTTTTTTTTTTTTTTAAGTATTAGAGGTATCAGGTTCCAAAGTTAGAGTGTTCAATTTTAATTGGTCTTTCAACAAAATGTTGGAAGACTGCACTTATTGGTTCAGAAAGCTGCTCACACTGCAAATACCTTGTACTGAGTTCACAAAAACAATTAAGCACAAAGCATTTAACTTCCCTCCAGAATGGAGTTATTTCTTTTTTTTAAAGCTGTTCCATGAAGTCTGTAAATAGTATATTAAGTTTTGGTCATTAGCATCTAATCGGATCTCCCTAAACCCTATAGTAAAATAAGTCCTGTTTGCAGGGTTTGACTGTATCCCTTACAGAGGGATAATCCCCTTTCCCGAAAAGGGGTGTCTTGTTATGACATTAAACTGCATCTAATAGCGAGGTCCAGTAAGTATTTCTTTATTGCCATCACTCTAAACTCCTCTGAATAGGAGTGGTTATAAATGTTAGGGTCTAATCTACCTAATAAATCTATTTAAAAGATATTCATATTCAATAAGAGTATGTGCCAAAAGACAAAACCTCTAAAAAAACCATTACAGAAAACCATGTAAATATGAACATGATTCCCTAACCTCTAGGCATCAAATAACTCTAGGTGGGTTGACATGCTATTAAATATCAGTCTACAGTAAAATAAAGCTCAGCCTGAAATATTATACTGGCCTCATTGCTGAGATACTTATACACTGGTGCCAGTGGTAAGTGTTCAAATCCAAGTAGAAGCCACAGTTCCGAATGCTGATTTTCAAAGCATTTGTTATTTGTTTTGAACAAATTACAAGACAAACAAGGAAGCCAAAACAAGAGCTGAAAGTTACTTTCTGAAATGTTATAGTTTAGCAGGAACAATTTCTTCTTGGGTAAATTTTATGCTTTCTGCATTTTAGCTTTTATTAAGAGGAAACGCCAATGTAAACAAAATCAAGATTGCTTTTCCTACAGACTGACACCTGAATGATTGTTTATCATGGCTGGCCTCGCATGAAATCTACACATAGAATATTAAACCTATAATAATAAAGAAAAAGGGAGCCAATTTTATCATTTTAAATATGAAATTCTATATTAATAACTGGAAAGCATTTGTTTGTCTGTCCTCCAGAGATCACCAAATAAATTAATGTAGAGCTAGCAAATTTGATATGCATACTTTTTAGACTCCAGAGAAAAATTCTTTTGTAAAAAAAAAAAAATCATCCTCAGGGAGAAAATGAGATGGCTTTTATCCAACAATAAACAATCAAGAAGTCAGACTGTTGCGAGACAGTTGTACAGAATTAAATTTTCTAAACTTAAAAAAGATAAAAACTAATGATGGTTGCATGTGTTTTATGGCATATCAACCCTTGTAGGTTATTTTATGCTAAATCCAGTTTATGTGATTTGTAACCAAATAGTTTGTTGGTAACATATTTAAATGAGTCACAATTCATTTGTTTGCACTCAGTTGAATAGTTTTAAATATTATTATCTGACACTACTAATTCTGTTCAACATAAATGGTTTCAAGTCTAGTAACAGATTAAACAGTTCTATTTGAACCATCAGGGAGTAATAGAAATGAAGACATACTCCACATTCCTCAAAGCTTTAGGATTGGAGCCTATCAGATGCAGTTTAGTGACATATACAGGACGCTCATTGGGGGGGGGAGGTTTTACCTCTCTGCAAACATGCTGTTTGTGTATTATATGGCTAAAGCCTTGTGGTTTGGTTCTGTTTCATTTAGTTTTATGGCACATCAACAATTGTGGGTTATTTAATGCCAAATCAATTTTTATACATATAAAGTAAGTCAAGTTGGTGACCTTAGTCGAGGGTGACCCAAAGGCTCCCTTTTCAACAGCTACTACACAGAGATGTAGGGGAGGGCACTACTCCATTCCATGGATTGCTCCGCTTTACCCTTGAGCCTTACCTTATAATGCTGAGTGTTAAGCAAGATGACATCAAATACCATTTTTTGAGTCTTTGGTATGACTCAACCTGGGATTGAACCCTGGTCTCCCAGACAACTGGCGAACACTCAACTCATTAGGCCAATGGCCTGGATTTTTATAAACAGTTCTATTTCAAACCATTCAGTTTAGTATAGATACATTGTTTAGTTCTATTTGACCCAGGGATAGGACCCTATCAGGTGCTACCACTCTGGGCCAAAGTGGACAAAGAAGCAATAGCAATAAAGGGGTACTCCACATTCCCTAAAGCTCCAGCATTACTGGAATCTCACCATCAGATTGTTTGGTGTCATATCCAGGATACTCATTGGGGAAGTCTTACCCCTCTGCAGAGATGCAGTTGGTATATTCTGAAACCCTAGGAGACTGGGCTGGAAAAAAGTGAGTTATTTTACTAACTGAATATTAATTAGTGTTATGAGGAGTCCTTCTCTCTAAAGATGTAAAATTATTATTTTAGGTTATTTGGTTTAATGGCAGGTCAAATCTTGTTTATATGATTTCTAAGTGAATATTTTGTAGTGAACTATTTCTAAACAAGTTAGGGCTCATTTGTTTGCACACTGTTAAATGGTTTGTAGTATTGCTATCTAACATTAGTAATTCTATTCATCAGGTATTTTTCTCTAATAGAAACAACTTGCACACAGCTGAGTGATTTCAAATAACTAATAATAATGTTTAGTTAATGATTGATCAGTTCTATTTGACTCTAACAGGTACTAACACTCTGAGTCAGAGTGCACTTGGGAGTAATGGTAATGGATGGGATACTCCACATTCCCCAAACAAGAGCTTCACCATCAAATACTATTTAATGTCATACCCATGATATGTAAAATCATTATTTTGCTGTATTACTTAGTTAGGACTTACAATTCACACAGCAACTACAGATACTTGAATAGATGAATGTCTTGCATGCCACCGACTTAAATATACTAGACTATTTTTTCTATAAATTTGAAATTTTTCAGAGTACAAAATCAGTTCTCTAAGATGACATTAAAAATATAACTGGTAATGTTTTTTTTTTAATGTGGATTTTGTTCTATTAGTGGAGCTGAGATTTTACCGACTGCACCTCCTGCAGAGAGGTTAGACCCTCTTCTACAAAAGAAAATGATAGTGAGGCTCCAGTTCTGGAGATCTGGGAAGTGTGTAGTAGCCTTTCATGGCCATTACTCCCAGGTCCACTGACTAGGAGTGGTAGTAAATGTTAAGGTCCAATCTATGGGTCAAATAGATTTGTTTAAAAATCATTCATATTTTATTGGTCTATGTGCGAAAAAAGAACCCTTAAGAAACTACAGAAAAAAAATGTAAATATGAATGTTCAATGAATGTTATTCTTTAACCTCGGGACATAAAATAAACCTGGATTGATTTTAATGGCATGTCAACCAATGTTATGTGGATTTATCTTTTATAGTGATGATAGTTGTTTGTAACCATTTGGTGAAAACTTTTATTGGACAAAAATGATTGTAAAATACCATCTTCAATCCATTTATTTCTTGTAATAAATACAAGAAGGCACGAGGCCTTGTGGTTTTGGGGGAGGGGAAGGGAGCGGTCATGCTTTAACTATATTTTCTATGGAAATTTACTAAGCTTTTTGCTTAGATGTGGCACATATTTTCTATGGGGAACCTAGCTAGCCACATTCGCCGACCCATTCTTCAATCCAAGACTTCAATGAAGACAAGTATCTCAGCTAGTACTATAATAATTTCATTGCAAATTTTGATCTTTGTTTAGCAGGCATTGGTCTGAATAATGTGTGACTGAGTGGAAGAGACAGTTTGATCCATTTCACTGGATTCTAAATAAATGTACAATTCTGTGTTGGAATGGATTCAACAACTTCATTTTTGGATGTGTTTGTCATTTCAATTTTGCCAGCTATGAAATTAAACTTACACATTCTTTTTTGTTACTCTGTTGATTCATCTACCAAATTTGATTGGATATACATACCCATCAACCCTTTTACAGTTGATTGGTACATGGTATATAAATGGAACTTTGTCCATTATCCTATTTGGCCTGATTCAAAACGTGTTTTTTGTTTTTATATTAGGGTCAGTTAAGAATCATGTGCTATTTTGTGGCAGGTATATTACATGTCTAGAACAGTTCAAGCTATGGCAGGTACCTGCAATGATTGGTAGTGTCATTGTAGCTGGTGTGTTAACATGTGCATTGCTTTACTCCAAGTGTAATTTGAAAGCTACACAGATGAGCATGCAACAGTCTAATTCAGGAACTTATGCTTTATAAATTCAAACTGGGTCACAACACAGTGGAAGAAACCAGAAATATTTGTTGACTAAAGTTAAAGACGCAATAGATCACAGTATTGTTACCAGAGGGTTAGGAAATTTTGCTTGTGTATTTCAAGGCCCCATGTTCCAAACCAGAGAGGCAAATCTGATGAGTAGTACTCACTATGGTGAAATTGACACAACACAGTGCAGTGAGGTTCATTACCTTTGCAGCTTCAGCAAAAGCATTTGGTGCTGCTGAAATATGCCTCACATTACCAAAATATATTACAAAACTTTTGACTAAGTCTTGTATGCGAGACAAAAGTTAGTTCATGCATTTTAATGAAGATCGTACCATCTCTTCATTAAATGGCAAGCCTCTTAAATAAGTAAACCAGTTTAAATACTTTGGTAGCAATATCTCATATACTGAAAACTATGTGAGCATATACATAAGTAAAGCATGGACTCTGCTATTGACAGGTTATTAATTATATGGAAATCTGATCTGATAAAATAAAACAGGAATTCTTCCAAGCAATAGCCCAATTTGGACTACCAAAAACACTTGAATAAAAAGTTAGACACAACAAATCCTGGAAACAGCATCCTCCAAAACATCAGCTGTACCTCCAATCTTGCACTCTATCCAAGTAAGAAGTAGGTAGGAACTCATAAGTGACAGTCTCCTTTGGACTCCTCCTCATCGTCATAGAAAAAAAGTGTAGACACTAGATACCATCAAGAGGATTTACAGGGACAAATGGCAAGAAAGTATCAAAAGAATCCATGCAGTGAGCATGCTTTGATGTAGATTTATTTAATCAATTTTTTTTTAATCTGTCACTTGTCTAAGTCAAGGGTATCTAAAGTTTATATTCACTAAATCTTTTGTTTAGACTATGAATCCAAAGTGATACATATTCTAAACCTATCAGTTTTTGAAAAAGTTATTTTTTTGTGGGTTTGATTTACAATGTACATACGGTATGTGCTATAAAGAAAATATAGACTGCAGGTGTATTTGCCTGGACAGAATAGAACAGTAAATGAAAAATCATTTTTCTTAATCTAGATATTATATATATATATATATATATATATATATATATATAAACCAGGCCATTGGCCTAATGAGTAGAGTGTTTGCCAATGGTCCAGGAAACCGGAGTTCAATCCCAGGTCAAGTCATACCAAAAAGGAGTCTTTGGGTTACCCTCGACTAAGGTTGCCAACTTTACTTTATATATATATATCCTTTGAAGTCAGTCAACTTAGCCGAAAAAGGAAAGAAAGAAAGGATGCATGTAAAGAACAAAGGCCAAAGAGAATAAGTTTAGGTGTGAAGCTGTATCAGAATATTTCTTTTTATGTCCTCAAATCTCTTCATCTTGAGATAAATTTTCTGTCAGCAAACAAGTTGTATGGAGGTGAAGATCTGGTAAGTAATGGAGGGTGTTGCACTTGTACAATCCTGTGTTTTGCCAAAAAGTATAAAGATAGGCTTCATAATTTTTTTCAGAATTGTTACAAATTAATCTAGATAGCAATCAAGATCATTAAGATATCATCATTTAATACATATCTTTATTTAAATTTCAAATGAATAAATAAAAGCTTCAGTTTTGATACTTTTTTTTTATCACAGGAATTGAGTTAGATAATGGGGGGGGGTGCGAGCTGAAAATTTCTAAGTCAGAATCTAAAGTAATGATTTATTTACATGTCTTTTTCAAAGCGACACAAAAATCTCATTTTTTTTTTTAAATTCTTCTTGTGCTTACATTTGTAAAAAGTAATAGTCACAGGAAGGCCTTGAACAAAATCCCCTCAATGATGCTGACTAAATCATAAGTCCTCACAAGAACATTGATCAGTTTAGTTTGGTTTGGTTGGGTTGGGTTTTATAGCATATGAAACATTATAGGTTATTGAATGACAAATCCTCTTTATATGTATTTTATAAGATTTGTAAATGCATAGTCTGTAGAAAATATTTTTAAAAAAGCATGCAGTTGAATGGTTCTAAATATTCTAACAGGAATAATTCTATTTAGTATTGATACTTTGCTTGCACTCACTTAAATGGTTTCAAATATCCCTATCTAACAGTTTTATTTGCACACAGTCAAATGGTCTCAAGCTTTGCGATGTAACACTAACAATTTAATTTAGGCACAAGGTTAAAGAGTTTCAAGAACTGTAATTGAACACTAATAATTCTATTCAACATTACTCATTCATTTGAACACAGTTAAATTGTTTCAGGTATTATTATATATCACTAACAATTAAATTTAACATCAGTCATTTGTAAACATAGTTAAATGGCCAAAGAGTTCTATTTCTAACAATTTGATTTGTTTGCACACAGTTTAAATGAGAAATAGTTCTATTTGACTCATAGGACTATTAAGTGCTACCGCTCTGGGGTCAGAGTGGACCAGGGAGCCATGGCAATGAAGGAGTACTCTGTATTTCCCAAAGTATCAGATGGTTTGATGTCATATTCAGAATACTCCTTGGAGGAGGGGGTCTTATTCCTCTGCAGAGATACAGTTGGTGTATTCTACAGCCCCAGCCAACTGGGCTAACATAGTTTAGTGTTATGCCAGTGTTTCACAACATTTAGGCTTTCTACAGGAACTTAAAATCTCATTTAGCTAGTACGTAGAAATTTAAACAAGGTTTATAAAATTAGAAGTTCTCACAGATACATAGCTCACTGTTATATGTCAGCTCGTGCAAAGTAATTCAAAAGAAAAACTGATTCAAATAGAAATACTAAATGATTCATATAGAAGTTGATGTACTAAAAATTTGTAATCACATACATTAATATTAATCTATTTTATTCCAGGACAAATTGCAGGAGAAGCAAGAAAGAAAGAAAAAAGATGCAATTGAAAATTTGGTAATTTTATTCTTTTCTTATAGTTTTTTTTTTCTATTTGATTGTATTATAAGTTTGTCTGGATGTGATGTCACAATTAAATATCCAATACACTTTTTTTCTCAATTTAAAAAGCAAATTACAGAATTTATTTTCTTTCTTAATTGTACATCTTAAAAATAACATATAAATCACAGCCTCTGGTAAAATTACTAAGTCAAAAATTCACTGACAAAAAAAAAAATGAACACATTTAGTAGGTAATTTATATTATAATCATCCAGTTCTTCTATGTATGTAGTCATTTACTAAGCTTAGTTTAGGCCAGAAGCATGTAGCACTCAGTGAGATTCCAACTCACTAAAAAAAGTCTGCTTGCTCAGTTTTCTAACCCTTAACTCAAGATGCCTTAGTTATTTACAAAGATTAGCTTAATTTAGCACAAAGCCAGCAGTATGGGGCACACAGTAAGAATCAAATTCATGAGTCATAGCCTGCTATCATAGTTTTCTAACCATTACACCACAAGTAGTAGCTTCTCATTAATGATGATTAACGTACTTTGGTACAATGCCAGAAGTATATGGTATCCATTGAAAATCAAACTCATTTGAGGTGGATTTTTCTCAGCACAATATCATTAAATTACTTTGATACTTTTGATTATTTGAGAATAAAGCAATTTCCAGTCCATTTTGCAACTTAATAGCAGTGTGGTATCTGCATTTGTGCTTCCTCCATAATGATCCTATTTTTATGTTTGAACAAGGCAAATAATGCCGGTTGTAATTTGTTTTTCAATTTGACATTCCAGTTTCAGTCTCCTGAACACTTTAGAAGTTAACAACCTAATTACTTGAAGGCATGAGAGTAAAGGTAGAATACACTATGTAATTAAAATCAAAAAAGAAAATTATATCAACATTGAAAGAGGAAAACAAATTAATTTTGGCATACAAGAATTTATCATTACTTCACCAATACCATTGTTCTTTTTCTTTTCATCTAGTGATTTTTTCAACTTTTTTAAAATTCAAAATATATATTGTTGAGTACTCATCATACACTTACCTTGAAGGTAAATTTAAAAATTGAACAAGAAAAGCAAATTCCAAAATGAGCAAAAATCTTTCTGAGAGTGAAGCTTTTAAAAGAGTTCAGTTAGTTGAAGGACTTTTTAAAGCAACTACTGATGTTCCATATAACAACTGCAGTTTAGTTATTTTTTATACATAAAATATACAATAAAATAATGCTCAAGTTTATGGTTTCAAAGAGCTAATAATTGTATCAATCATTTTTCTTCGAGGTTCAAATTTATTTTAATCACAAGAAACTATTTGTTTATATTTTATTAGGAGTGGTGTGATCTTTTATTATTATCATTAATGTTTTTTATTCTTATTGTTTAGCAATGAAAATCTGTCCATGAATTTCATTTCCTACTTGAAGAGAAAGAAACAAAGTTCAATGCAATTTAAAACCACTAAATTTTGTGGCTGCTTTCATTTTACTCCCAAGTCATTTTTTTTATTGCTTACTGATATTTTGACTTCTTTATGGCAGAAAATGGAAAAAAAAGAAAAATTGTCTGGAAAACTGCCTAATCAAACTTTAAACTTATTTAAAACAAAAAACAAAATTAAACACTACTTTTAACCTCAGTATTTATGAATTTAGTGCCAAGAGCAAATTCCATGGACTTTTATACAAAACCCTTGGTATTCATAGTTCCTTGCGGAGATCAGAGTGGCCGAATGGTTAAATGCACAACAAACAGAATCAGTGAACCGAGTTCAAACTGTAACCAAGGTAGTTAGCATTCACAGTGTTTTTGGTAAATGCATAAATCCACTCATCATCTTGGAAATTTAGATAAACAGCAGGATTTTTTTTCTTTTGTAAAAGCAATCCAACTTGAGTGTTTTTTTTATAAAAGTCACAAGACCAATTTCTTCTTTTTTTTCTAGACTGGTTGCCCTTAACAAGGCTAGAGGGCCCAGTCTATCTATTATTTACACAAAGTTTGGAAGAGGAGATATGGATTCATGTTTTTTCCAAGACAATGTGCAGTGAAATTCAAAAAGTTTTGTTAGGAATTTGAATTTTGCTCACCATTTTCTATGATAGAATCATAATATACCGGTAATTACCTGGGAAAGAATTTTCAAATTCTGAGATTTTCTTTTTGTTTTTAGAAAATAAACTAAATATGTATGCGTATTTAATATTTTAATATAATTCAAAATATATTTGAATTTCTATAATTATTTATGTCCTATTCATTTTATAATTTTTAACATTTCATTTTTTTTTTAATCTTAATTTTTTTGTTACATGATTCTTTTTTTGCTTGCTCTGAATGTTACTGGAGGCAGCAGTTAAGCTTACGCATGGTAATCTATATAATAGTGCCTACATATTCTCCAACCTAACTAGGGCATAAAGTATGTGTTACAAGGAAAAAGAGAATGATGTTATATATCCATAAAATCAAGAATAAAGAGGGAAAATGACCAACACTTTTGACTTTCAAACTTACCTCCCCCACACACCACTTCTTTACTTCTCCATCTTGACAGCCACAACACATATGGAGATGCAAGTGATTATAGTCATAAGAAATGGACTTGGTAACCTGATTGGTTTAGTTTTATGACACATCAACCACTGTAGATTATTTAATGCCAAATCCTGTTTACACACACATATAATTTGTAAAAACATTTTGTAGGTAACATTCTTAAACAAGCCTGAGCTCTTTTTTGCACACAGTTAAATGGTTTCATGTATTGCTATATAACTGTCACAATTTAATGTCAGTGATTTGTTTGCATGCATAGTTTATTCTATTCGATCCATAGATAGAACCCTATCAGGTGCTACCACTCTGAGACAAAGTGGACCTGAGAGCAATAGCAATAAAGGGTGCTCCATATTTTCCAAATCTTCAAGACTTGAGTCTCACCATCAGATAGTTTAATGTTATATCCTGGACACTTGTTGACAGGAGGTCTTACCCACTCTCCAGAGATGCAATCAGTGTATTTTACAGCCCCAGCTGACTGAGTTCAAATCTTGGTTGAAGCTGTTTGACTTCATAATTATACCCTTTGGAAAGCATAAATCTATCTCTTCTCCCCACCCCAGCAATGGGTAAATAGAATGGTAGATGGGTTCTAGAGCCTTGGTATGGCAACCAGTCTAAAAGAAGGAAAACTGAATCCAAAACAGCTTAAATCCATTTAGAAATTATCTTTGCGTCATATTTTACTGTGGCCAAAGTGAGCGGTAAACACATTCTGCTTCCACAAAAATTTTGAATATTCAGGTAGATTTTGTAGTTTGAAAAAAAATTGAGAGCATAAAACAATCTTTCTTGATAATTTGATCCAAATTCTCCGGTTAAATGATATATAGCATTTCTTTGATATATTTTAAATAGTGTTTATAAAAAAAAAAAGAATCCGAGAACAACATTATATTTTAATTACTGTATTTGATGGCATATAAGACGCACCCCAATTTCAGCCTAGCAAATCAAGAAAAAAAACTAATATTAAATGAGATGAAATTAATATAATGAATATTATCAATGATAACACTTTTAATCTGCATAATAGCATTTTAAATAATGACAATAGGTATATGAAAGTTACTCTAAAGTCTAAGCTAATAGTATTTACTTGGTAGCTAATTTTGGATGACTATTACGAATTTAAAACCTACATTTGGCATAAAAGATGCAGGGGAATTTTAAAAGATATTTTTTTGTAAAAAAAAAAGTGCACTTTATATGCTGTCAAATATGGCGACCCGAAGGTAAAGGAAAAAGGAATTAAGAAATTATAATTTTCATAATATTTTCTGAAAAGAAGTATGGTACATATTATTTGAATATATATAACTCATAAGGTATTAAATATTACATTGATCTTTGATATTTATCAAATGTTTCTGATTAAACTGTGGCCTATTCACTTTTCTCAATCTTTTTGGGGTTCATCTCTGACCATATGGAATTGAGAGATGGCTAAACATTGAGTTAAAAACAATTCTGAAAGGCATTCTTCACAAAATAATTTAGATTTGAAATCAGAAATTTGAAGGTCTTGTCATTTTCTCATTGCAATGAGTACAAATGTAGGTAATTTTGGCACATATTTTTTTTGGGGGGAATAACCTTATTTACAATGACGAGATGGCTAAGATACATTTATATATGCATTGTGTTTTATATATATGAGGGTGAACATTTATTATTTCATGAATTTAATTTTCTACAGTACTTTTTATGATTTAGATTGTAACTGCCCTGTTGGCAAGGCTTACAATAGGACTGTATTCTCTATAGAAGGGTAAGAGTCTTCCCAACAAAAAAAGGTGTCCTGGGTACGACAATAAACTGCATCTGATGATGAGGCTACGGTTCTGGAGATCTCTGGAGTGAGTACCCCTTCATAGCCATTACTCTCAGGTTCACTCTGACCTGAAGTGGTAATACCAATTAGGGTTCCATTTGTAGGTCAAATAGATTTATTTAAAAATGATTCATATTTGATATGTAAAAAAACAAAAAAAAAACTCAGAAAAAAATAGAAATGTAACAATAAATGTAATTCTCAAACATCTAGACATGAAATAATCCTAGAGAGTTTAAAATTCAGTTAAAATCAATCAACCTAAAAATAAAATATGGAAAGAATGTTCAGCTACTGAACAAAAATTATTTTGGTATTTATTAACTTTGTTGATTCGTTGGGTTTTATGGCATATCAACCAGTGTAGGTTATTCAATGCCAAATCCATTTTTATGCAAATAATCAGTTCTATTTCAATCAATTCAGTTTAGCATGAGTACACAGTTTAATTGTCAAAAACATTTTTATTTCAAGCTATTCAGTTTAGTCAAAAAGTTCTAATTCAAACAATTCAGTTTAGCATAAGTATGCAGTTCTATTTAACCCAAAGATAGCACCTGATAGGGCCCTGGGAGCAATGACAATGAAGGGGTACTCTGCATTCCCCAAAGCTCCATCATTACTGGAACTTCACCATCAAATTGTTTAGTGTCATATCCAGGACACTCATTGGGTGGGTGGGGTCTTATTCCTCTGCAGAAGTGCAGTCGTTGTATTCTACAGCCCCAGCTGACTGACAAAACTTTTTTGGTGTCAATAAGCTGAGGCAAAATTAGTTGTCACTTGAAGCCATTTTCAAGGGTTTGTCTCCTTGACAACTTAGTAAAGTTGGCGACGTTAATCGAGGGTGACCCAAAGGCTCCCTTTAAAATAGCTACCACACTGAGGTGTAAGGAAGTGAACTACTCCATTACCTGGATTGCTCCACTTTACCCTTGATCTTTACTTTATAATGCTGTGTGTTAAACAAGTCAGCATCAACTACCATTTCTTGAGTCTTTGGTATGACTCGACCTGGAATTGAACTCCGGTCTCCTGAACCATTGGCAAACACTCTACTCATTACGCCAATGGTCTGGTTCTTGACAACTTAAATGTCTGTAATTTCCCTGTTTCATGGTGTGCAAATCTAGGTAACTTTTCTGCTTCAGTATTTTTTTAGGTAAACTTTTAAAAGAGTTGATGAACAGTAGGTAAAAATTTTCTGACAGGAAAAGGACTTCTCAAAATAATTCTAATTAACCATCATTAAACATCAAACTAAAATCATTGTATTCAGCTAATAGGTGCATTACTTTTTTTTTAATATTGTAAATTTAAAGGTTAAACAAACATATCAATATTTTCTTTACTTTTTAAACATTTCCTAATTCAGCTAATAACAGAAAAAGGGGTTGTTTTAAGGCAGTCAACATCCCAAAATATTTGGATTTAATGTTAAAAAATTTTTAAAAAAATAAGACTTCAGTGTTTTAAGAATCAGTTTTTTTAGTTTTTTTTATCAAATTAATCGCTTCCCTTCACAATGGTTTTCTTAAAACTATTTTTTTACTTAAAGAAAAAATAAAGAAAGAAAAAAACTAATCTTTACATGAAATTATTTTCTAACAAGATAAGTTTTATCAGGTCAGAGTTTTTGGCATTTACATTAAATTGAATCAGTTTTGAGTTTCAAATTCACTGCCGGTAACTTTCTTGCCTTGAGAAGTTATCATTTACCGAAATATGAATCCAATCAAATTGTCATTTTCTTATGACAAATACAAATCCGAATAACTTTTCTGCTTAAGAATTTTTTTGGTATGTGTGTGTGGTGGGGGAGGTAATCCTTTTTACAATGAAATTGAAAGAGACCTTTCAACATTATAATAGTGAAAATTCATTAAAAAAATTCTGAGAGAAAAAATGCATTCTTCACAAAGAAATTTGGTCAAGAAAGTGGTGCCAAGAAAAATTAGGCCAAGTTGCATCAAATTTTGCACCTACTTATTTCTATCATTCAAGTTAACTTGTACCATTGTTTTGTGTCATATATGTCTATAAAAAAAAGACATTGAAGGATTATGATATTGTATAATGTTTTGCTAGAAATTATTAAATCCTAGTATCTTTGATTTAGAAGCAAATTAACTTTATATTTAACAAACTGATATGGATATACATATTTATAGGTGATATTGTATTTAGAAATTAACTAAGAATATTTACCATAAAACAAATGAAAAAAATAATGCTTTAAATTGAAAATAAGCAGAGATTTTTTTAAACAATGTTCTCTTTTATCATTGATAACAGGCTGAATCATAAAATGTAAAAATTTACATTTTTATTGTTTGGCCCTCAGTTTTGGGTATGATTTATGAAGGTTGAAATTCCCTTTCTTGTACACTGAAATTCATAGAGAGATAGAAATCTCAGAAATGAATTGGTATTTTTAAAAGTTTAATTTATTGAATAAAAGCATTTTATTTTTATGTCAATGTACTTGTAAAAACAATTGCTAACTTTTAAATTCTTTTGTTCTTGTGTCTTTTTATTCTTCTGGATATTCTTTTGTTAGCAAACTTAAAATTCATTGTAAAAAGTATGGAATCACCACAGTTTAGAGATATTCATCCAGTCTTCCTTTTTTGCAGCAAATTAATAAGATGATCTAAAAAAAGAAAATCATCCACTGACATTTTTTTTCAAATCAGTCTTTATCGCAGATTTTCAATTTCTCTACACTTCAGCTCCTTTGGAAGTCAGTCATATTTGTCATAAATATCTATTTACCCAACCCCATTGAACAAGCAGAATATGGCACAAGGTCAATTTAAGCAGAGTTTAACAGGTTTAAATTCAGTTTTCCTTCTCCTAGACTGGTTGCCATAGCAAGGTTTTAACCTAGTCTGACCTACTATTTATTCATAGCTGAAGAGAGAATAGTTGGATTCATACTTTTCCCAAGTGTATCAGCACTATGTGAAATGCAAACAGCCTCATCCAGGTTTTGAACTTTTTTTATTTTGTCCATTTCCTACAAATATATGCAATTTTTTACAGACCAGCTTTAAAAATGAGCATTATCAGAGATGATGCTTTATTTTAAAGAGTTTTAAGATTTCTGGTTTGAGTAAAACCCCTGGCAAAAATTATGGAATCACTACACTTAAAGATGATCATCCACTTTTCTCTTTTTTTCACACCAAATAAACAAAAGGCAAAATTCTTTCTTTTGCATGAAAAAAAAAAAAAAAGATGCCATCAATTTAAAAACATCTAATATGATTTGACTGTGATATATTTAATGAAGCCAGAATGTTCAACTATTAAAGAAAAATTGTTTTGTGCCTCATGTGGAATTTATTTGCTGTGAAGTAAAAAGAATGTGAATATTCTCAATGTCTAGTCAAATTCTGTTGGTTATACACTTATCTTTTATCTGATCACTTCCAATATTTTGATTTGCTTTCAATATTTTTTCATATGAATTCTTTTGGCCATTTACCAAAATGCAGCAATCTAGTCCCTATAAACAACATCTGTTTACCTTTTGTTCATTTGTGTATATTCTTATTTGATTTTTTTTTTACAGCTTCTTTGTAAATAAATTCATCTTTAACCGACAATGACACAAAAAAAATATATCTGATTAAGAGATAATGACTGATATTAAAAGGCTAAGAATTATACTGAAACTGTTTATCTCTGATTATTGAACTTAAAATATATATAAAAAGTCTCATTTATGCAAAACTGGGATTTGTACTTCAAATTTTTTATCTATAACCCAGTACTCCAATTTTTATTTACAGAAGTTAAAACTTTCATTTCATTTGTTTTGTTTTTTTCTGTAATAAGTCTTAAGATTAGACAATTTTCCTACAAAATTCTTTCCTTTTTGCTTATTTAGCATTAATTAATCTTTCAAATTAGAATAAAAAGAAAACATGAATTGTTTTGTGTGATTTTAAGCCATTTTTTACTCCAGACAAATCTCCAGAACAGATAAATGATAATACTTCTGTAATTCTATAATATGGAAATTGTTTCCTTATAAAGCTTTCACATTAAATAATCTGAAGTCAATTAGTTAAAATAGAATGAACTTCACATTAATTTTAAAATGAATGCTCAATTTTATTCTTTTCAGCCTGATACCTAAGTTGCTCATGACAAAACAACATTAACACCAAGTGAACTGCAAATGCTTCATCAGACGAATTTTAGATCATTTTCCTCCATTAGAACTCTGGGATTATAAGCATTCCTTTGGGGTTTTTTGGTTTCATTTTTATCAAGCACACAAAAGATAAAAAGAAAAACAAATTTCAGCTCAAATAACCAACATTTGAAAAATGAAAACTTCCAAATTTCTTCCTTTTGTTAATTGTTTGGCTCAATGTCATAATTTCCTCTACTTGGTCATTGATTTTTTTTATTATTAGTCTTCCTTAATAGCTAATTTAGATAGAGAAAAATGAAATGTTTAATATTTTATTGCAATGAGTAATTAAGTTAGGCAGGAAATGATTAGGCAGCTTACAAAAATATTGATATTGAACAAGAAATGGTTATCATCATTGAGTATATTAACCAACAAGAGTTTTCAATATTTCACAGTGGCTGGTTTAATCATGTTGATGTTTGGTTATTTCCCCTTTTTTGTTTATGTTACTTATTGCTGTTTTTGATTTAAAATAAAATAAAGGTATTCTTGTAAAAGAGTTTTTTTAAGAGCAAGAAGTAAAATCTAACCCTGATAGATAAAGATTTGCTGAAATGTATATTCATCCTGTCAAAGAATTTAATTAGATAATACTTTAGAGGGTAGGTTGTACTTAGCATAATGATTATTGTCAGATGAAATGGAATCAGAGTTCAGATTTTGGATAAGGCTGTTTACATTTCACGTTACACTAATGGCCTTTAAACTAGCATGAATCTTCTACTAGCTAGGGGAAAATAGTAGGACAGACTGAGCCCTTAGCTTTTGTTATGCAACCACTCTAGAATAAAATCTCTGAATACAAACTAGTTTTATTCTGCTTAAAAATTGACCTTGTGTCACATCCTGCTTATGGTGGAGGGGTTGGGTAAGTTCATACCTTACTGGAGAGCCAGGAATCCTAAAACAAGCCTAACTGATCCTCCTAATCTCTTATTTTCTATATCATGTTATTTACTCTAGGTATAATATAGCTGAGGTGACTGATGATAGTACAGGCTGTAATTTATTGGATTTTTTTTATTTCCAATTATCAAAAGAGCTTCTTAAATCTGATGGTTTATTTTCTCAGAATAATACTTGAACATTTTTTTGGCTTCATTTTCAACTTGGTTTTAAAAAGAGTTTTCTTTTATCAAGAGTTGATACATGTATTTGCTGAAGAAAGAATTTTGATATATAGACCTTAATTTGGAATATCAATTACTGTATTAGCTAGTATAGGTAGATTTGAAACCATACCACTGTAATGATTGCTTGGAAGATAATTTTCCAATATTGCAAAATGATGATGGCTGGTTTGGTGTTTTTTTATTGCATATCAACACTTGTTGGTTATTTAATGCCAAATCCTGTTAATATATAAAAAAAACATAGTTTGTTGGCAACATTTATTCTTAAACAAGTCAGAGATCATTTGTTTACACACAGATAAATAGTTTCTATAATGAACACACAAGAGGTGGGTAGGTTAAAAACTTGGTTTATTACGGTGATTACTACTGCGAGAACTACTATATACAAAGATGGCGTCGTCCCACTGCATGCAGGGAAAATACTCAGTCATACATACTTTACAGTTTCAGGTTTAAAAAATGATTACATATTTCTATTTGATCCATAGATTAGACCCTAACAGGTTCTGCAGCTCTGGGTCAAAGTGGACCTGGGAGCAAAGGCATTTAAAGGGACTCCAAATTCCCCTAAGCTCCAGACCATCAGATGCAGTTTAGCGCCATATTCAGGACACTCATTGGTTTGAGGCTCTTACCCCTCAGCAGAGATACAGTTGGTGTATTTTATAGCCCCAGCCAAATGGGCTGCAAAATGATGAGAAATTGGGTTGATTATGTCAAGTTCAGAAGTATGAATATATACTTCTAATTTTTAGAGAAATGTATAATTTTTAAAATAAATTTAAACTTCAGGTGTAAGACATTTGGATTAATATATGTAAGATGCTGGAACCATTTTTTTTTTTTTACTTGATTATGGTTATAAACTTTTTATTCCTATAAATATTTTTAATCATAGTAAAACTAAAATATAAAAAAAAAATTAGACATACTATATGTTGAATAATCAAGCCATTGACCAAATGGGTAGAGTGTTCGCCAACGGTCCGAGAGACTAGGGTTCAATACCAGGTCGAGTCATACCAAAGACTCAAGAAATGGTATTTGATGCCTCCTTAACACTCTGCATTATAAGATATGGATCAAAGATAAAGTGGAGCAATCCAGGGAAGGGAGTAGCACCCCCCAAAAAAACCTTAGTGTAGTAGCTATTGAAAAAAGAGCCTTTGGGTCACCCACGACTATGGTCACCAACTTTACTTTTACTTTATACATTGAATGATACCAAAATCCAGCTTGACAGTGGGGCTAGAAACTCCAAAGCTGACCTTGCTTATTCACCAAGTCCCTCACTTTCTATACCCTGTTATTTACTTTAGATATCATATTGCCCAAGTGACCAATGATGCAACAAGTTGAAATCATAGATTTTGTATTTACTATTATCAAAGAAACTATCCAGTTTTGACTGGTTTATTATCTACAAAAATTCTATGTTCAGCCTGATTTCAGAAAGGTTTTTTTTTTTTTTTAAATCAACATGGGGTATGTGTATTTGCTGAAATAAGAATTTTGAAACATTAGGCCTAATTTCAGAATTACAAAATTACAATAGCAGCCAATACATGTAGATTTGAATATGTAATGGTTGCTTGGCACATTATTTTCCAATAGTGTAAATCATGAAAAACCGTTATATTCTTATTATAGTCACCAGTGTAAAAAATTTATATTTTTATTTTGTAGAAAAATGAATATCCTTCAGTATAAATATAAATCTGTCTAAATTTCTGATGAGGAGTTGTTTTTATTTACATTATTATTTGTATTATGTAATAACTCTCTCACCACTAACCTCCTACATTTGGCAAAGAATGAATACTGTTCTATGTAAATCTGTCTAAATTTCTGATAAGTTATTATTGACATTATTTATTATTTGTGTGGTACAATTGCTCTCCCACCTCCTGTACTGTCAACTCACGTTTTTTGAAAGGAAACCTGATCTTGATTTGAAACTGGATGAAAAGATAAATCTAAGACTTTTTATTAGTCGGTTTCAAATAAGCAAATGGAGCAGATATCTCTAATTTGAACTCTTCGATAATTATGAGGACCCCCTCATATGTATGTGTGTGTGTGTGTGTAAGGGGTTTAATATAGACTTTTATAAAATACAAAAACTTTTCCTTTTTTACTGAGAGATAAGGAAGACCTACAAAAGGCTGGCCTGACTTTTTTGAAATAACTGATGTGGGAACAGAACTGAAAATACACGTTTACCAATTTCTTTCACCACAGGAAGTCAAGTGACAACCTCTTTGACTTTTCTACTTTCTTCCATATTTAAAAATTAACACATCTTCAAAGTTATTTACATAATTTGAACTCTGATCCTCATGTTTGTTTTTATATTCTTGGCATTTCAGCCCCAGTAATCTCCAGTCTTCTTTAAATCTCTATTGTTATAATCAGTAACCGCCTGGGGATTTCAGGGAGCTTCAAGCTGGAATCTACCTGAAAATCATTTGTTCAATCCTAGATCCAGTCTCAGCAGAAAAAGAAGCAATATTCCAAAGGTGAAAATAACTAAGCTGGCAAATTAACTGATATAAGAGATACCAAGTCACAGACAGTGGATATAACAATGAGGTTACAGAAAATAATCTAAATAATAAATGTGTTGTTTGGCATTTTTACAAAGACATGTAATTAAAGATATTAAAACAAAGGAAGGAAGAAAAGATTAATCTTTGAAATTTAACAAAGAATATTTGTCATAAAACAAATGAAAAGAAAAATGTTTTCAGTTGAAAATCAAAGATTTTTTAAAACAATGTTCTTTATCAATGATAACAGGTTGAATCACAAAATGTAAAAATTTACATTTTCATTATTTATTTGACCCTTTGTTTTGGGTATAATTCATATAGATTGAAATTCTCTTTCTCATACACTGAAATTTATAGAGAGACAGAAATCTCAAGAATAAATTCTTTTTTTTTAATGTATAATTTATTGAATATAGGCATTTTATTTTTTTAATTGTCAATCTACTTTTGAAAACCATTGATAACTTAATTCATTTTGTTTTTGTGTTGTCTCTTGCTTTCTCCGAGTTCTTTTGTCATCAAACTAACGTGACAAATAGAATTAACTAAAGCAGCAGCTACGAAAAATAATTCAATGGAAAAATCATTGATAATTTGTTTTACACAGCTATCCTTTTCATTACATATTGTTTGGATGGCTGTCAGTTTCTAAATTTGGAAAAATACTTTTGGTATTCTTTTGCTTTTTCTAGACTTAAAGAAATAAAATTGAGTTTTAGTGTTTCTACTTTTCTGTATAAGGCAATAAATGATGGCCGATATTTGATATCTCGTGGTCATATGAGAACCTCAGAATCCATTTTAGCTGCTTCTTGTATCTGTTCTTTGAAAAGTTAAGGTGTGTCTTAAATTCATTGAAGAGTAGACTTTGTCTCACCACTTGGCAAATGATATTGTCTCTCACCTAAACATTGAAATGTAATGCTCACATGGCTATAGCTACCAAAAAACTAAGGACTTTTTTTTTTTAAATGCCTTTGCTCGCCTTTCATATATTCAATGTTCATAGAACAATATGAGCTCATTTTAACAGTGGAAACATTTGTATTTTCTTGTTAATACTTCTTGTATGTTTATAATGCATCAAACTTTTCCTTTATAAGTAAATGAGCCTAATTTGTATTTCTTTCTGTTCATTCAGTATTAGTGTATCAATGGATATACTAATGCAAATACTAGACCTTGATGAGTAGGGGATGAAACTAAATTTCTCCTTAGTACCAACCTTTGTCAACAGTAGCAAAGCAAAAATTTTCAGTGTGGTATCAAACATATGTAACTTCAAAAACTCACCACAAAGGAATAAACAAATGGGAGATATTAAAAGATAAACATAATATTCAATATTTAACAAATGAAAAAAAAATATAGAATGTTTTACAGAATGTGTTATAAAGGATTTTATTTATTCAGTTAGTAATTGTTAATTATGATCATTCTCCACTAACCACCAAAACTTGACTAAAGAAAACTTTATTGTTAAATAGTTGAGTAGATTTTAAAAGAGTTCTTTGATGTGATAGAAGAAATATACAACATGTTTGTAGGTATAGGCATTTATTGGTTTGAGTATATTAAAGACAAGATAATCAAAAGTATATGTATATATATATATATATATATAGTTATTTTACTTTTGTAATTCTCGAAGGGTCATCAGTCTATTAGAGCTCTTATAAATTGCTAGGAATTTTAAACAAGTTCAGGCATTTAAAAAAAAATGGATATATCTGACCTCCTACCTGGCTAAATCATTTTAACGTGTGTAAGTTGGACAGAGGCATACATGAATCAAAACTACAGTAACAGTCAAAAAAATGCTTGATCTACAAGGCCTTCCTCGTTAGTAGTACTTCAGCTGCCAAGTGATAAACTTAGCCCTACTATGCTGGTAGTGTCAAGAACAAAGAGATCTATTCAATAATACCCATCAGTTGCAAATGCCTGGTGCACTCCACCCCCAAAAAGCAGAGGTTAGGGAACAGGCCACATTATGAATGTGTTCAAGAATATTTTGCTTAACTTTTGTACGGTTGGTAAATGTACCATGAAGAGAGATGGTTTTCTTTAAGCTAGTCAGAGAACTAAAGTTCTTTGTTCAGCCACAGCCAAATGCAATTCATTGACTTTTACTATAACTTGTCACCATCACAAGACAATTAAAATTTGGCACACTTTTAAATTATATTAAAGCAGATTCTGATTTGATTTTCACCAATATAATTCTATGAACAAAAATTCTGGTATAAAATATCTGCTCAAGGAGAGATAATTGAAATAGCTTACATAACAAATGAATAAGATGGAAGCTTGTTTCAAAATTATTTTGTGCATAGTTTTTCAAACTATGATAAAACTTTAATGGGTATGGGGCCAAAATTATGAAGCAATAAGGAATTAGGTCACAAGCAATGGTTAGTAAACTAGTATACCAACCATATATATATATATATATATATATATATATATATATATATATGAGAGTGAAGCTTTGTTAATCATGAAATTTAAATGATGATATCTTGACTAAGATTATTAAATTTCACTTGATGATCAGAGTTGTTCTATTCAGAGCTTTAAGCGAGATGTGTGTGTGTATATATATATATATATATATATATATATATATATATATATATATACACACACACACGCACTTACTTATATGAGCAATGATCAAAAAGTATAAAAATTGAATCTAAAATTTAAATGAAGACAAGTACACAGCTGAGCAACTTCCATTATAAAATGGTAATGTCAAGATGAGTTAGAGCATATATATAAATAAAAACATGAATCCAGTCTTGAGTTTAATAACTTTGAACTATTGATAGATTTTCATCAAATCTATAATTAGTTATTTTAATTTAACTCACTAAAATTCCACCTTCAGTTGCCTCTTCTTGATTTTAAGTCAATTCCTGTTTATAAGTATTTGCAAATACCAATTATTACTATTATGAATAAATTATCATTGGTAAAGTAGTGACACTAGCATGACACAAAAAGGATTTCCACTTGCATCTAAAATTTAAAAAAAAAAAAAAATCTTTTTCTTTGTAAGTCAGAATTTTGTTGAAATGAAAAACATAAAAACCAAGATTTTAGGTAAAGGTTATTATTCTGAGCAAATTTTAAAATTTATACAAAGGTCACTGGAGCTACAAAGTTGATGAGTGTATCAAATCTGTTAAAAGTTGCAGGTGCTACTTTAGATCAAAGGCATTATGTGCAATGCATGACCTCTCAAACTGCACCCGGTCAACTGGCTTATGAAATCCTAAGGTCAAATGTCAGAGGCCAAGATGGTCAGAATGTCTTTAAGGGTGTTTTTGCTCCTCCTGCTAAATCTATGCAATAGAAGAATGCACTGGCCAATCAAAACGAGGTTAAGGGTTTGTTTTTGCTCCTCATCTCATTCTCTGAATGAAAGCTAAGTCCTCATTGGTCAGCCAATCAGAAGTATTCAGGTTTACAAATTTCTTCTTTAAAATATGAGCTCAGAGACTGATTTAACCAGAGAAGAAACTGCCATTATAAAACTAAAAAAAAAAATAAAATTCCAGACCTCCAAAGTCCTTTGGACAGCACCAAGACTACCTTTTCCCCTGAAAAATTCCATGTTAATGAGCATAAAAAAATGTCTGCAATATTCCTCACCATGTCTCTTTTATCCAAACTTGTGTACAGAAATGTTTTCTTTTATTATTATATATGGTTACGTAATCATATTGTAATTAAAAAATTATATTGTTATACCTAATGGACTGATTTTCAGAATTGCTAACGTCTTCAACTCATTACTATTAACCACCTGTCTTGTCAAGAGAAACTTTGATAAAGTTGCACTGATCCCTGTTTTCTGAGCACAGATTTTGCTTTAGTCTTACCATTAACTTTATCCATGTATACTACATGATATATCATGTAATGCAAAGCTCTTCTAATGAATCCAACCACACAAAATGTAAACAAACAAAAGTTAATACATGTTAATTCCCGTGCTGACGTTGAGTCATGGGGTTGGCTCAAGGGTATGTCATCAGCCTGACATAAAGTTAGGTAGGTTTCAATCTTGGCTTGGAGCATCTTGCATGTCTAGCCACACTGAAGTGTTGTGATACAATGAAACAATCTGTCCGTGGCTGACTATATATATATATATATATATATATATATATATATATATATACACACACACATACAACTTGGCTGAGTTATTAAAAATCTTGATTAAGCTGTTTGCATTTTACTGTGAGCTATTGCTCTTGAAAAAGGCATGAAACTATCTTTTCTTTCACAAAATATAGGTATATTGTAAGATAGACTGCACTCTTTAGCCTTAGTATGTCAAAATGTTTAGGCAAAGGAAAACCAAATCCACTGTATTCAACATAAAAATTGACCTTGTGTTACATCCTGCACATGCTGGAGGGGTTGGATAAATACATAATTGTCTTGGTTATTTAATAGTTTCTTGGCTTTAAATCAATGATTGGGAATAGGGGTAAATTAACACAGATTGAAATAATTTTATCATTTACTTATTCCACAATTTCATTAAAAATAAAATTTTAAATATTTTTTTCTTAAAAATGCTTTCCAAAGCTTCAGGGTAATGACATCCATCAATACAATCACGTTGGAAAAAATAGCAAAAAGTTTTTTCTGACGATCGCTCAAAGAAATTTTCCTTCTAGGTTGGAGTGAGAACTTCCTAGTATACTCACAATATTATATTTTAAACTACTTCATTGTAAAAACAAAGGTATTTAAAGTATCACTTATATGACAAAACGTTTTTACAATGTAATTTTCTGAGACCAAATTTTCCAAGTATCAGTATAAAAACTTATTCCATAAAGGTAATTGATTAAAGAAAGTATAGTTGATGCTTTACTGAGAATAGGATGACTGGTATTTATCTTATAAGAAAGTTAATTATTAGTAAATAGATAAAATAAAATAAGTGAAGACAAACACTACTGAAAGGAAATATAAGAAATGAAGTAGCAAGCAGAAAGAAACAATAAATTGTAGAGTTGATCAAGCAAAAATAAAATAATGATGTGCTAGCAATTGATCAATTCAGCCTTTGACAAATGAAAGAAATTTTATATGCTACTTGAGATAAAAACATGTTTATAACTGAAGAAAGTTTTATTTGTTTTAAAGATACTCCTATTTAACAGAAGACAATTTCATAAGTTACTTTAGATAAAACTTGACAGCTTTGCTTTCTCAAATGAAGCTTTGAAGATTCCAGATAAAGAAGTTTGGAAAGAAATCATTCATTGTTTATTAGTTTCAAGATGCAATCTCAGTAGATGGCATAGCAAATTGGTAACCTTTTATGTCTAGGAGATTTCTCTTCATTTGATGAAATGGTCAAAGGAAAAACTTTTCTATGTTACTGATAGATTTAAAATCTCTCTATATAAAAATGTTTCATTTGTGTAGACACATTATCTAAAACAATGTCATCAAAATAACTGCAATTTACATCCATGCATTGGCAGTTTAAACAAAAATGCATCTTTTACGTTATATCTTGGCCAACTTAGCATTTCTTGCGTCATCATCATAATCATCATACGGTGTTGTTAGCACAAATTTCACTGATCCTCTCTTGCCACCTGTTTCTATTGTCCACTGGCAGGTCCTCCAGGCTACATACTGTATCAGCACAAAGCTTTTATATATAGGTTCTAACTGGTCATTCAACCATTGCTCGTCCATGTGAGGGGGTCTATAGGAGTATATCACACACGAGTTTGTCCTTACTTCTCCAGCAGTGTCCCGCAAGTCTGGTTTGTCTAACTTGAAAAGTTTTCATGATGGTTGCTAAGTGGCCGTACAGCCACAGTGCGGTGTTGCCTCCATGACTTATTTAATATAGCTAGCAGCATTCTTGTGTAATTGCCATCAAGCTTTCTCTCCATACGTTTAATTAGCGTCCATGTGGTGCATCCATATAGCAGTATTGATATGACCGCTGCTTGGAAAAAACTGTGATTTATTTTCTCAGTCAGATCTGACTTCCATATGACCAATAGCTTATCAATAGCTGTCCATACCTTTGCTAGTCGCGTGTTGATGGCATTCTTGATTGATGAGACACTGTTTTCAAAGTAGCTGAACTTGTCCACTAGTTTCAGAGGACCACACTAATAAAGATAATTAGGATATTTAGATCTATGACAGTGTTTTTTTTTGTTTTTTTTTAGTCATTTGATCTTTTGTGAGCTATATCTGTTATTGTGACGGCAAATCGACTAAAATCCCAAAACGGGACTTTATTTTTCGCACGTGTGAAGACGGGGCATGTTGGCACTTGATCCCTTCTAGAATAAGTCTTCGTTCAGAGTTTTTCTTTCAGGCATATAAGACCTGGCATATTATGTGAGGGATTGATTTAGGACCAGACTGACCGCCGCTGGCAAGGGATTCCAAATTTCACACTATCCACACACCCACCAAGGCCATTAAACTTCCTCCCCTAGACAACAGAAGATATGGACCTATAGGTTTTAGTCGTAATAATATTATATTGTAGTAGTCGGCAACTCCGGTTTCCCATGTGATATTTTTAAGGAATTAATAGGACAATTCTAAGCAAGATAACATAAGGCGAATAGAAGCTGAAAAGGAAATGTGACACAACAAATTCGTAGCAGAACTGCCAAGAACAACTTAGACCACGTGGTAACATTAAAATACTTGAATCCTTTACTACAATTATATACACCTTCAAAGTGTCAAAATATTTTATAATGAATTGAACAGTCCATGGACATAAATGTCTTTCTTCTTTTCTGTTCTTTCGTTTCTTCAAATTGAGCGAGAGGGTGGTATATAAAATTTGGGTATGAAGGAGAAATAGTCCCAAAGTTACTTATCTTATTTTTCGACAGGGTTCCACTGGAGAATCTTTCTTCTTTCACGGGCTAATAGACTTTATGCTATTTTTTACACTGGCTTGAAGAACTTGGGTCCCTCGTGTCCGCAGATATTATTTTTGTGTTCTTCACCTGGAGTACTTGGCTTTTTGGTTCTGCCTCCTACGAACCCTGCCAAACAACTAACCTTTCTTTTCGTTTTTTTCGCTGACGGGAAGAAGGTGCCACTTCCGTTTTAGGGTCCCAGCCAATCATTTGGCTTCTCTCTCCTTCTCCCTTCCAGTGTCCGGCAACCTGAGATTACTAAGTACCAACATCTGTTGATATCCCCTCTGTGACCTACATTCTTTCTTAACGGTATCTTTGACGGTTTGCCACTGTTCATTCCGACGGGAGGATAGTATTAATCTTATTTCTATCGTCTCCGTGGGATATCACGTGACAGTTATGTTGATAGTTTTTATAATAATGATGCTTAGTAATTCAAATAAGGCCATTTTCTGCCTTGAAACTGGAAATAGCCTTGGCTTTTTTTTTAGATCACATCTTTGAAAATTCCTAAGTTGTTTTTTTCAATTTGTATATTCTGGAAATCTAAAATGTTCATCTTTCTAAGTATTGTTCCTAAAAAAAGATAATCCAATTTGTTTTGTTCTATAATGGACTTATTTTTCGTTATTTATTAACTTTGTTTTTTGGTTCTGGTAAACATTTTATTGATAAAAACAAAGGAATTGCTTTTTTTCAAAAAAACCAAAAGATTTGAATTGAAAATTTGAATTTTTAATTGTTTATTTTACATTTGTGTTTTAATCCCTTTTTTCATATGTTAAAATAAATACATAAAAACTAAATATAAATATTGTTTCATATATTTTTTTGTCAATAATATAATTACCTTTAAGTATGTTTTAGTGTTTTGCTCTTTTTGTGAATGACAAAATACAATAACTAAAACAAACTCACAGAGGCAAAAAGAAAAGAAAAAACAATTTAGAGATTTTGTTTCTAATCTTAAACGAATTGCAAATAAATTTTATTCAAAACTTCTGAAATATTTTACTCTGCTTTCCAGTTTATAAGGCAATTACTTTTTTTTAATTGTCTATTTTTTAATAATTGGGAAATAATTTGTAATGGAAATGATAAAAATAATAAATTCTTAACTTATTGCTTTATATCTGAAATATTTTCAAGTGTGAAAAAACTGTGACTTCCCATTTTTACAAATTCTTTTTTTGTTTCATTAAAAATCCATTAATTTCTAATTACATTGAAAGAATTTTAAAGAACCATTTCATCTATTTAATTGGTATCTAATTTAAACTATTGCAATTATTTTGGATTTTCATTTACTTGACATAAGACAGTTGATCAAACAACTTGAATTAGTTTCTGCTGAAAATCAAATTAATCAAAAAAATCAAGCTGTTCTTATTTACTAATCCAAGGTAACCATCATTAAAAAGGTTCAAGCATTTTAAAGGTGGTGAATTGTCCTATAAAATAGAGCTGAGAAATGTAGAAAAAATAATCAGTCTTAATCTAATATGTATAATAGAAGGGAAACCAACTTCCAACACTTGAAAAGAGCAAGGATAATCAAAGATAATAAAAAGATCTATATGTACAAGGTATTAGGTACTTGATGATTTAAAAAAATCTGATAAGATACTCATCAAGTCTCAAGTTGATTTGAAAATGTAAATACATTTAATACAGAAACTCTAATGTAAATACATTTAGTATGGATGCTTTGATGAAAGTGTGTTTATTCAACAAATATTTTGTATATTTCAATCTCTAGGTTTTATAGATTATCACTATATCTTGGTTATGTAGTTTGACAGATATAGAAGCATCAAATTTAAATATTTTAACACAAATAATTTATCAAGAATATTTTTGATAATCTTTCAACAACTGTAATTATATGAATCAATAAATCTTCAAGTTATTAACAGACAGACGCAAGAAAGAAAAAGTAATTTTGCCTATTTTTCTTCTTTTCCTTTTCGATTCACTTAAAGGCCATATTTGTTGGCGATTAAGCTTGGAATCAAGTAATTTCCTGTTCACAGAATTTATATTATAATTATTCAGAAAAAAAAGAAAAAAGAAATTGATTTGTAATAGTGATGGAACATCAACAGATATTTGAAAAAAAGAGTTGCTACAAACCATCAATTTAAGAGAACTCTTAGAATCCAGAGAATTCAGAATTTAACCATTTTCCTTTTGCTCGTTCAATTTAGAAAATTACTTTGAAAAAATATGCATGATAAGTTTTATGGCAAGTCAACACTTGTTGGGGTAATTTATAACAAGTAATTCTATAATTTCAAGTACTCAATGATAAATATTATTTGTAAACAATTATAATTTCAAATAACTATTCTTAAAAAAAAACAAAACTATTTGCACATAGTTATATGGTTTCAAATAACTATTCCTATTTAATAATGAAAATCATGTACTTCAATCAAATACTAATAATTTGCAATTATAGTATGATTCCAAATCAGAAGAAGTAATGGCAACAAAGTGACTCCACACTCTTTAGAGTTCTAGAACTGGATTGGATTTGGTTTGGTTTTGTGGCATATCAACCATTATAGGTTATTCAATGCCAAATCCAGTTTTATAAATATATTTTATATGGTTTGGTCTGATTTTATGGCATATCAACCATTATAGGTTATTTAATGCAGAATCCTCTTTATACATATATTTATTAGATATATATGGTTTGGTTTGGTTTTATGGCATATCAACCATTGCAGATTATTTAATGCTAAATCCCGTTTATACATAAATATATATGATTTGGTTTGGTTTGGTTTGATGGCATATCAACCATTGCAGATTATTTAATGCTAAATCCTGTTTATACTCATTATGTATATATGATTTATAAGCAAGTAGGTAACATTTTAAACAAGCCAAAATTTGTTTGTTGTTTGCATACAATGAAGTAGCTTCAAATATTGCACACACACTAAGTTTTGGTTTGGTTTTATGGCATATCAACCATTGTAGGTAATTCAATGCCAAATCCTCTTTATATATCAAGTGTATACGATTTAACACATTTTTAAACGAGCCTGAGCTCTTTTTCAAATGTTTAAATAGTTTCAAGTACTACTATCTAATACACTTAATTCTATTTACTATTAATCATTTGTTTGCACACAGTTACATTGTCTCAAGTTTTGCTATATAACATTTATAATTTGATATCAGTCATTTGTTTGCACACATTTAAACAGCTATACTAGCTATGTAAGAGATTAGTGTTCTAGCAATTTCATTTTTAAATGAATTAAAACTAATTTGTTTGCACACTAGTATTGCTATTGTTTTAATTATTGCTATCAAACACTTATAATTTTATTCAATATAAATCATTTGTTGGCACACAGTGGAGTGGTTACATGTATTGCTATTTTACACTAATTATTCAATTCAACATTACTAATTCCTTTTCACACTGTTAAATGGTTCCAAGTATTGTTATGCATGACTAACAATTCAATTAAATATTACTCATATATTTACACCAAGTTAAATGATCAAACAGTTCTATTTCCAACAATTCTATTTAGCATAAGCCATTTGTTTGCACTCAATTTATATTTCAAACAGTTCTATTTGATCCATACATCGTATCCTTTCAGGTGCTACCACTTTGGGCCATTGGGGACCTGGGAACAATAGCAATGAAGGGGTACTCCAGCATTACTGGAGCCTCACCATCAGCTTGTTTAGTGTCATATTCAGGACACTCGTTAGAAGAGTAGTCTTACCTCTCTGCAGAGATGCAATCTATTTTTATAGCCTCCCCAATCAGCCAATCTAAAACTGGAGTCTCACCACCAGATGAAGTTTAGTGTCATATCCTGGGCACTCTTTCAGATATCTCTACTTTACTGCATGTGATGTAGTCAGGGTGCAATATGTTTTGTAGTTTAACACTTTTTCCTGTCATTTCATTTTAGAGTTGAAAAACATGATAGTTAGGAATCAGACCTAATGAAAAATATCAAAGTTATTCCCCACAAGGGATAAAAAGGGAGTGGCCTCCCAGGGACAGTACATTGTGAGATTTGTAGGGATTGTAAGAATGAACACAAATGAAATTTTTAAATAAAGTTAAATCTGACCATATTTATGTATTTTTTTTGTATGTCTTTAAAGAGAAAAATGGATTCAGTTTTACAGCAGCTATAATAACAATTACAGTTGACAAAATTATTTACAGTGAGACTATCTACACCACAGTAATTGTCTCAGAAAACAAAATTATGAACACCAGGAGATGCTGAATCAGCTTGACATTCAATCACAGAATTTCACTATGACACAAATGTGAAATCAACATTTCTTAAGAGGTTCACACATTATGAAAATCTTTTCACAGTAGGTTTGAAGGGACAGGCTGACAAATGGAAAGTTAAACTTTTATTAAGAAAGCTGGGTTTGGCAGAACACAACTGGTATTCCAATTATATTTTACCAAATACTGGAACTATAATTTTGGTGAAACAGTGGAAATCTTAAAACAAATATTTGGTGAGGGCACTCCCCTTTTCAACATTTGTTTTAAGTGCTTAAACATTACAAAATGTGATAGAGTCAACTTCACAATGTATGTAGGCACCATCAACAAAGCATGAGAGTGGTTTAAAATTTTGTTTATCATGGACACTCCATTTAAGTGTCTGATATTTGTATGTGGGTTGAGGTCTGCAGGTGATGCTGAGGTTGGAACAAGAATTCTATCAAAATCAAAAATAGAATAGATCCCAGACATTACTCTACAAGTTGCAGTGGAGTATCAGCGGTTAGCTATCTTAAGCATGACTCACACATAGTACAGCAGTCAGTACCAGCAGCAACACCTGCAGTAAAAGGCTGTTCAAAGACAACAGATCTCGACATCACCAGGCTCAACACATAAAATGCCTTCATCTGCTTGCTAGAATTGTGGTGGTTGGTATTTTCCTTGAATGTGTTCGTACAAGACACAGTGTCAAGAATGAAAAAGCAAAGACATAAAGAGGGATTCTGCACCCAACCAGTGCACAAAATAACACACAAGCAAACACATAAATACAAGCAGCAAAGAAAAACATACAGTTTGATGGCAACCTTTTTCCTCAATACCAAGTGAAACTGAAATTATGTGCCAGTAAAAGGGAACGGCCACTCTGTTCAGTTACAAATAGACACCACCACGGACATACTCATCTTGCAACGACTATGGAAAACTATAGGCTAGCCTCCATTAACACCTACAAGACAAGTAGTATGGGGTGCATCTGGGGAGTGTGTCCACATCACTGGGGAATTCCCAGCAACAATCGAAATTGAGGACAAAGCAGCATCCAGAAAGATCTACATTGCAAATTCGAGAAATAACCTCTTGGGTCTTGATTTCAAAGAGTCACTGGGTCTTCAGGACATATCTCAATTCTATTTGTAATGCAGTTTCCAGATCTCCAGCTCAGAGTGCCATTAGGGAGCAGACCAATGACACCAAGCCTATTTCTCTAGTTTTTACAAATGACCTTGGATGCTGCACTCAAGCTGAAGCTACACTGACATTCAATTCATCAGCCACACCTGTTTTCAGACCTAAACAACCAGTACCTTATGCAGTATTATGAGTAGACAGAGAACTAAAACAAGTAGAAGAAATGAAGGTCATCACCCTGTTAAGATATTGCATTTTACTATCACAATAAGTGCTGCCTACGATAGCATTGTAGTAGTAACAAAAGCTGATCGCTCAATTCAGGTGTGCGATGATTTCTCAACTAGGCTCAACAGAGCACTGAAGGGTCACCAATACCTACTATCAGTTCCAGATGGTATCTTCACCATATTCAATGGCAGCACCTGTTTTGCCAAACTAGACCTCACTGAGGTCTATTTATAAGTACAGGTTTCTACAAGCTCCAGAGAACTGCTGAAAATAAACACATACCGTAGCTTATTTCAATTCACATGATTACCTTTTGGTATAAAAACAGCCCCTGCTATATTTCAACAAATCATGGACACTATGCTAACAGGAGTTGAGGATGCAGCAGTGTACCTAAAAGATGATATTGTTATGGGTCGATCAAAACAGGAACTGATAGAATGAATTAACAGTTCTGAGATGTATCCAAAATTTTGGGTTCCACCTCAGACCTGAAAAGTGTCATTTTTACCTACCAGCAATAAGATACTAGGGATTCATTTTTAACCGCCAAGGTTGTCATCCAAATCCAGCTAATAAAGCAGCTATTCAACAGATGCCACCCCCATCACTTAAACAGTTTACATTTATTTCTTGGGTTAGTGAGTCATTATGGTAGTTTCCTACCTTCACTTCACTAAATAAAAGCACCACTCAACAAGTTGGCAAAAGAGACTGAATGGTCCTGGCCCTTAGACTGTCAGAAAGACTTTTGTAACATAGGTCCAAAAATACGATAACGTTCATTATGCATAGGAATCCGTGAAACACTTATGACTCTCTTTTTTGGTTCAGGTACGAAACTTTTTATTACCTTTTTGAGTTTAAGGTTTTTTTGACATGAGGAGACAGAGACACAATTTCTGTCTATGCTGACTTTTCCCTCTGACCCCACCACGAGTGGCCCCCACTGCAAACTACTGGTCTGGCCTTGGTGAGCTCCGAAAATCAACTCCCTTCCTATAGCGTTGAATCTCAACTAACTGTTTTTTTCAAATTCAAAAATCCTCTGCCCATTGCTGATGGGCATGACGTCATTCACATCCCCCAGTCACATTTCCTATCTGGGGTTTTTATTGTGACATCTGTGACTGTCACATCCGCCCCGCACGCGCGTGAACACCTGCACTCAATGTGTACACCTAAGTAACCCATGTTCTAAGCCTAACTAAACTGAAAGGTAAGATATACAAAACGAAAAATGATAATATAAAAAAAAATTCCTCCGCAATTATATAACACTTTGACAAAATCAATGTTAAATTCGGACCGAATTCTTCCACACTACAACCCAAGTCAAAAGATAGTATTGACAGCTAAAGCTTCAAGACAAGGTGTGGGAGCAATGATTTCACACATATTTGCAGATTGGATTAAAAAAGTTATCATACATGCAGCCAGATCACTGACACCCACAGAACACAACTACAGCCAAGTGGAAAAGGAAGCATTTGCACTGATTTTTGCTGTGAAGAAATTCCACAAAATGCTATTCGGGTACCATTTTACACTTCTGACAGACCACAAGCCATTACTCTGTACTTTTGGTACAAAGAAGGGGATTCTAGTATACTCAGTGAATTGACTCGTATGGTGGGCAATCATTCTTCTGAGGTATGACTTGGAAATCCAGTCTCGCAGGACTATAGATTTTGGTCAGACTGATGCTTTGTCATGCCTCATCAGCTCACAACCAATTCCAGATGATGACACCATCATCACTGCACTCAACATTGAGAATGATTTCCAGTGAACACTCATCGAATGTGTTTGAACAATTTCAGTGACAAGGGTAAATGTGAAATGAGAGATTCAACAGGACTCAATAATCCCAAAAGTTTGCAAGTGCCTCAGACATTCATAGCCTCCTGATCTCACAGGAGACCTTCTGCAGTGTAAGCATCGCAGTAGCTCTCAGTCCGTCATTGATGACTGTCTGATGTTTGTGGGTCATATTGTAATTCCCATAAAGCTCAAGAAAGCAGTCCTCAAACAACTATATTCAGGACATCCTGGTATAAACCTGATGAAAGCCAGATCCCATGGTGTGGTTTAATGGTGTAATATAGACTCTGACATTGAAAAGACAGTCAAGAGTTGCCTCCCTTGCATGGAAGGACAGAAAAATCCACCTCAGATTGTCGACACACATTGGATATACACGGAACAGCCATGGTCCCAGATATATGTAGACTTTGCTGGCCCTATCAATGACCTTAGCTTTTTGGTATCAGTCGATGCTGATTCCAAATTGCCAGAATTTTTCCTAATGCAGATACCTGCTCAACGATAGCCATTCTTAAATGAGTATTCAGTCAATATGGCTTGCCGGAAATATCAGTCTCAGATAATTGATCACAATTTACATCTGAGAAATTCCATCACTTCTGCAGTTTATGCTACAACACTCATGTTTAGTCACCACCCTACCACCTACAATGTAATGGTCAAGTGGAGCATTTTGCGGATACCTTTAAATATGCTCGGCTCAAAGCAAAAGGGGAGGGAAATAAAACAGAGGAAATATTAAATACATTTCTCTTTTTGTACTGTACAACCCCAATTGGTACAGTGAAAAATGGAATGTCTCCTGCAAAGGCACATGAGACAAAAGCTCCAGACCATATTGGATGCCTTACACCTACAAAAACAACAAATTTCAAAATGAAAAAAATCTACACCTGGATTTACCTTCCTTGATAAGATTCCAATGTCCATATATCTATATATTGGATCACTGTTGAGGTAAAATCAAATATTACTTGCAAAATGGATGGGAAATTACTTTATTCCCTAAGTTTCAACAGATTTGAAGTGTTATTGTAATCAATCATACATACAAAAAATTAATTTGGTTTGTTTGCTTTGTTTAATGGCATGTCAAAAGTGGTGGGTGATTTAAAGCCAAAGCCATCCTTGAAGAAGAACACTAGTAAATATTTAATCATTTTATACTGATTTAAAAAAACTGGCTCTATTCTATTTTTAGGATTGATACAATATTATCTTCTTCACCCCAACAACAAAGTATATTTTTGTGCTTGTAAAATAAACTATGAATAAGTGGGCAGCTATATGTTTCCAAATGTTTTATTTTATCTAATTTTATCTATTTATTTATTTTTACAGAAAAAGAAAAAAGATGGAAGATTGAACCGTGGACCAATCATTCAAACATCTGAAGTCTAAAAGAATCCTTTTGATAAACATTAAGACATTTTGATGATCAACACAGAAATTTAATAGTTTAAAAATTTAGTTTTTATTTCATTCATAACAGATTGTTTTTCCATTTCTGAATATACAAAATGTAAAAATATTAATAACACAATTGTTAATTCTTGTAAATAAATGGCCTAAAATAATATATATGTATAAATATGCATATTGATATCAATGATGTGTGTGTGTGTGTGTGTGTATATATATATATATATATATATATATACACACACACACACACACAGTTTCAAAAAATTCGATGTAATCAAAAATTGCTCCATATCAGTGATAGAACCTATGTATCTAAACTAGATCTTGGCGACAGTTTCTTGCCAATACAATCATGGTCTGATGATCAGACAGGTGAGGAACTGACAGTCACCAGACACTGTTGACTGCGTATGCTATCCTAATTTAGATACATATACCCTATGGCTGATATTGAGCACTCTTAACTTGATATTATTCAACATATGTACCTGTTGAAGTTTACCAGATAAAAAAATTTTCTTAACATTTTTTAGTGATTTCAGCTTATTGGACCCTCAAACACAATTTTTTTTATCTTTCACAAAAAATTTTTTTTCCATTTCCTGAATGAGTATAAAAAAAATTAAAATAACTCAACCTGTCTGGTTATTCGTTTTTTCCAACACTAATTGTTTCAAAGAAAGGGTGATCATTCTACATTGAATTTAAATGTAAAAGTGAAACCCCACCCCGCCATAAAATGTAATAATTTTTTTGTTTTCTTTTCAAAATAAAAAATTACAGTGAGTCAAATTAGTTTAGATAACCCTCCACCACCACAAACAATTTTCTGATGAATGAGTGCATATGTAGAATTTTACCCTTTATTTGAATGATATCAATTTTTTTGAAACACATGATATTCCAAGTATTATTTTGATAATTAAACTGATCCTTGCATTTGTTGCTTTCACATTCAGTGTTATGTCTCAGGTGAAATATATATTTCTATATTTTCTGCTACTTAACAGAAACAAAGAACACTAAATGGCATTCTGTAAAAAAATATAAAGAAATAATTTCTGCATTGATATTTTATGCGTTTCATTTTTATAAAACAAACAAATTCGAATTAATATTAATAAAATTGTCTTTCTTATGTGATGTGACTAAATAGTAAAGTTGCTCTCTTTGACTCAACATTTTAAGGATTGGTTTTATGGCTTTTCAACTTTGTATTTGAAACAGACTGAAAATCTATTGATCTAACAAAGATAAGCTTTGATGTCAACATCTGAAGTTGATTCAAGAGATATTTGAAAATTTATAACAAGGGTATTTAATTATTTAATCATTCCCAAGAAATTCATATATGATCTATGAGATCTGTCTATTAAGTAATGAGACTGTATAAAAAAAAATATTACTATGAATTTATAAATCACAACTTCAGCTCCTTCAGAATGGTTCCATTAGGAAGCCACATACAGATGATGACATTGTCCTCCAATTCCTGGGAACATTATATGAAATATTCAAATATATACCATAGTTGGGCATATGTGCCCGGATCCAAATTTGGATTCGTGAAACTGCTTGCCTCATTAGACCCACATTGCACTTAGTGGGTCGATGAGCAGCACAGACCAGCAGGGTTCGAGTCTCGGCTCGTTCCTGACCTTTCCCTCCCCTTTATCCCCACTTTAATCAGCCTTCGGGCTTTTGACCTTGCGTCAAGTCCTGTCTGGTGGGAGGCAGTGACAAATACTTATACCATAGTTGGTTTGTCATGACTTGTTTTTAATTGTTCTGAAAGAGCAACCATGGATTTTTGGGGGGTTTGGTTTAAAGGCATATCGACCATTGTAGGTCATTTAATGCTAAATTCTTTTTATACATATATTAAACATATGATTTTTAAACACATTTTGAAGATAACATTTTTGAACAAGCCTGAGCTCCTTTTTATTTTCCCCACTTAATTGGTTTCACTTAATTTCAAACAATTCAGTTTGACATAAGTACAGTCTTTCATTTACACACAGTCATTGATATAAAAACAGTTTCTTTGTTTACACACAGTTAAATGATCAAATAGATCTTTTTTAAACAATTCAGTACAGTTTTTTGTTTACACAGTTAATGTAAAAACAGTTTATCTTAAGCAATTCAGTTTAGCATAAGTACACAGTTTACATGTCAAACAGATCTATTTGACCCATAGATAGAGTGGACCTGGGATCAATAGCAATGAAGGGGTACTCCACATTCCCCAAAGCTCTAGCATTACTGAAGCCTTACCATCAGATTGTCTGGTGTCACATCTAGGACATGTGTTACCCCTCTACAGAGATGCAGTTTGTGTATTCTGCAGCCCCAGCCGACTGGGACAGGAGCTGGCTGAGCATTTGATCTTTGGAAATTGGTACAAGAACTCAGAACAGGGGAGTGAAGAGACTAATGCCAAAGGAATATTCTTTTTGGCCTACATTACATTTTTGGCTCACTTGATATTTTTGCATTCCACCTTGATGACACACTTAACCAAACACACTTTTAATAATCCAAGACTCAGCTGAATGTGAATTATGAGAGGCAAACTATATTTTTCTTCAACATGTTTATTCAATGGCAGCTGATTTTCAGTCAGCGTTGCCAACCTGAAATAGGACCCTATCAGGTGCAACCATTCCTAGCCAGAGAGGACCTAGGAGTGATGGCAATGAAGGGGTACACCGCATTCCGCAAAGCTCCAGCATTATTGGAGCCTCACCAACAGATACTCGTTATGGGAGTCTTACTCCTCTGCAGAGATCCAGTCAGTGTATTCTGCAGCCCCAGTTGACTGGGCCATGTGTGATATGAATTTTTAAGAATGATTTTTATGAGTCTGCTTCATTTCTATTTTACTTTTTTTCTTTTTGTTTTAATGGCATATCAACCTTTGTGGGTTATTTAATGCCAAAGCTATTCTCCTAGAAGAACAGTGGTGGTGCTATTTAACCTATAGCTGGGAGGATAAGGGGGTTCATACCTTTCCCAAGGGTATTTGTCCGAAAGTGAACATAATAGCGCGACTGGAGTTTGAACTCGAGTGCTACGATTTCGCAGACCATCGCTTTAACCATTACACCACGGGGACACCCCTCTATTTTAGTGAAAGAATAAAAATCAAGTATGCATCAAAATTTGATTTTTGACCACAGATGATAAAAGGAGGGAAATTAAGATGACACTATTAGTTGCAAAAGTGCAGAATTTCATTTTACATGCTGAGCCCATGGATATTTCACGAAATACATCCATTACTGTCTAAATACCTGACAAAAATAATAAAATATAACCTGATTATTATTTTGTAGTCATATCAGAACAAACTAATTCAGAAAAACAACTTATAATTCTCCTATTTAAAGAAGAGAGGATATAAATTGTCAATATGTATACTTTGACGATTTAAATCCACTCTTTCTTCACTCTTTTTTCTCTCTCTCTCTCTCTCTCTCCTCCTTTCTCCCTCCTTTCTCTTTCCCTACAACCTTTCCTTCTCCCTACTACTTCTCCTCTTTTTTCCTCTCGGCTTATTTAGGATGATTCTCTCTTTTTTGGTTAAATTGTTTAATTCAACACCACATGTACATTAATGTATAGATATATATTAATATATACAGGATGAGAGCAATTATCTTGAAAGTTATTTAAAACAAAGCAATACTGAGTAATATAACCAGTAACAGGTGTGCATATGGTGTTATAGTTAAAAGTGAAAGAAAAAAAACGACAACCAGTCTAGGAGAAGGTCAACTGATTTTAAAACTCTTACAGATAACCAGCAATGCATGATGGATTGAGAAAGGCACAAGGTCATACTTAGATTGCCTGGGTTATCAACAACATCCTGGTACATCTCCAGACAATGTCCTGCCTCTGATTACAGGCAGACAAGGACAAGGATGTGTTTAACATTCCATCACTATAATTCAAGTCAAGTGCAGTTTAAATGAAGCCATAATAATCATCAAATATAAAGGATGAATGTGGACAAATAGATGATGATAAACAAGTGAAGAGTAATGACTGCTGTTGTGTCAAAGGAAGGAATTCTCTGCATGAGTGAAGCTAAACAGATGTCTTTTCAACTAGATTCATTATTGAAAAAGAATAGAATTAAATACTCAAATGGTCATTAACATCATTACAGGAAAGCTGAACAAAACTTTGACCCTTTGCTAACTAAATTTATTTTACTTCTTCTGAAATGTGACCTGGGTATGGCATTAAAGTGCATGTTGAGGTGAGGCTCATGTTCTGAAGATGTCGAAAGTATGGAGTACTCCTTCATTGCCATTACTTCAAGATTGAGTCAGAGTGGTAGTACATATTAGGGTCTCATATGTAGATCTGTTTAAAGATTGGTTCAATGGCCTATCAAACCTTTGCAGGCTATTCAATGCCAAAGCCATTCTTGTAGAAGAACTGTAGTGGTACTATTTAACTAATAGCTGGAGGATAAAGAGATTCCTACTTTCCCAAGGGCATTAGTCCAAAAGTGAGTGTAATAGTGCAACTGGAGTTTGAATTCATTATGATGTAGCCGTCCAGCATGTTAGCCACTACACCATGGAGATTGGCTATTAGCAGTGAAAAAAAATGTGAAATCATAACTGTATGCAAACAAATCATTATATTTCGTATTTTTATAAACATTAGGAAGACATGAAACCGAATCATTATTATCATCATTATTATTAGTTACTTGAAAACATAATTGCTTGCTAATTACTAGAGGAAATAGAAATAATTGAAACCATATAACTGTGTGCCAACATATTATTAGAAGATAAAAATAGTTAATTTAAACTATATAATTATCTATGAGTTATTAGAATTTGGAAGGAAACCCTGTTGGCTGAGGTTAGAAAATACAAACTGTATCCTCAGTAGAGGTTTAAGATCCCAACTCAAATTGGGGTATTCTTGTTACAATACTAAACTGATTCTGATGTCGAGGCTTTCATTACCATTGACTTAGAGTGCCAGTACCTGCTTGGGCTCAATCTATAGGTCAAATAGATCTATTTAGAAATTATTACGTTGGCTAGGTTTTATGGTATATAACTGTTTATACATATATTAAACCTAAGATTTCTAAACGAATACTTTGTAGATAACATTTTAAACAAGTCAAATCTCGTTCATTTGCACACAATTAAATGGGTTGGTGTTGTTTTTATTTTAATCTAATAAAAGTTTACCGAATGAAAAATAATCAAAATGGAAATAAGAAATGAAATGGAAATCTTTATAGCATCAACAAAATACAATACTAGCCAGCAACATGAAGAAGGTAAACCACTGCTCATGGTGACTACTTAGTCAGCATATTTACTCGCCTCACAATAGTGTCCAATGTATTTATAAGAAATGGGACATACCCATTAATATTCATAGGTAGGGTATAGAACAATTTTATGGCATATCAACCATTATAAGTTATTTAATACCAAATCCTGTTTACACATATATATCAAATATATATATGATTTGTCAACACATTTTGTAGATAACATTCTTAAATGAGCCTGAGCTCTTTTTTGCTCATAGTTAAATGGTTTAAAGTATTGCTATACAACAGGCACAATTTAACATCAGTCATTTGTTTTCAGGCATAGTTTGGAAGTAATTTCATTTTTAAATGAGTTAGTACTAGTTTGTTAGCTTACTAATATTGTTGTTTCTACACAGTTGAACGGTTTCAATTATTGCTATCTAAAACTAATAATTCTCTTCGATATTAATCCATGGTTTGCACACAGTAAGACAGCGACATGCGGCAAACAAAGGCATGGACAGCTATTGATAAGCTATCGATCATATGGAAATCAGACCTGACCGATAAAATGATACGCAGTTTCTTCCAGGCAGCGGTCGTGTCGATACTGCTGTATGGATGCATCACTTGGACGCTAACAAAACGGCAATATTGAACAAGTCCTGGCGGCAACACTCCACAAAGCACCAACTATAGAGCCACCTGCCTCCCATCACGAAAACTATTCAATTTAGATGAACCAGACATGCAGGACACTGCTGGAGAAGCAGGGACGAGATAATAAGTGATTTACTCCTATGGACCCCCACATATGGCCGAGCAAAAGCAGGACAACCAGCTCAAACATACATACAGCAGCTATGTGAGGATATGTGATGTAGCCCTGAAGACCTGCCTGAGGCAATGAACGATAGGGAGAAGTGGCGAGAGAGGGTCAGGGATATCCATGCTAGTGGCACGACATGATGATGAGGTGGTTACAAGTATTGCTATTAAACACTAATCATTCTATTCATCATTATTCACTCAGTTGTGCACAGTCAAATGGCTCCAAGTATTGCTATGTATCACTAACAATTCAATTAAACATCAGTCATTTGTTTACACACAGTTAAATGGTCACAGAGTTTTATTTCTAACAATTCAATTTAATTTAAGTTATCTGCTTGGACACGGTTTAAACATCAAAGTTCTATGTAAATCGTGGATAGGACTGTTATCAGGTGCTACCACTCCAGGCTAGAGTGGACCTGGGAGCAATGACAATGAAGGAGTACTCCACATTCCCCAAAGCTCCAAGACTGAAATCTTACCACCATTTGATGGTTTTGGGTCATATATCAGGACAATCGTTGTAGGGGGTGGGGGTCTTATCGCTCTGCAGAGATGCAGTTTGTATGTTGTACAGCTCCAGCCAAGTGGGCTGTTTCTGAGAGGAGCAAATAACTGGAGGAGAAAAGTGCTGAACAAGTGGTATCCCAGCACAACCATTTTGAGTAAATGAAATTTGAAAAAGATTTTTTAAAGATTTGAAAGTTTATTTATGACCCTCAATGGCCAATTGTTATTATCAGTTTTAATTGTAAACATCAAAAAAGGGTAAAGTGTTTTGTACTTTTGATGTTTTATCTGTTATTAACATTAGAATGACAATTTGCCAAAACCATTTTAATTAAAACTGAAATGATTTCAGCAAGATGCACAGAAAAGATGTCAGAAATTAAATAGCAAAAATCCTAGTAGAAAACTATTTGATGTGAAATAATTACTTTCCTTAAGACTTCTTTAGTCTGTATAACAAAAGTAATTATTTTGAAAGTCAAAATAATGCTGAATTATATAGGGTTCTTACGTTGTGTTATGGGCCTCACCAACCCTCTAGTATAGCAGATATGGTAGACATGAGGAGAGGCATGAGCGACAGATGTGAGGTTCATGTTCAATCCCTGTTTAAACAACCATGAGAAAGACTTGGAAAACAAAGGACACTTTTTGGTTGATTATAAGCAGTCACATGTATTTGTGAGATTTTGTGTGAGTAAAAAAAAAAAGAAAGTCAATTGACTTCTGACACTGCAAAGAGGAAAGTCAATGGATTTTTGACTTAAATGAAACCATCTCCATTGGACAGAATGACTCTTTTCCTCCACTGACTGAATAAAACCAGAAAAAAACTTTTTCATGAGACAAGTCCAAATAACACCTAAAGTTGGCAACCGTAGATGAGGACGACCCGAAGGCTCCCTTCTCAATAGCTACTACCCCAAGATATAGGGGAGGGCACTACTCCTTTCCCTGGATTGCTTCACTTTACCCTTGATACATACCTTATATTGCCGAGTATTAAGCAAGAAGGTATCAAGTACCATTTTTTGAGTTTTTGCTATGATTCAACCTGGGATTGAACCCCAGTCTCCTGGGAAATTGGCAAACATTCTACCCACTAGGCCAGTGGGAACATATAACATCTGATATAAATGTGCTTTTGTAACTAAACATGTTTTGACTTCTTTTCTCACCTAGAAACAAATAACAACCTTTTTTTTTTTTTTATCTTTTTAGTTTTTTGATACCAACTTTTTTCTTAACTCCTTTTACTTTCTACCTCATATTCAGTTAATCCTTTATTCCACAATATTTTACTTTATTTGATAATTATTATTTTAATATTAAAAAAAAACACAGATACAATGAAAATCCTAAATTGAATATTTGATTAGATATTAGAGAAACACATGGAATACAAATGATTCCATGATTCTATAGTTTATATAAGTGGGTTTTTTTATGATTATTCAATGAAATCAGGTGATATTAGATTAAAAAAACAAATACAATATAAAAAAATAAAGATCTCTATTCTTAAATAAATAAACTTTATAGATATGCTGCTGTGTTTAAATTATTTAAATAAAATCTTAGACTTCCAAGCTTTTCTTCATTAAATAAAAAAAAGCCAATCATATTGCCACAAGCAGACACTGCTGTCATCAACCTTACAAAAATTGGAAAGCACTTAAAAATCTTCTTTCCATGAAGTAAAGTTAAGCCCCTCTGTCATTGCTATTTTATATTTTCAACTAACTCAAATCAAAATGAACATTTTTCAAGAGCTCAAAATATTGCAAATCTTTTAAAATATTAATACAAAGCTTTTTGATAATATGAATTCTATTAGAAAAAAAAGAGGGAACTTTTAAGCCCGATTTGCTAATGGAAAAAGGGGTTATAAAAGACAATTAGTATTGACTTCTTTCATGGAAGTAATTTCTTCAACAATTTAGCTTATGTTAATTTTAAACTCAGATAAATATTCTAAAAATCCTAAATACAATTTTGTAAAATAAAGACTTCCCTTCTTGAATAGATAAAATTTCAAGACAATACGTACATTGTTTCACCTGAGAGACTTTTTCATATATCAAAACTCGAGACCAATTATGATGCTATAATTTTCTATATAACAATTACAATAAATATTCAAAGATCTTTTCAAGTGGTAATTGATAATTTTGGCTTAAGGACGTGAGTTATAAGGTTCCAACTAAATTCGCACACAGACTATTTGAATGATTGTAAAATTTGAAGTTTTTAACTGCTTAATTTTTTTCTGGTCTAGAAAATTAAAATTTCACAGTAATTATTGAGGAAATAGACAATATCATTTACCATGCAGTGATAGCACAGTATCAATGGCTTATTACCTAAAGAGGCATCTACATTGACAAGATATGACAATGCAAATGCCTCTTTCAATAAAATGGGCGAACAGCTGAATGAATGATGAACAATATTGTTTATTTTCATAAAATCTAAAAAATTGATCCATTTTAGGTTTCAAGTCTCTAGAACATTTCTGAACTTCAAATCATTTAAATGGTATTTGAATCTAATTTCTAACTGTAATTCAACTGGCATTAGATTCATAACTGTATAAGCTACCTACAAAGTACTTGCTCCATCAGTTACCAGTATAAAGTTGGAAACATAAACATGTCTGGTGATAAGGCAGAAGTGAAGAAAAGTTATATATATATTTCAGTCTGAAAATTAACTTTTTTTTTTTTTTTTATTATTTATTTTTTTTTTTTTATTTATTGCGGACTTTTTGTCCTCATCTTGGTAGTTTTTTTGTGTTGTTTCTTCTTCACTACGTTTCGGCCAAATTTCACCACTGGCCTTCTGGTTAATCATCTGAAGAAGGCCAGAGGTGAAATTTGGCCTAAACGTAGTGAAGAAGAAACAACACAAAAAAACTACCAAGATGAGGACAAAAAGTCCACAATAAATATAAAAAAAAAAAAAATTAATTCTCAGATTAAGAAGCCTCATCTCAAAATGATTCCAATTAAAGACAATATTTCAGTCTCTTAGCCTCAATTATATCTTTGCCCACATGCATTATATAAACAGGGGACTTTTACATTCAAACTCAAATCTTGCTATGAATCAAGCTCATCATTTCAGTCAAAAAAACAGAATGACAGTTGAGATCACCATTTGACTGGCGGATGTAGCAGTGAACAATGATTTAACAAGAAATTTCGCTTTTTTGGGCCAATCACTTTCTTGATGCCATCAAAAACGTAACATAATGCATTCCACAAAGAACAGTTCCCATTGTTTCAGTCTTTCATGCTTCTTTTACATAGTACTTCTCTTGCACACCTCAACTATCTGGAACAGATAACACTGAGAACACATTCTTTCATGGTCAAGCCACTTTAGCTCACACCCACTAAAAGGACAGCACACTAGTATATCCTTGAATACTTACTGGAAAGGATGGACATTCAACACCTTAGCTTCTTTATAGTTTGGTTTGATTTTATGGCATATCAACCATTTTAGGTTATTTAATGCCAAATACTCTTTATACATATATATTAAAAATATATATATAATTTGTAAACACATTTTATTGATAACGTTTTTTAACAAGCCAAAACTCATCCTTTTGCACACAATTAAATGATTCCAAGTATTGCTATATCTCACAACTAATTCAATTAAACCTCAGTGATTTGTTTACATAGTTAAATCATCAAACAGTTTTATTTCAAGCAATTCAATTTAGCGGGAGTCATTTGTTTGCACACAGTTTAAATGTCTAACAGTTCCATTAGACCCATAAATAGAACCCCATCAGGTGCTACCACTCCGGGTCAGTGGACCTGGGAGCGATTGCCATAAAGGGGTACTCTGCTTTGCCCCAAAGCTTCAATATCACAGGAACCTCACTATCATATTGCTTAATGTCATAAATAAGAACACTCGTAGTGGGGGTGGGGGGAGGTCTTACCCTTCTGCTGAGATACAGTCGGCATATTCTACAGCCGCAGCTGACTGGGTTGCTAGCTTCTTTATAAGTCCTTTAAACTATTAAAAAATCAAAGAATCCTCATACACATTTCTGCATATAAATTTCCCCAGATTTGTTGATTCTATTGTTTTAACCATTTCTTCCACCCCTACTATCCAGCAGGTAGTACGATTTCTTAGTTGAGTCAACTAATTCTCTTACATTCTCTCGCTTTGTCCTCCCCTTTATTATTATTCAAGAATATAACCGATGGCCCCTCACTTTTTTCTAAACGTGCACTGGCTTAATTTTATTGTGAAAAAATTTTCTTGAAATAAAAAAAAAAATTTATTTGCACTAATTAGACTTTTAAATTCAAAGTAATTTAATTTTGCAAGAAAAAATAATTTATATTTTATAATGGGGTTCACTTTTACATTTTGATTCAATGTAGAATGATCACCCTTGTTAACATTAGAAAAGACAAATAACCGGAGAAGGATCAACTTTTTTTCTTTTTTTACTTAGGTGGGGGTTGGGGATTTTTTAAAAATACTTGTTCCGGAAATGGTTGATCATTGTACATTGTGAAAATGAACCCGCCTTAGGAAGATGTAAAATAATTTTTTTTCTCAAAAAATGAAAAAAAAAAAAAAAAAAATGCATACGTCAGAGGGTTTAATTAGTTCAAATCATACACGAACATACACAAACACGCAAAAATACTTAAAAAAAAAAGAAAATTACGAGAAAAAATATTTTCCCGTGGGTAGTGGTACTGTTTGGTTGATAGGCTCCCCGCAATTTATGTTGGCTCATTATGGAAAAGCAAACGAAGTAAAACGACGCGGACAAAAGAACATTCAAAACAAAGCAATACAAACAAAATTAAATTCATATATCAACGAATACATAAAAAAAGGAAACATTACAAATATTCGAATATAGTCTGCTAAATATTCGTGCGTGTATGTAACTAACACAAATATAATGGTGAAAGACTAAATATTAACTATCCTGTAAACTATAAAATGTATGTATTTCATTAAATACTTAGTCAACATACATTTTATAGTTTACAGGACAGTTAATATTAAAATATAGGAGTGTAAATCCAATAAACTTGAACGGATGCACGAATAGAATACTGAATATATTTTGATAAAGAAAATTTATTTTACTTATGCACCTTCAAATATTTCTTTTCTTATAACTTCTTTAGCTAACACCCAATATTATAAAGGAGAAAATTTAACGGAAAAATTTTAATTACTTTCCTGATATTAATTTCCTAAGGAATAATAGTTAAGGCAATTTGAATTTATTCATCTCCCCAGGAACAGGATGTCACTCATGGTTAATTTTTAAAAGGATTCAAGCTGGTTTGAATTGAGTTTTCTTTCTTCGACCGGTTGCCGAAACAAAGCAAAAGAGCTCATGTTGTCCAACTTATTTACCCATAGATGTGGGTAGAAGAAATGGGTATTAGCGTTGAGTAAAACTCGAATAGCCTTCTCCAGAATTTCAATAACCAAGTCAAGTATATACTGGGGCAGGAAGAATCCGATAGAACAGTTCAAAGGTTAACCAATCCAGGAGACGAACAACAGACTATGAACTAGAAATGCATGGAAAACCACCATGGCCTAAAATCAATCAAGCCCGAATGTTTGGTCGAGTCACGGTACTCGCAACGCACAGAAGTTTCTAATGGTGAGACACAGCCAGGAAGTTCACCACACAGCCCAGAACCTCCAAGCAATTGTCCACGCAACATTACACTCTTGGGAAATGTGGAATTAGTCCTTAGATATCATTATTGCCAGGTCCATTCAGGCCCCGAGAGGTTTTACCTATGGGCGAAATAGCTTGTATTTTCTTTTGGCGTGTGTGTGTGTGTGTGTGTGTGTCGGATCTAAACTCATACCTGGTAAATAATGGTCGTTATGTCCGTATTCGTTTTCATGGAATCAGTAATGAATTTAATGGAAAATTAATACAAAATTGTGACAAATAAATTGATGATAATCATTGCTTAAAAGTAGCAATTAAAATTAATTTAAGATTATTATTAGTTAAACAATCAGAGGAAGTTAATTGTTTCGACTTGTTAATCGTTAGTCTCTCAATTAAAACCTTATTTGTTGTGTGTGTGTGTGCGAGTGTTTTTTTTTTTTTGTTTTTTTTTTTTCTTATTTTCGAGGTTTCATACAGTTTTATGTCGTGATAAAATTACGTACTACACAGACATATCTAGTAAATGATAAAGGTCGATTTAATAATTTACGAAGCTTTTTGCTAAAATATGGTACCAGGCCGTAAGAACGGGACACCTAATGAGACACGAACTCACTCGTTAAAATTTACGGTAAATTTTTACCCTTTAACACATCCTATTTTAGCGAAAACTAAAAATCAGATTCGACTCTTTTTTGGCGAATTCATGTAAAAAGCCAGAAAAAAATATCCACAAAGAAATTTTGAAAAAAAAAACAAAAACAAACAATATTTGGGAATTTAAGTGGGAGGGGATCACTTTATATAAATTTAACGTAAAATGATCACCCACTTCCAAACTAGCAATAATTACTGACGATCAGAGATAGCGGCAAGGGACGTGTAACCAATTTGTTTGTTTTTTTTCATTTTTTTTTGTCGGGAAATCAGGTGGGGAGGGTGGAGGTGTTAATTAAGCTTATTTGGGGTGGGAATATAATTCACTAAATAAAAAGGGATGGAAACAATATTTGGCCATTTTTTTTACAATAAAATGAAAGATAGTGTGGTAAATAATAAAATTGGTGGGGTGGATTTTTCTCCTTTTTTTTTATAAGTGATGAAGAGACTTAAAATAAAAAACAGCCCACGTTTCAGCAGGGCGAATCAAATTAATTAAAATGCTTAGTAGTTAAAACGCATAGAAAATAATTTGTTTCGATTACTTAGCTGTTAATTATAGATTAAAACCTTGTTTTTCGGATATATAAAATTATCTTAATATCTGAGCGGTCAATTTTTACAAATAAAATAGGTAGAGGAATTAAAATAGACTATCTTCACAACCGGAAAAGAAAAATAACTTACCACATCTTGCGTCGACAGGTCCAGGTGAGAAAAGGTGTCAAAACTTGAACCAACCTACAGAATACTCTTTTATAGAGAGCGGTTTAACAGAACTCGAATGCCATTGGTCAATTGTATCGTAACCGAAACATAAAATTATGGAACCACCGAGCGACCATAATGTTTAGAAAATGTAAAAAACAGAGGATAAGATTGCAAATATCAGCAGCTGAAGTGAGAGAACTAGGGTTCGATCAGCGTTGATTGGGTCACCTGGGAGAGGAAATATGATGTTGAATGACCCCAAAATCCAAGGATCATAACATCACAGACAACTCAACCTTGAGCATCAAAAACATGGATTTTGCGAAAAGTATTACTCGTAAGACTAAAGTAAAATCAGTGCTTGGAAAATTTGGTCCGAGAAAATCAGATCTTGAAAAGTTTGGTTTGAGAAGTGATTGATAATATTAATAACTTAAATGATGTTTAAGGCAGTTAATCAAAAATTCAAGTGCATGCAATTTATTTGTAAGAAATGTTGAAAATTTCTACATTTTGAGAATAGAACAGAGTCAGTGATATTTTGAACAAATTAAGGTTACAAACAGATATTGGAAATAATTAAATATTTATGAGTGGCAAAGATGATGAAGACCAATAAGTTAACTAATATATATATGTTATATTCTGAGTTGTTGATATCTGTGATATGAATGTTGTGGGCGAGAAATGCGTATGGTTGCAAAACAAAGAACGTATAGATACTCACAATAACACAGTAATGATGTTATAGAAAATTTTTATAAATAGATTAAGTACAGAGAACAGAATGGAGAAATATGTTCACAGTTAAAGAATGAATTCAGTGGTAGTAGTAACAAAGTTCATGTACTGCCCTTGTTTCGTGGTGAAGGGATGGTTTTCTCGGAATTAGGTCAGCGTTCCTAGCGGTGGCGATCGTTTGATGTATCGGATGACAGGCGCCGGACGGTGGCGAAGAATCTTTAACACGAGTCGTGTGAAAGAACAAGTCTCGTGATAATTATTTGGTCCGTCTATTTATATATTTTCTGTAGGCTCAGAAACGGCAATTTTTGTGCCCCGCAGGAAGCGTTCCGATTGGATATTTATTAATGTATTTTTTTTTTTTGTTAATTTATCGCAAACGGAAGTTCTGCGCGGAGCCGATGCGTGAGCGACTAACTTTTCATTTTGAGTTGAGAACTCGAAGTGGTAACTTCCGTTTTTTTTTTTCTTCTTTTCTTTCTTTTGGTTTTTTCAAATCAAGGCAAGATCTCGTCTTGTAACAGCTCCCCTAGATCTTACCATGATTTGAGGTTGCTATGTTGTTAGTGCTTGCTTACGTGTGTGTTTTTGTTTTGTTTGTTGGTTTGTGTATTATTTATTTTGTTTTTTGGCACATAACGAAGTCTTTAAAGCCTGCTGGGAGTTGCCCGCGTGTTGTTCGTTTCGTTGGGTTTTGGGTATTGTCTCCGGAACTGCAGTCATTTGCGACAAGATGCTCCCCTGACGAAAGTGTAGGGAGTCGTGACAACGGGTGATGGGTAGGTTGCCGGGGTGGACAAGGAGGTAGGAGTGGTTGTGTCGACGGGTGATTGGGAATTTGGTGAGGTGGGGATAGAGCTGGAGGTGGGGGTGGTCGATGCATGTGTTGCAGGTCATTTGGTCGCGGTACGAGTCGACGGACGTGTCCGCGGTGAACTCAATGCGTTTCACAGTTTTCGTTTTTCACTTGGACCACCAAACCGTTCGTTTTGGTGACCTCAAAGTCACCTATCCAAGGCAGGTGAGACAAGTGGGCTGTTGCGGACTGCGGTCGGTGGAGTAGCACCTTGTCACCGACTTGTATCGGGTCTTTGAAGATGCTGCGGTTCAGTTTGGCTTCCATTTTGTGGTCAGCCTCGTTGTTCGCCAAGGCGACTCTTTGATGCACCTGTCGGAGCAAAGCGTTTATCTGCATACCGTAAGCACCTGGGTTGTTGTTAACGATGTCTTGGCAGGGGATCTTCGGTAGACCAATGTTTGGTTGGCGGCCGGTGATAATGTAATGCGGGGATGCACCGGTGGCGGTGTTGGCTGTGGCATTCATTAAGGAAACTGCCGATTCGAGAACGTCCGTCCATTCACAGTTTCTGTCTTCGCAGATCATGTAAAGGGCGTTTTTTAAGGTCCGGTGTTGCCTCTCAATGTTCCCCGAGGTTTGTGGTCGCCACGGGCAGTGAAGTTCCCGGGTGATCGAGGTTAGGTCACAAAATTCCTTGTAGACCTCACCAGTGAAGTGGGTTCCTCGGTCGGAGGAGACAATGCGGGGAATCTCGCGGTGACGAAGAAAGAACTGGTAGAGTCCGCGGGCTGCGTCGATTGCGCGGTCTCTGGCACATGGTATGGCCATGAGGTGGCGGCTGAAGCTGTCTAGAATAGTAAGGATGTACCGCTTGCCCTTTGAGAGGGGCATTGAGACAAAATCTATGCAGACAATCTCGAATGGTTTTCCGCCTCTCTTGGACCAGTTTCGGCACATGCCGTAATTTCCCTTGCGTTTAGCGCAGGTTTGGCATGACTGAACATACGCCCTGATATCGCGATTTTTTAACTCCCACCAGTAGCTGGAAAGGTGTTTCTGCATGCGGGAGATCCCTGAGTGGTTGACACAGTCATGGGCTTGGTGGAGATATTTTGTCCGGAGCTTGTAGGATACTACCAGTTTTGGTGTGTTAGTAGTATCCCTGATCATCAATACAGATGTACCAGGTTCAAAGTAGAATTGGTGCATGTGCTTGTTATATAGCCCGGTACGATGATCTTTGGGGTCGAGTAGGGTAGCGTCCGGTCTTGGGGTTGCCAACTGAAGAGCTCTGATGATTTTTGAAAGTGTGTCATCAGAGGCTTGTTCCGCTGCAATACCCATGTGGTCAGCTATCTCTTCAACCGGGATGGTCGATGTGGCATGAAACACAAGGAATGCGTCGATGGCCTGCAGATGATGCTGAATGCTCCGTGTTGTGTGAGTCCCAGGGAGCAGCTGGGAGCTCTTGATTTCGTCCATGCACCAGGATGGAACGTAGATGTTTAGACTGGAGCCTTGGAGTTTGAAGCGCTTCCCTGCAGGTGTCGGGTCTGCCGTAAGCTTGTCCTTGCTGTGGCCATATCTCCGACTGAGCATGTCTGCCCAGACATTCGATTCACCTTCTACATATTCCAAGACGAATTTGTAGCACGATATTTCCTCCTGCCATCGTCGTATCTTCGCATTGTTGAATTCACGTTGATCCAAGTATGTGAGAGATCGATGATCTGTGAGGACGACGAAGGGACGACTACGCAAGAAGTAATCGAATTTGGTGATGGCCCATTTTATCGCATATGCCTCGCGTTCAGTTGTTGACCAGTTGCGCTCCGTCGCGTTAAAGGTGTGTGAGGCCACTGCTATTATTTTCTTTTGGCCGTGTTTATTCTCTTGCATGAGAATGGCCCCACATGCGATATCGCTGGCGTCGGTGGTGAGGGTAAAGAGTCCGGTGAAATCAGGGAATGAAATGATTGGTGGTGAAGCGAGGCGCTTCTTAATTTTATTGAAAGCCTTGTTGGCCCCTTCGGTCCAGACGAATGTCCGTCCGGGCTTGTTTAGTTCGTTTATGGGGGCCATTAGATTGGAGAACATGTCGGTTCTGATGCTCTCGTTAAAGCGTGTCTCGATGAATTGCCGAATCCATACGAGACGTCCGATGAGACTTTGTAGTTCTTTTCTCGTTGTCGGGGGTTTCATGTCGATAATGGCGCGGACATATTCGGGGTCGGCCTTGAACCCGTCGCTATTCACGATGCGACCGAGAAATTTAGCTTCGGACGCAAGAAAAATGCATTTTTCCGGGTTTAGTTTTAATCCGAACTTGCGTAGAGCAATAAATAATTGCTCCAGCGCTGTCACATATTCCTCGAAGGTTTTGGCGTGGACAAGATTATCGTCGATATATGACGATATGTTCGCGCGTGAGGCCACTGTGTCGAGAGCCTCAGCTATGCATCGAGAGAAGATTTGTCCAGCGGATGTTAGACCGAAGGCCAGACGGGTGTATTGGAAACAGCGTCCTTTCCAAGTAAAGGCCGTTTTATGGCGGTCACGTTCATCAATAACGATTTGCCAATAGCCATTGCGGAGGTCGAGTGTTGAGAAGTACTTGTTACCTTCGCCAGTCTTGTTGAATGTCGAGTCAATGGTAGGTATTGGGTATGGGTCGAGATCGACTAAAACCTTGTTGAGGGTTCTTTTGAAATTTGCGACCACTCGAATCTTTCCATTTTTCTTGCGGACGGCAAAAACGGGACTGTTAAATTTTTTAGGGTTGTTGCAAGGTTCGATAACACCCTCACTTGCCATGCGGGCAATTTCCGCGTCAACGTCACCCTCCAGTGCTTTGGCTATAGGGTGCTGTTTTTGGCTCCTGGACTGGCCGTTGGTTGGTATGCGTATGGGCTTGATGAACGTGCCCCTTCTATTGTCGTCAGTGCCGAGAATGTCCGCATAGCTGATGAGTAAATCGGCGGTAGCTTCTAATTCACTACGGCTATGATGGTCTGGAAGCGATAGGCCTACGGTTTGCTTAAGCCAATGGAGTTTTTGGTTGAGAGTCAAACCGTTAGGCGATGATCTGGCTGTGGCTCGTGGTTCCTCGTTGGAAATGGTTAGGGCGCCGTGTGAAAGGTTGTGGGTCGGTTTTATCCTTGGATGGACGGTTGTAGAGAGCAGGACAGTATGTTTTAGCTTGCCAGATGGGAGTGTGCGCGCAAGTTCTACAGTCACCTTCTGGTTATCGATAGTATAGGATAACAGTGTGTGGTGGCCGAGTATGTTCTGACCGATCAAGTTGGGAATGTCTGATGTCGTGATCAGTGTGTCGACGTTGCAGAAAGCGGGGGAAGTATCGTCACCCAAGGTAATGTCGCAGGTGAGCTTGCCCAGAATAGAGATGTTCCCTCCGATTCCCTTGACTCGGATGTTGGATTTGGACATGTGTCTTCTTGCATCTTCAGGTAAGCGAGAAATGGGAATGATGCAAGTCGTGCATCCGGAATCCAACATGCCTACACCGGAGAATGTGATGCCGTTGTTACGGAGGTTGATCTGAACAAGGGGCGATCGGAGATCAGGTCGGATTTGAACGTTAAATGTGTGATGATGCTGGGTGGATACATGGACCTGGGAACGAGTCATCACATCTCGTTCGGTCCCAACCGAAAATCCAGTTCGTCGAAGCGCATCGCGTGTTCATGGTTGTGCTGATCGCTATCTGTTCCAGGTAAACCGGTGTCAGTGGTCGCTATGTGTGATTGAGCATGAGGGGGGTGAAAATATGGGCACCTGTTGCCCTTAAAGCATGCGCGGCCTCGTAAAAGGTTTTTGCATATTGCTTGTTTGCTAGGTTGGCCAGCGCTTCTTTGTGCCCGGTTGTGCTTCATGTTGGAGGCGGGGGCGGTTCGATTCTTCCAGTCAACAATGGATGGGTTCCGCCTGTGGGTTTGCCGCAGTTGCTTGTTCAGATCCAGCAACTGTAGCTGTACGTCGGCTAGTATCTTGTCACTTTCAAGGCTACGAGATTTGTCAGAGTGTGTAGGTTGGCTCGCCATCAGCGCAGTGGTTTCAGCGGCGGTGATGATGTCCGTTTTGATACCACGATCAAGATAGCGTTGCGCATCGCTGGCTATACCACCCGCTGAGTAGTGTCTGTCCATGGTTTTGACGAGGTGTGGATAGATGTTAGGTGTCCATGCCTTGATCTTTTCACTCATGAGCATGGCCCCCATTAGGGAAAACGCAGTTTCGGCCGTCATCTCAGCATTTTGTCTGTCCGACTTGAATTTTGCCGGGATATGGACTGTGGCCTCTCGGATTGTGTTTTCAAGTCGGCCTGCAAAATCAGTGAGTTTCTCTCCCTCATGTCGCTGAAGGTCCCATGCTCGGCTTAGGTACTGAAAGTTTGTCATTTGGCTCCCGTGGGTGGATATAAGGTAAGCCTTTAGTTCCTCGAACGTGGACGTGGGCTGTCTTGAGTCCTCCATCTGCTGGAAGATAACTTCGTTCAGTAGTTGCTTTGTCAGCTTGATAAACTCCTTCACCATTGCAGGATATTCCCTTAATTCTGGCTTAACATGTATGGTGTAAGCCTTATTAAGGTCGGTAATGAAGCGGTTTACATCGCTGGCCGGTTCAAAGGTCCGGATGGATTTTGTGGCGTCCCGAAGTGACTGCTGTCGTAATAGAAGCTCATAGTTTGTGGTGTGTTGTTGCAATGTGTGCGATCGATCGTGCGCGGTAGTTTGCAGAGGAGTTAAAAGTTCGTGGAGGTCTGTTTTCAGTTCACTAATGATTAATTGTGCTTGCGGGTTATCTGCCGGCTCCATGTCAATTTTCGTTTGGAGAATCGCTGCTTTTTGCTGTTTTATAAGTTCCAAGATTTCTGATCGAGAAAGGCCGGAGTATTCCATACTTGTTTTGCTGCACGCTTGACACCAGTGTTATATTCTGAGTTGTTGATATCTGTGATATGAATGTTGTGGGCGAGAAATGCGTATGGTTGCAAAACAAAGAACGTATAGATACTCACAATAACACAGTAATGATGTTATAGAAAATTTTTATAAATAGATTAAGTACAGAGAACAGAATGGAGAAATATGTTCACAGTTAAAGAATGAATTCAGTGGTAGTAGTAACAAAGTTCATGTACTGCCCTTGTCTCGTGGTGAAGGGATGGTTTTCTCGGAATTAGGTCAGCGTTCCTAGCGGTGGCGATCGTTTGATGTATCGGATGACAGGCGCCGGACGGTGGCGAAGAATCTTTAACACGAGTCGTGTGAAAGAACAAATCTCGTGATAATTATTTGGTCCGTCTATTTATATATTTTCTGTAGGCTCAGAAACGGCAAATTTTGTGCCCCGCGGGAAGCGTTCCGATTGGATATTTATTAATGTATTTTTTTTTTTTTTTTTGTTAATTTATCGCAAACGGAAGTTCTGCGCTGAGCCGATGCGTGAGCGACTAACTTTTCATTTTGAGTTGAGAATTCGAAGTGGTAACTTCCGTTTTTTTTTTCTTCTTTTCTTTCTTTTTGTTTTTTCAAATCAAGGCAAGATCTCGTCTTGTAACATATATATATATATATATATATATATATAACTGAGCCCTATTTAATTTTATACCGTTCGCACAACTATTTCCGATTCTTAACTGACATGACAATAACTTTGCCGCGACCGGCCGATAAACATGTTAAGTTACACGCTCGCGTTAGGACAATTATATCCGAGTACGACCGGAACTGACTAAACCCTTTTTCTTTCTAACGACCTTGACATCTCGTTATTGCTAAAAGAAAAAGATGAATTAAAATTAATAACATTTACAAAACACTTCGGCCAAAAATTACCTGATAAGACTTGAACTAATAGTCGTCGCCAGCCTATAGCAGGTTAGAAAAATACTTTATGGCTACACTCATTTTTTATCAAAGAATTTTATATTCACGCGGCTGGAGCTGTGTGTCACAGCACCTTCGTAATATCAGCAAGCCCTTTTCAACGCTTAAAGGGGCGCGCGCCCCGGGGCCTGTTCTGCTTGCCTCATCAGGCTCACATTGTACTAAGTGAGCCGATGAGCAGCACAGACAAGCAGGGTTCGAGTCTCGGCTCGTTCCCGACCTTCCCCTCCCCTTTATCCCCACTTTAATTGGCCTTCGGGCTTTTGACCTTGTGTCAAGTCGTGTCTGGTGGGAGGCAGCGACAAATACAAGGAATCCCGCATTCTGTGCGGTCGCATTCACCTTAACTTACGGCGTTGGCCCCACTTCTCGTGGTAGACCTGCCTTTCTTCCACCTACATAGGTATGCACAAAGGTCCTTTTTAGGACCATAAGAGGTCTCTGTCTGCAGGTCAGAGCATCTCTAGCGGTCAGTAATGATCAGTCGAACTAGACGGCCAGGCGGCAAACACGAAGACCAACCGGTCTAAGACCAACCGGTCTTAACTCTCACTCGGTTCCGATAGTCCGATAAGCTGCGCAGCGCTAATGGCACGGTCCAGCCTTTAGCTACTGCTTCGCTATCTGCGCAGCGCTAAGATAACGCCCATCTTAGCCTCGGCCTTCTGGCCTGTCCGCTCGTCAGCTCGGCTTTGACCCGACAAAGCCCTCGCTGCTGTCCGCTCGTCCGCACGGCTTTGACCCGACAAAGCCTTCGTTCCCGTCCGCTCGTCCGCACGGCTTTGACCCGACAAAGCCTTCGTTCCCGTCAGCTCGCCCGCACGGCTTTGACCCGACAAAGCCTTCGCTCTCGTCCGCTCGCCCGCACGGCTTTGACACGGCAAAGCTTTCGTTCCCGTCCGATACGTCCGCACGGTTAGGGGGCCCAGCAAGGCCCTAGCCTTTCCTCGACCTCGACACTCTTGCAAGGTACAACGCAGTCCACGTAACGACTCGCTGTTACGGACTGTTCTACCACTGCAACAACTGGCTCACGTACGACCCGCTGTACGAGCCAGAAACCAGGTCGACACACCCCCGGTTAACCCAACATATCGTCATAACCGAGGATGTCGATCTACCGAACTCGACGCTCTTGCAAGGTACCACGCAGTCCACGTAACGACTCGCTGTTACGGACTGTTCTACCGCTGCAACACCTGACTCACGTACGACCCGCTGTACGAGTCAGCAACCCGATCAACACACCCCCGGTTAACCCAACGTACCGTCATAACCGGGGATATCGATCTACCAACCTCGACCGACCTCAGCTGCCCGTGACGACTATCTAGCTGTACTCAACGACCAGCATCAACCATCTAGCTGTACTCAACGACCAGCAACGACCATCTAGCTGTACTCAACGACCAGCATCAACCATCACGGACATTTACATACACACTTGTAAATACGACAAAATAAATTCTCATTTGATATAACTATTATCTCACCTTTGTTCCTTCATATTGCTTTGGCTGTTCACCTTCACATAATTCATTTGCGGGGTCGACATACTTATCGGCTCCGCAACAACTTTTTAAGAAATGGCTATTGTATTTGTTTTAAAGTTTATATGTTATGTGTGTGTGTGTGTGTGTGTGTGTGGAAACCAAAATTTGGTTGGTCTTTTACCGAGTTAAGAATGTCGTAGGAGGATTCGTTCTACCTTATTCATAGAGAGTGGTGGGGGGGAATGCGATCGCTTACCTGCCGACCCAGTAAGTGAAATAAGGGAACGAATAAAAAGAGAAATAGAAAGGGCGTGCGAATAACATAGTCCCGATAACGTAAATGTTATACAGAAATCTCTTCTAATTTACGAATACATTTCAAACCCATTCCCAACAAAATGAATAAATAAATAAAAAAAAAAAACACTGTGAGCTTAAGTTTCGTTTAAAAAAAAGTAACATTAACCGAATGTTTTCTGAAGAATGAATAAAAAACGTCGCTACGCAAGAAGGATACTCGAATCCATTCAGTTGAGATGTAAAAATAAATTCACTATTAAAAGACTCCTTTTTTCAACCAAACATGAACTTTCTTCCCAAAGTTTTTCAGAGCCGATTCGATCCTAAACTTGGGTATAAAACGGTCAACAAAAGTCGACACCCAGGACTGCTATCAGAATCGTCACGTCACATTTCGGACAAGATCAAAGAACACTGACGCCCTACCAACTCACATCATAATTAACACACCACACAATCAAATACCCGGCATTTCCACCGCAAGACTAAGATCGTTCATAGCCTACCGACCAACATCACCCAATTCCTACTACTAACAAGCCAACTAGCCAAGAACAACTTTCACAAACTCACCGCCTGACGCTTATCTAGTGGAAGAAGCGAGCCTGTATCTCTTCTGATAGGTCCACTTTTAGAATAAACGAAATTAAATCCAATCCTTTTGTTCGTTGTCTCTTGCAACCATACGCTAGTTTATAACATAAATAAAAGTTGAAAACAGAGGTAGCAGAAAGAACTTCGTATGTTTGGCGTGTAAATTATTTTGACCGTTGGTCTCGTCATATATTTTCACCAATGGGGATGACGAATCCCATTCGCCCCGGATGACTTTCCCGGGCATATCGAATTCGGCGAAAGCCCGCCAAACTACCTCATCCTCAAAATCCTTCAGACAGGACGGACTATTTCTGTCCGCTCCTTTACCAACAGCAACTCACCACCATGAGGAGAGCTGTCTGATTCATGGACTCTTGGGTCTACACTTCGAGACCCAGGGGGTCCCAGTTGCAAATGAAGAATACGAATTAATTCCACCTTTAACAATTCAACTACTTCATTCCTTGACAATCTTTAAGGAGACAGCGATTACTTCTCTCCCACAGCAACCAGGACCACACATCTACGGCTGAACATTCACTCCTGTTCTAAAATCAGTAACTCAATATTTGCCATGTCTACAGCGACGCATATTCCGCTCCGAAATTTAGCTGCTGTGATTCTTTCTCAACTCGATAACTACTTCTTCCTTCCTACGAGACTTGCAGCATAAAGGTAGTCTTGAAACCTGCCATTAAACCTTCTTGAAAACCTTTTGATATCTCGTTCCGATTTATTTATTTTCCTTTAAATATAACGTGAAGGTAACCCGTTCCACCCTTCCGTTATACAGGTTCTTCTGCAAAAATAATGAAAGATGAATTCATTGTCCAAGACAAAATGGATTAAATGTTAAAGAAAGGTTATTTGAGAGTAGGCGAGCGAGGATGTCCTTGCAAAGGAAATTTGTTTTTGTAGAAGGAAAAGCTTGTATGCGAGTACATGCTGTATTTTGCTGTCGATATCATGGAATTACTCGTCGAGAATAGGGATTTGTTCGTTCTACTATATAGCCAATCCTCGAGGGAACTGCAGTTGGCCTGTTAGATACCAGATTATAAGTATCTGCTCTGATGTCAACTGCATGGAAACTTTCGTTAGCTGTTTTTGATTGTAATGAACTAAGCTTAGCTTGACAAAAATTCCAGATTTCTGGTCTTTTGTGCGATTGGTTGGAATATGCTGTTTTTGGAATAACGTGGTTTGTTTACGACTACGTTCGTGGGAGTGTGGTGTTCTCTCCAAAAACTGACGCTTCTGTGTCTGTAATTCCACTTCTCTTTTTAGACTTGAAGATTGAAGGTTTATTTACTTTTCTTTATCTTTTTAAAGAGACAACAGGGTATTTATTTAGTATATTGTTTCGCTCATTTACCATGTTCCTTAGACAGTCGGATCCTTTAAATATGCAAGGTATTTTACACACTAAAACTAATTATTGTGCTAATTACAAACCTAATTATAGATTTATTAATTCTTACCATGAGAAGCATTTTCGCCCATCCGAACAGCTATAACACCTTAAAACGTTTTGATATATTATCAACATTGTCTTTCCTATCTGGAGGGGAGTACTAAATGGATTACGTCCCTTGTCTTCCAAATAGTATTTCTATTGGTCGCGGGGTGGCATGACCGAAGTTGTGTATTAAAGAACTCAACAAGACAATAATTTGGAAATATTTTTACTGTAATCTTGTTTTCATTTATCATTCTATTATCAATTTATTTAGTTTAACATTTTTTTGAGAATTTTTTTATTAATATTATCTTTTTTTAGTTTTTGTTATTACTTTATCATTAATTTACTTTTTGTTTTTATGATAATTGTATTTCTTTCAAAATTATATATATATATATATATATGTGTGTGTGTATATATATATATATATATATATATATATTTCAAGGCTCATTGAGTACCCCATTTAAAAGAGTGAGTTTAAGTCTCATTGAGTACCCCATTTAGAAGGCCTTGTGCCACACATATTCTCTGACGAAAGCAACAAGCTGGAAACATACATGTATATAACACGTATGTAAGAGCAAAATAAATAAATTCAAAAAATACAAATCTCTCCATGGACCATCTATTTTTTAATATATCCTTATTCTTTCTTTGGACCTACAACAACCATCTTAATATATATATATATATATATATATAAAATTAACTGAAATTGCGGTGATTCGAGATACTTTTATCTCTTGTTCCTGGCGGGGTTTTTTCGTTTTTTTTTCTGGTACCGTGAATGCTGGAAGATATTAGATTAGTAAATATATATATATATATATATATATATGAAAGAAATTATCGTGGAAAAAGAAAAATTGGGTTGGGTATTCCATATATTATTTTGCTCATTTATATAGTTCCTTAGATAAAAATTTTGAAAAGATTTTTTTTGTAAAGAATACTGAACTATTAGGTTGTCATGCCGATGTAACTAATCCAGCCAATCATTATCGATATTTAAAATGGGCCAATGAAAAACGTTTGAAATTGTTTTTAGGAAAGTAATTTATGCTATAACAAAAGAAAATATGAAGATACCACTGTTGTGCATGGCACAAAATATTGATAAGTAAATTAAAATTAAATTTTATATTATGATCAATGACAATTCAAATATCAATTTTACCAAGACAGTATAGTCAGTCACTAGTTGATATTAACCTAAAAACTCTGTAATATTGAATATAAATAGAGGATATCATTTACTAATAAATATGGTAGGGAAGCAAGTTTGTAATTCAAGAAAATATTCTGACTTTCAATCATTTTTTTTTTTTTTGCTTATTCCATCTGAATATTCAAAGAGTTGAAATTACTAATAAGTATTGTTTCTTCTCCATTTGATCATACAAAAAGAAATTTTGAAGAATTTTTTGACTTCCTATCAATTGTTATGAACTAAACAATAATGCAGTTAATAAATTTTCAATACAGTTGCCTCCATCTTAAAGTAAATCACAGAAAAATTCACATCAAATTAAGAGGAGATAAAATGTGAATTAAATTTATTCATTAAGATGAAAATTAACTTTCATAAAAGAAATTGTTTGGAGTAAACTTATCAATAGGTACATATACAGACATAATGAAACTTTTATAATATATAAATATTATCATGATTTGATAATATATTGATATAATTATGGTTGTGAATTATATTCATATCACATAATTTTTTGTGCAAGCAAAATTCTTATCTGCTCAGAATGTAGTAATCAATCATTAGATACAGTCAATATCATATAACCTTTATTGAATATCTTGTTCAGAATTGGATTCTTCAGGAACCGGAGGCCTTTATTTATATTTAACATGATATAAAAGTAATGTGAAGTTGGCAACCCTGGTCTCCTAGAGTGAACACTCTACCCACTAGACCAATGGATTAGTGGGTAGAATGTTTGCCATGATTCCGGAAACCAGGGTTCAATCCCTTGTCATGTCATATCATACCAAAGACTAAAAAAAAATTATACTTAATGCTGCCTTGCTTAACATAACATTATAAGGTACGGATCAAGGTTAAAGTGGTGCAATCCAGGGAAAAAAGTAGTGCTCTCTCCAACACCTTAGAGTAGTAGCTACTGAAAAAGGAGCTTTCAAGTTGCCCTCGGCTATGGTCATAGTTATAGTATGTATAATTAATGTAAACCACCAACTAGTTCAACAAGAAATAACTTCATGTCTACATGAAGACTACAGTGCAACTGATCAGGGAGCTTCTGCCAGGAAATGATATTCTCTCAAAGTTGGCTTTTCAACAGGCAATGATAAACTTTGCAAAGCTACAAATATCTTTAGACTAGTAGTCAGCTTTGTTACACTCTTAGTCAAATCTCAATCTGATTCATGACTTTTTTGTCAAGATCAAAAAGGAGAAACAAACATGACCGCACAAGACATTGGTTCTCAACAGATGTGGTAGTTGGCATGTTTCAAGACCCTTTTGACTGATTGGAAGGTAATACAAGCAGTGCTTTCAAAGAACATAAATATGCCAAAATTTCCTCTCTTTTTTTGGTGGACTGGTGGTAAAAAGTGACTATACCCCGGGTCTGGTTACACAACTTGATGTGCCCTTCTCATAGTAGCACCCACTAGAATACCAATAGATTACACATAGACTGGGCAAACCCTTGACAAAACCGTTTATAAAACCCTTTATGAAGGACAAATTAAATAAAACAATTTTTGTAATTTTTCGGATTTCCTATCAATGCTCAACAGTATTACAGTTGATAAGTGAAATTTTCGGTACAGTAGCATTCATCTTAAAGTAGACCACAGAAAAAAATCACATTTAACTGAGATGACTTGCTAGACAAATTTTTGAAATCTATTCGCACATTCAAAAATATTCATTTGTGAATCTTATGAGCATTTGCAAACATTTTTCGAAGTATAAAAAAAAAAAGAAGGAAGCATTGCACAAAAGTTAATTCAGTTTTCAACTGAAAAGTCTGTAACAGTTTTAGAAATAACGATTAATGACTTGTCTTTTTGAAGAATGAAAAATTCAAAAAGAAAGAAACTAAGTTGATGTGAGAAATAAATGGTTGTAATTTTTTTTTGTTATGAGTTTTGATCGAGGGATTTTAAAAATGCATGGAATATTTTACTGGAGTCTGTTTACATATTTAATGTTTTTATAAATGCTGTAAATCTGTTTGAAATTTTCTGTAAATGTCTGATTCTTTGAAGCATAAATATGACAACATACTTTTTGCATTATGCTTTGAAATTTCTATTATTTCTATGGGCAAAATAACAGGTTATTTTATATTGAAAGAATCACTTTATTTTTATTTTTAATAAAATTTTTGACGGCTTAAAGCATAATTAAAAGAAAAAATATTTGGCAAAAACAAAGAAAATTTCCCTTCATTATCATCCACTAGTCAGGGCATCTGGTGTTGCCTAGAAATAAATTAATCAAGACTTCAAGAGTATTTAATGAATTCTAAAATATATTGAAAAACTAAACAAATCAACCATTGTTGGTTATTTAACGCTAAATCCTATCTATACATACGTGGTGCATTCAATAAGTTTCCGGACTTTTTTGAAAAGGCATTTAAAATTGTTGTAGACTCTTGAAAATTCAGTATGTTATTGCTATACATCTTATGAGATGACTGACTAATTTTTATGATTTCAGGTTCAAATGAACAGCTACAGCACGAACCGGAATACACCCTACTAAAGCCTGATTGTCACAGCAGGTGAATTTCAAAAATGCAATCTGGACTTGAGGACACTTTAGAAGAGTGATATGCAATAAAATTCTGTTTTAAACTTGGAAAAAATGATGCCACAGAAACCTATGGAATGCTTCAGACTGCTTTTTGACCATCTTGCATGAATCAATCATCAGTTTTTGAGTGGCATAAAAGATTCAAGGAAGGCAGAGTGTCTGTGAGGGATGATGAGAGGTGTGGGAAGAGCAAGCAAGTTAATACAGCAGAGTTGATTGGCCAAAGGGTTAGGGTTAGGGTTACTATGTTGAGGTTTTAAGGGAGTTCAGGAAGAGATTCCTTGGGAAGAGGCCAGCACTCTTCAAATTGGGTCAGTGGCATTTCCACTCGGACAATGCACCAGTCCACAACTCCATCCTTGTCTCAGACTATTTGACCAAGATGGGCATCAAGACAGTTTGTCACCGTCCCTATAGTCCAGACCTTGCTCCCTGTGACTTTTGGTTATTCCCTAAGCTCAGAGGCTGTCGTTATGAGACAATTGAGGAGATGAAAGAGGCTGTGATGAAGGTCATTGACATGCTCACACAAGAGGACTTCCATGGGGCCTTCAAGAAGTTGTTGGAACGGTACAACAAGTGCATTGCAGCCGGAGGAGATTACTTTGAAGGGGACTAGAGTTTCATGTGTGCACTATCAATAAAAGTGCCCATACAAAAAAAGTCTGGAAACTTATTTAATGATCTTCATATATTTAATATATGATTCGTAAACAGATTTAGTTGATAACATTTTTAGAAGAGCCTGAGCTCTATTTTTGCACATAGTTAAATGATTTGATTTGGTTTTATGCCATATCAACTGTTGTAGGTTATTTAATACCAAATCCAGTTCATACATATATATTAGATATATATGATTTGTAAGTATAAGTCAACAAAGTTAAATTGTTCAAAGTATTGCTATGTACCAGTAACTATTCATTTAAACATCAGTCATTTGTTTACATAAAGGTAAATGTAAAAACAGTACTATTTCAAGCAATTCAATGTAGCATAAGTCATTTGTTTGCACTCAGTTTAAATATCAAGCAGTTTTATTTGATCCATTGATAGGACCCTATCTGGTGCAATCACTTTTGGTCAAAGGGGACCTGGGAGCAATGACAATGAAGGAGTACTCTACATTGCCCAAATCTCCAGCAGTACTGGGGCCTCACCATCAGATTGTTTAATGTCATATCCAAATCACTTGTTTGGGAGGGGGATCTTAAACTGTGGGGGTTGTATGTAATTTGGTTATTTCAGTAGATGTGCGTCCGTAATTTACGGGTATTGCTCTCTAAATTATTCCCACCACAAATACAACACAAAACTTTACAATCGCGCGAAAGAAATGGAATAGAACACAACGAACATTAAACAACAAACAATTTAATATGCATATAACAGAATATGAAAACAAACAAAATACATGATGTGTAAATGGCCTTTTGGAAAATAAAGTTTGGCTAGAAGAAAATAAATTTGTTTAAAGATGTGTGTATGTTCATGTTAACGGAGTCCGTAAATAAGTCGTTCTTACTTACATTAAATTCATAGTAGGTTTTATGATTGTGGTGACAGCATGTCGCGTTGATGAAAGAAAGTTTGTCGGGTTTTTCTTTTGAATGTGATTTGCGGCCATCTGAAGCTAGGTCATGAACTTTAGTTGAGGAAGGAAAGGAATTTGCCGGACATAGTATCGGCTACTGCATTACTGGCTTAGTGGCTTGTGGTATTGTCTTAGTCTTCATGTAAGTCTGTGTGTAAGTGAATGGCTCCCTAACTCTGTGTTATTTATATCCTACTGGTGGATCAAAGAATCGTCCTAAAATTTTGGCGCGTAGATATTTATTGACCAATCAGATTTGTATTTTACTATTTTATTTTCGAGCCTAAATATTTTCTGTTAGTTGACTTCCGATCCTATTTTTCTAGAATATTCTATTCTATGTTTTTTGCTGATTGGTTGAAAAATATAACTTAAATGCTAATTCGGTTTTGATCCTAAATTTCTAGAATGTTCTTAAGTATGTTTTTATTGCTTATTTTAAGACTAGAAAAAAGTGTATCCGATAACACTTCTGCAGAGATGCAGTCTGTGTAATTTTAAAAAATAAAGGATAACATAGCAAACAGTATTCTGACAAAATGCAAAAACGAGATTTTTTTAAAAGTATACATCCAAAATTTATACATTTATATATAAATAATATATATAAATATATATATATAATATATATATAAATGTATATATATATATATATATATAAACGTATATATATATATATATATATAAATATATATAAATGTATACATTTAAAATGTATACATCCAAGTAATCACAAAGAAGAATTTAACTACTATGAAAACTTTGAACCAAGAAAAGAGATACTTTTGTGCATCAGATAGTGTATAATAGTTATTTACAAAGCTTAGCTTAGTCTTGCACAAGGTTACAAGCATGGCGCACTCAGTGAAAATCAAACTGACTACCAATGGTCTGTTGACCGAGCTTGCTAATATCATGTAAATCACCCCCTAAAAAACTATAATTAGATTTGCTACAAGGTCACAAGTTTGGAGTACCTAGGGAGGACTGAATTCGTAAACAGGTTGTAATTGATCTACAAGACTAGCTTGTCATCCATTACATGCCATGGTACTTAGTATAGTTTGTTCAAATAATGGTGTTATTCAATAAGGGTGAAAAACTTTTCATGTTTGAAGGCCCCATTGAAATTTGTTACTGATGAATAAAACCACTCAATAAAGTGTTACCATGTTAACAACAAAATCTAAATTTCTTTTTAGTTAACAAATTAATTCATATTTTTCTGGCTCATTGGCCGAGTGAGTAGAGTGTTTGCCAATGGTCCTGGAGACCTTGGTTCAATCCCAGGTCGTGTCATACCAAAGACTTTAAAAATAGTACTAGATACCTCCTTGCTTAACACTCAGCAATATAAGGTACGTATCATGGGTAAATTGTAGCAATCCAGGGAAAGGAGTAGTGCCCTCCCCTACACTGGTGTAGTAGCTATTGAAAAGGGAGCCTTCGGGTCGTCTTCGACTACAGTCACCAACTTTACTTTTACTTTACTTTAAAAAAAAGGAAAAATAACCTTTTTTAGAATGCTTTTTACAAGAAAACATTTGAAATGTGTCATTTCTATTGATCTTTTGAAAATAGTCATAGAAAGCTGCACTAGATGATTTAGAAGGGTATATCCAGCCTTAAAGCCTACAAGTTCTCTGTGAGGGAGCCTCCACCCCAATCCAAGGAAGTGAGAAGCAAGGGATTTGAAAACAGTCAACTTGTGTACAGGAATCCAACTTTGATTCATTTCCATTTTTATTTCTTTTCTTTTCTTTTTTTTTATCATAAAATTAAATCTTAGGTTTTGGATATTAACCTTGCTGCAGGGCCTATCTGGCATTCAAGTGGAGTGGGTGATTTTAAGTTGATTACCTGATCCTAGAGACAGAACCTGCTTAGCAGGGCCATGTTTATTGTTTGGCATCTTCCACCCTGAGGTACACCAAAGTGTAATGTCAAGAGCCATGTAGGAGTCTCAATTCATATGTTGCCCCCCCTATAAATGACCTTGTGTCAAATCTGGCTTGGTTGGAAGTCAGATAAATCCTTCAGTCTACATTAAGCATAGAAAGGGAGATAGACTTTTGGCTACATTTATTATTTCAAATAAAAACAATCTATTTTCTTTTCTTGGCACTGAATGTCTTTTTCTCCTTTTAATTTCACTCATGATGAAGTGCTTTTATTAAAAAGAATGGCTGTACTTAACTTTATAAATGCATTTTCTTCGATGGTGAAGCATGACATGTTTATGCTGACTGGGGACAAAAAGAAAAAAACAAAAGAAAAAACTACTGAATAATATTTTCTGATGGATTTGATTTGTATGTCCATGCAAAGAAGATGTTACTCATAAATTTTTGATGAAGATGAGTTATAAAGTACTTGTTGGTGACTGATTTGGAATACGTCCTCAACAAGTAGGAATTTATATATATATAAGAAATACTGGTTGTAAACTTTACTTTGTACATCGAATTATATATACATTTATACATACAAGAGTCATTCAAAAAGGTCAAAACCTCACCCTGAAAGAAGAGCCATAGCTGAACATTTTTGATGTGGCAACATACTCTCACTTCTAATAAAACTAAAGTAAAGCTAGAGACCAAAGTCAAGGGTGACACAAAGGCTCCCCCCTTTTTTTATAGTTACAACACCAAGGTGTAGGGGAGGGCGCTACTTCTTTCCCTGGATTGCTCCACTTTACCCCTGATCCCCACCTTATAATGCTGAGTGTTAAGCAAAGCGGCATCAAGTACCAATTTTTGAGTCTTTGGTATGACTCAACCTGGGATTGAACCCTGGTCTCCTGGACCATTGGCGAATACTCTACTCATTAGGCCAATGGCCTGGTTTAGAAAACTAGCAAAACTTATTCAGATGTCTATTTTAATTTCATGCAAATGAGGCTCATACAATGGTGAGAGTTATGCAACAAATCCAAAACTTTGGTGTAGCTTAGAACTTCTTAAATGATCCTTATACATGCATAAATGGGTTGGTTTGGTTTCTTTGTTTAATGATACATCAACCTGCAAGTATGAATAAATGCATAGATATATATATGTATCTATCAAACCTCTCTGTCATGGGCAAGATATGGCACAAGATCAACTTTTAAGAGAAACAAAGTTAATTTGAATTTAAAGTTTTCCTTCTGCTGGACCAGTTTCTGTACTAAGTCTAGAGATCCCAGTCTACCCTACAATTTACCAATAGCAGGAGGGAGAAGAGACAGATTCATGCCTTTCTCAAGGGCATTAACATGAAGTGAAATCCAAATAGCCTCATACAGTATTTGAACTTGGATTGCCTAATCCATTTCCTCTGATGATAACTGCTCTACCATATGAGTTTATATATATATATATATACTGAACAAAAGCTAGCAATTTACATTTGTAAAAATGTGAACAGATAATTTTCTTCAAAGCCAAAGGTACAAGGATTTTCTTATTTTCAATAGCTACTGCACCGAGGTGTAGGGAAGGGTGCTACTCCTTTCCCTAGATTACTCACTTACTCTTAATTTGTACCTTATAATGCTGCATGTTAAGCAAGTACTATTTTTTGAGTCTTTGGTATGACGCGACCTGGGATTGAACCCCAGTCTCCCAGGCGATTGGTGAACACTCTAACCATTATGGGCTGGTTTTATTATTTATAGTTGAATATTATTTTATCAAAATGGATATAAAATGATTTTATTTATTACGCTTCACTGAAGCACAGAAATACTGTAGCCAAAAATAAAATTTGGAACAAAAATCAAAAATAAAATAACATAAGAGGTGTGCTTATTTCTGGATTGCTACATATTCATACTCAATGACACATGGCACAATGGATAAAGGTGTTGGTTAGATCCAGTGACATACCCTAAAAGAGTATGAGTTCAATACCCGGTGAAGGCAATGGAGAACTTTCAGAGGGAAAATTAACATTCCAACCACCTGAAGAAGGCCAGAGTGTACAATGGTCAAAATGGGATAAACATGGCGACAAAGGTGAAGACAATATTACAAAAAATGTAAATAATGTTTGGTGATAAAGTTTCAATGCTGCAGAGTATGGCAATAAATAATACCTAATGAAATCTGTTTAGATTGTATAATGTTCCATTAGAAATTATGAAATACTGGAATCTTTAGTTTAGAAGGAAATTTAATTTTTATGAAAAATTGTTTGTGGTGGATTTATTTATGGATGATATAGAACAGCATGATTTTTTCCAATTTGTTTCTTCCTAACTTTTGCTTAGATAATGATGTAGTATTTATGCACCTTGTCTTGGATCAAATTATAGCATCTATTCAATTTCAACTAAAATCAGAGTGTAGTATCTGTAATAGAGGAAATCTAATTAAATATACCTTTTTTTAGAATTAAAATTGAAAATACAATGACACCAATAAGTGTTAGACACATAATTTTTTAAGAAAATGATAATTTTTATTATTACAACTAACCTAAAAATTGAGCTGAATATGGTAAATACTTAAGAAATATATATATATATACAATTATGTTAGCCATCTTCTTGTCATGTTCTTACTCTCTTAAATTCTACCCCTATTTTGGATTCATGGGCTAATTGATCCCGCTCCTTGCAGAGAATAAACATGAAGACATTTGCTTGTGTTCAAACATTCCTTTATTTCTTACTTCATAACACTGGATGTCTTTTTCATTATCGGCAACACAAACTGAGAGTTAACCCTTTCAAACACTAATGGAAAATATAACCTCACAAACTTTACTTATTCGTGGATCTTGTCTAACTAACTAGAAAGTTAAAATCTAATTCTAACTTCTAAAATTTGTAGTCATATGACTTTGAAATCCTTCCATGAGAGCTAAGTTCTCAATTGACCTGAGGTGACAACATGATAATCAGACTCAGTTGACTTCAGCGAGACAGCAATCTCACATTGAACCCAATGGTTTGATTCTTTTTAAATAATTTACACTTCATGCCAAATAAAAGATCTGGTCAATCTATGATTTAACATGCAAAATTAGACATATTGGATTATTTTGGAAAATGATTATTTCTATTATTGCTACTAACCTAAAACTTGAGCTGAATCTAGCAAATTCTTAGTATATCTTCTGTATTAAGAGAAATAAAGAAATATTTGCCATGTGATTGATACTGTATGTATCAAGTTAAAGTATCGAGTAGGTTCTTTGTCTACACAGTATTGTGTCTCAGGACTTATTCTTAACCAACCAAATCCATTATAAGGTAATATTAAAATGTTACAAAGGGATGTCATCTACTACTAAATATGGTAGGTAAAAAAAAAATCAATTATTTTGGAGGGAAATTTGTGGTTCAATTAAATATTTTTATTTTTAATTTTTTTTCAATTTTCGCTTATTCCATCTGAAAATTCAAAGAATTGAAATCCTTAATATTGTTTTTTTCACCATTTGATCAAAAAAAAAAAAAAAAAAAAAAAAAGAGTGATAAATTTCTTGATTTCCTATGAATTGTTCTGAACTTAACATAATAGCAGTTAATAAAAGATTTCAGTAAAGCTGTTTTCATCTTCAAGTAAATCGCAAACAAAAATCACATCAAATTCAAGCAAGAAGCAAGATAACATTTGAAGTAAATCTATCGATTTAGAAGAAAGTTAACTTTTTATAAAGTATTGCCCGATGTGTAGCTATTTATGGGTGATATTGTATGAATATAGAGTATTTTAAAAAATTTGATATTTGATTTGTGCAGGGTGTTTCAGAAGCAGTCTATAACATTTCATAATGGTTATCATCGCAGGAAATGGACACGGCGATACGAGTTAAAATCTTGGACGAGACTGCATTTCACATAGCACTAGCACCCTTAGGAAAGGTATGAATCCAATTATTCTCCCTCCAGCTATGGGAAAATAGTAGGACAGACTAGGTTCTTCAGCCTTGGTGAGGCAACTAGTCTAGGAGAAGGAAAACTCTGAATTCAAACCTGTTAAACTCCGCTTAAAAATTGACTTTGTGTCATATCCTGCCTGAGCGGAAGGGTTGGGTAAATATAATAACATTTCATAATCAAATAACTTGACTAATTCTCATACAAATGATCTCAAATTTTAACAGCATGTGTAGAAACAACTTCAAATTCTTTATAATGTTTAAATGTATTTTCTTTTCTTTTCCAGTGTATGGAGTTTATTTACCAAAAAAAGAACATGTAAATCATAGAATCTTGAATTGTTTCTGCAGATGCTGTTAAAATATGTGGTTCGGTTTGATGGCATATCAACCATTGTTGGTTATTAAATGCTAAATATTGATGTTACATATATACTAAATATATTTGTAAACACATTTTGTACATACACACAGTTAAATAGTCAAACAGTTCTACTAAGCATATGTCAACAAAGTTAAAAGGTTCCAAGTATTGCTATGTATAACAAACAATTCATTTAAACATCTGTCATTTGTTCATACACAATTAAATGATCAAACAGTACTATTTCTAACAATTTAATATTGCATTAGACAACAAAGTTAAGGGTTCCAAGTATTGCAATATACCACTATCAATGGAATTCATGCCTTTCTTTAAGACATTAGCACAATGTGAAATATAAAGTCTCGTCCAATATTTTGATTGAACTTGCCAAATTCATTCTTTTCAATGATACCAGTGCCTCATATAATCTTACTCTAATTCCTCAAATGTACTTTTCTCTGTGAGCCCAGTTGGATGGGGCTATAGAATACACCAACTGCATCACTGCTGAGGGGTAAGACCCCCCCCCAACCCAACAACAAGTGTCCTGAATATAACATTAAACAATCTGATGGTGAGGTTCCTGTAATGCTGGAGCTTTGGGGAATGTGAAGTAGCCCTTCATTGCTATTGTTCCCATGTCCTCTCTGGACCAGAATGGTAGCACCTGATAGGGCCCTATCTATGGATCAAATAGAACTGTTTGACACTTATACTGAGTGCAAACAAAGGACTTCCGCTAAATTGAATTGTTTGAAATAGAACTGTTTCATCATTTAACCATATGTAAACAAATGAATGGTATTTAATTGAATTGTTACTGATACAAAACAATACTTGGAACCATTTAACAGTGTGCAAAAGAATGAGCTTAAGCTCATTTAAAGATCTTATCAACAAAATGTTTTTATAAATCCTATAATTAACATATATTTATAATGAGGATTTGGCATTAACTAACCTACAATGGTTGATATACCATAAAACTAAACTGATCATCTTTTGTCTGGTTGTCATTATATAACTCAAGAAAAGTCAGATCAAAATTTACTGTAATCTAAGACCCTGGGGTATGTTTTTAGCTTACAATTTTTTTAAACTACTGAAGCTTTTAATGTTTTTAGCCATTGATTTAATTATCAATATGAGCATAATGTTAAAAAAAAAAAGCTGGCAACCATAGTCGAAGGTGACCCGAAGGCTCCCTTTTCGATAGCTACTACACCAAGGTGTAGGGGAGGGCGCTACTCTTTTCCCTGGATTGCTCCACTTTACCCTTGATCTGTACCTTACAATGCTGAGTGTTAAGCAAGGAGGCATCAAGTACCATTTTTTGAGTCTTTGGTATGACTCGACCTGGGATTGAACCCAGGTCTCCTGGGCCATTGGTGAACACTCTAACCGCTAGGCCAATGTCCGGATAATGTTAAACTGGACTCTTACTTTCATTGGGTTATAATAGGTTATTTGAATTTGTTGAAAGTTGCAAGAATCAGTTTTTTCCTACCATGTATAAATTTAAAAGTAACTGCATTATTTCTATTTTGCTTTGAGTTGTTGAAACATGCATTTCCTGGGTCAAGTAGGACCAACTATTTTTAACACCTCCCATTTTTTATCATGGGATGACTTTTGTCTTTTATTTTCCTTTCTTCTTTTTGAATAAAATTTTTCTACTTATGTCTGGTATTCAAAGACTGAAATTTCCAATGAATTAACTTATTGTTTAGAGTGTACTGCAGGCATATCTCACATTGATCTTTTGTTCCTCTAGCGTCATCAAGTCAATCAAACATTTATGCATTGTGTTTCAGAAAAACTGATATTATTTTGTAAACTTGACCACTTTTTATTCAAACGATTTCAAACTTTAGCAGCATGTGTTGAAACAACTTACAATTTTATGTTTAATTTTTTTTCTTTTCTGGTATAAAAATGCCATTCACTGGAGAAGAAAAGGTATTTAAACTTTAAACATAAAAAAGTTGAGTTGAATCAAGTTGAGTTGAGAGGCAAGAGGAGTTGAGAGTCTAGAGGAGTTGAGTCAAGTTTAGTTGAGAGGCAAGAGGAGTTGAGAGTCTAGAGGAGTTGAGTCAAGAGGAGTCGAAAGTCTAGAGGAGTTGAGTCAAGTTTAGTTGAGAGGCCAGAGGAGTTGAGAGTCTAGAGGAGTTGAGTCAAGTTTAGTTGAGAGTCTAGAGGAGTTGAGTCAAGAGAAGTTGAAAGTCTAGAGGAGTTGAGAGTCTAGAGGAGTTGAGTCAAGTTGAGTTGAGTTGAGAGTCAAGTTGTGTTGAGTCAAGCTATTAGATCACAAAATGGTATCAATTTTTCTGAGACACTATGTACATTGGTTGTTTCATTCCAGGCTTCACTTATTTGTTTCAATCTAAGAGAAGTCACTTCCTACCTTTTTATTAAAATCTACAGACACATTTCAAGAAGCAAGTTTTTAAATTTCTTTGTTTTTATAGGATTTAGGAAGTAGACACCTTAAAACTGTTCAGTTGCTCACAAGATCTTATACTTTGTGTCTATCAGTTTAGCAAAACCAAATCTTCATTTTTCTAAATTGAATTTACCATGACTAGTTAATTTGGCATCTCTTGTGTGTTATGTGGACCAGTAGTTCAGTGGTAGAGTTTTGGCTCAGCATTCTGTGGTCGCTGATGAGACCTAATAAGATCGAAACAGCTATACAGTGGTTCTGTATGTTGCATTCAGTGCTTGCCAGATTTTCAGGTCATGGTAATTGAATCAAAACAAAAAAAAAAAAAATGTTTCTATTCCTTTTTCTGTTTAATTGTATTAAGCAAACATCTACAAATTTCCTTGCCAAAAACCTAAATTATAATCTTTTTCTAATGAAATTTTTTATGACTACCAGTCTTAAAAAATAACGTTACCTTTACATTTGTAGTACATGCAATGGCCACAAGGGGGGCGGCTATAAATGTTAGCTGACAACATATACTAACTTTCATATTGAATTGCTAACTTGATTTCAGTGAAAATTACAATCAGATAATCCTCATTTAAGGTAGAGAAAACCGTGAGTTCATTCAAGACAAAGACACATATCAAAAGAAACAGATCGGTCCATACTCAAACGTTGTCTTGGACTTCAGCAATAATGCTAGCTGAATTTATCAGCTGTTGAGAAAAATACGAAGAAGGCTGAAAGACATCTTGGCCAAAATGTTGTGAGTATAACTATGACGTTAAAGACAATAGTCTGAATTTTCTATGTGATATAAATTTTATTTCCATCTGAATTCCAGGAATAAGGAATTATTACTATTATTTTTCCAAATTAGAATCCACATTTTTGTTTGTCTAGTTACTTGAGCTTGCTTTTTTTTTTAGATGAAAAATTACCCTTATTTGAATTTGTCAAGCTAGTAAAAAAACTTAGTTTTGTTTATGTTTTTGCAATAATAAAAAGTGAGATGGATGAATTTATGATCAGTCTATGTAATTTCAAATCCTGATAGAAAGGTTTGTAGAGTTTTCAGTGAGTCATGATAATTTCTTACATCAGAAATTCAAAATCTGGTAGTTGTAAAGAATTTAGGCTCACAAACTAATGGAAAGATGACATTATTTATAGAAAATAAAATAAAATGATTATTTATTGACACTTGTACTGACTAAATCTCAAGTTTATTTTTACTGTTTTTAGGATTACAAAAATAATCTAGCATCAGTTGAGAGAAAAATGAAGAAATACATACTAAAAGAAATTCACACAAAAACATGTATGAGTTTGGGTTGATAAAATATTTTCCAAAAATATTTACTGTCCATGAAATAGAATATTGGTTCTTGTCAGATTAGGAATAATGTTGCAAAATAAATTTTATATTCTCTAAATTTCTGAGATGAACCGTGTCCAGCAGGATGTATGGCACAGTGGATAAAATTTTGATAAGAAAGTGCTTCAGAGGGAAATCATCAGGAGGTTCCAGGTTCAATCTCACCTACAGTTAAGATATCAAAGAATACTTACTATTGCCGAACACTTGTTATGATTAATGAGATTAGAACAATCTTCCTCTGTGGGTTAAATAAAGGGTTCAGTTCGAGGTTCTGTGTTGGCTCCAGAGTTTGTCATAATACACCTAAAGAAGAACATTCTGGCCAAAACGTTGTGAGGATGAAGACAATATTCTGAATACTCTACATGATATAAATTTTATAGTTTCCGTCTGAATCCCAGAAACAAGGAATTATTATTATTAAGTTTTAAAATTGGTGCCCACATTTTTGTAAGCATAGTTACTTGGGCTTGCTTTTTTCTGGGTTTTGAGATGAAAAATTACCATTATTATACTCTTAGTTAGGCACGTCAGTACAATTGTATGGCTGCACCACCAGGACTTTAACAAAGGGCTTGGAGTAAAAGATAGATAGGAACTACACAAAGATGCTGCATGCTGTTTTGAACAAATCGCAGAAGCAGAACCAAAAAAAAAAAAACAGCAGTAGGGTCTCTTACACTGCACATATTTATTTGTGGCAGTTGTTAAGACACCTTTGAAGTCACTGGGTTGAAAATTTCTTTAATCAGGAGTGTTGAGTATATATCAACTGCTGAGAAAAATACTTTGTTGTCTTATGTTAAATTGGATAGTTAGAAATGGAACTGTTTGATCATTTAACTCTATGTATCTACAAAATGTGTTTACTAATCATATACTTGATATATATGTAAAAACAGGATTTGGCATTAAATAACCAACAATGGTTTATATGCCATAAAACCAAACCAAACCATTAACTCTGGTTTAGCCATTGTGAAGATTCTTGTAGTATTTGTATTGAAAAGTCTGGGCTGAGACATCTATGTTTGACTTCACCACAAATAATGTGGGGTTTACATATGCACTCCCCTTAATAATGATCTAATTTCTGTATGTTTTAATGTCTGACCAAGAGAGATAAGCACTAATACCCTTGGGAAAGGTATGAATCTTATTATTCTCCCTCCAGCTTTGGGTAAATAGTTGGACAGACTGAGTTCTTCAGCCTTGGTGAGGCAACTAGTCTTGGAGAAGAAAAACTCTGAATTCAAACCTGTTAAACTCTACTTAAAAATTGACCTTGTGTCATATCATGCACAAGCGGAGGGGTTGGTAAATAGGATAACCCCACTGAAATATGTTTTTAAAGTAGTTTGATAAAAGTTTTGAAGAAGAAAGTTTTGCTGATTAGGCCAACCGTTAATAAGTTGGCGATTCTTCAGATAGTTCGCTCTTATTGAACGTCAGACAAAAATAACAAAGGAACAGAAACCCATTTTAATACAAACAATTCTCATATTGAATTGCTGACTTGATTTCAGTGAAAATTCCTATCAGATAATCCTCATTAAAGATAGAGAAAAATTGTGAGTTTATTCAAGACAAAGACACACATCAAAAGAAACATGTTGGTCCATACTCAAACAATATCATGGACTTGAGCCAATAACACTAGCTGAATATATCAGCTGCTGAGAAAAATACAAGTTATTTGAAGCTTTGGATAAAGCAAGTTAATTTAACAACTTACTTGGTTGTTCTTTCTTGTAAGCAGTGACGTACCGAGAATGTTTGCCGCCCAGGACAACCATTGAGGTGTCCACTGTTATGGAAGTCATTTTTGTACTGGTTTAAAGTTAGTTGCAAACATATAAAAGTATAACATACAAGAAGACATGTATTGAAAGGAATAAAAATCTGTATTTTACAAGGTTATATCAATATAAATTTTCTTTTAGCATTTGTCCTTAAATGTTCTACTTGTAATAAGTGTGTGTATTATTTTCTTTGTCCCAAGAAGTTCTGTGTTGAGAAAAGCATTCAAATGAGTCAAGCTTTGAATATCATTGTCCATTCTGGTTGATGTCTGGTTTTTCTAACCATCTCTTACTCCTTATTCCTTCTCTGTCAGGGAAAAAGGGCAAGTTACTCCCAACTATTCTAGACTTATTTTTGGCATCAGCTGAAAGGTTTTTTTATGATGAAATATCGTAATTATTTTTCATCTTAGAACCATGAAACCTCTTTCCTGTTGTATAATCCTATTGTTGTTGTTGTAGGTGACCAGGAAGCTCCCTTTTCAATAGCTACAACACCGAAGTGTGGGGTAGGGCGCTACTACTCTCCAAGGATTGATCCACTTTATCCTTGATATGTACTTTATATTGCTGAGTGTTAAGCAAGGAGGTATCAAGTACCATTTTTAAAGTCTTTGGTATGACACAACCTGGGATTGAACCCAGGTCTCCCAGACCATTGGCAAACACTCTACCCACTAGGCCAATGAGCCGGTATACAGGGTTATAAAACAGAAGTAAAAGTATCCCCCAAGCCCCCACAAGTTGCACAACTGCTTGTGAGCATTTGAGATTGGCATACAATATGTACTTTGCAGCAGATTCTTGAATATCCTAAGCTGCTCCGAAAAATCATGTTACTAAAACACTTATTAAATCAATGCAAAAAATACAAAAATGTTTCAATCTAAATAGTCTTATTAGACATTTTCCTTTCTCATTTTTTCTTGGAGTATAGTTTCTGTTGTTTGAAGGGATCAGTGCTCTTTCTTGAAAAAATGGATTATTTCCAAGTACTACTTTTTAGGTTGAGTGTTGTAACTATACCCATGGAAATCCTATGGTCATTTAAAAAATTTATATGATATGAAATCAATATATATATCATCATCATCATCATCATGTCGCGCCGCCTGCGCGGATATCCCTGACCGTCTCTCGCCATTTCTCCCTATCATTCATCGCCTCCGGCAGGTCTTCAGGGTTACATCCCGTGTCCTCACACAGCTGCTGTATGTAGGTTCGTGCTGGTCGTCCCACTCTTGCACATCCATGTGCGGGGGTCCACAGGAGTACATCGCTTATGAGCTCGTCCTTGCTTCTCCAGCAGTGTCCTGCGTGTCTGGTTCGTCGAACTTGTATAGTTTTTGTGATGGGGGGCAAGTGTCCGTATAGTTGGAGTCTCGTGGGGTGTTGTCGCCAGGACTTGTTTAATACTGCTCTCAACATTCTTGTATAATTTCCGTCCAGCCTCCTTTCCAGCCGCTTCGTAAGCGTCCATGTGGTGCATCCATATAGCAGTATCGACACAACCGCTGCCTGGAAGAAACTGCGTTTCATTTTATCAGTTAGGTCCGACTTCCATATGATCGAGAGCCTATCGATAGCTGTCCATGCCTTCGTCAGTCGTGTGTCGATGTCTTTCTCGGTTGATGAGACGCTGCTTCCTAGGTAGGTGAATTTGTTGACTAGTTTCAGAGAGGCTCCGTCTAGTGTGGCAATGTTGCCCGTTTGGTTGTAACACATATATTCGGTTTTGTTTGCATTGACATGGAGGCCAATGCCAGCTGCGGCTCGTTCCAGACTATGCAGTAGTGTCTCTGCTTGATTAGGCGTATTCGCTAGTAACGCCAAGTCATCAGCGTAGTCGGCGTCCGTGATTGTTTTTGCGGGGTACCTTTTGCTTCTTCTCTTAGTCAGCTGGAAGCCATTTTCTCTGATTTTGTCGATCGAAGTCCTAAGCACATAGTCTAGACAGATGATAAAGAGGTACGGGGCTAGTGTGTCTCCTTGTAGTACTCCTGCAACTATGTCGAAGTATTCCGTGTCTCCATCTGGTGAACGTACTTTCACTTTGGTGTTTCTGTAGAGAATCATTATCGCTGCTACGGTTTCTTTTGGTAGGCCGTATGCTAGTAGGATTTGCTCCATCTTCCCTCTGTGTATGGAATCGAATGCCTTGGTAAAGTCGACAAATAGTAATGTCGCCTGTAAGTTTTTTGCCCGAACGCCTTCCAGGATTCTACGGATGGTCAGTATTTGTGAGGTCGTGGATCTATTTCTCCGGAAACCATTTTGGTTTTTCCTAAGGATGTTGTCTATTTTGGGTTCTATGCGGTTTCGTAGTAGGGCATTGTAGATTTTGGCTGCTATGGATGTAAGTGTTAATATATATATATATATATATATATATATATATATATATATATATATATATATATATATAGTTAAGAACCAAATCTTGTTGCTAAACCACTTTTAAGAGCAACACTACTTATTAGCTTACCAAACCAAGCACCGATTATTGTAGTGGCCGATTTTTGTAACTTAAAACAGGCAGGCTAAATTAAGAACAAAGTTAAGCAATAATACTAAGATGGAGATTAGATAAATAACAAGAAGGAAATAAACCTCTCAACCTTTATTCAATAAGTAGGTGACTTCTGTTCATCAGTCCAAAAACTTCTGGCAGTAGGAATTTGAAAGTAAAGCAAACACAAGAAACAACCAATGCACACAAAAGAAAATGTATTACAAAAAAAAAAAACCCAGAAAAAAACCTAACAAACTTCAGCAATAAACGAAAAAAAAAAAGTGTGTGTGTGGCGGGGGTAATAAAAAAAGCAAAAAACAAAAATCCACGCCTCATGGAATACAACACCATAGAATAACACATATCATGTAATGTCCTTGCTTACATACTAGTAAATTCTATTCAACACAACCAATAACTAAGGAACACTTCTTGAAAATGCCATTCCTCAAAACTTTCATTTCTCTTAGAATTTGAGGGGATTGAATAATGATTAAAAAAAAAAAATTGGGGGGACTGAATAATAAATAAATAAATTTTTGGGACTGAATAATAACTAAAAAAATTTGAGGGGATTGAATGATAAGTAAGAAATTTGAGGGGATTGAATAATAATTAAAAAATTTGTGGGGATTGAATAATAATTAAAAAAATTTGAGGGGACTGAATAATAATTTAAAAAATTTGCAGGGATTGAACAATAAATAAAAAAAACAATAACATAAAAAGAATAAAAATAAAATAAACAAACATAAAAAATAACAATCTTTCAGAAGGCCTCTAACAGGAAGGACAATCTATGCATTCCTGAAAAGATGGGCTTCCTGACGACAAAAAGAAACTCCTTCTCAGATGACTCTGACATCTTAACTCGGAGCATGGCTATTTTTCTGGTTCAGGAAAAACATTGCCCTCTCCACGAGGATATTTCAACATATTAAAAAGCCTTTAAGCTGACGTCAAAAAAATCAGTCAAGAACATTTGAGTTTGAAATCAATTCAAACAAAAAAATATGACTAACCGCAGGGAATGAATAAATAAATAAATAAATAAATAAAAAATCTAAATTGAATAAAAAAAGAAAATTATTAAAACATGCAGGAACTCCCAGAGGCCTCTGACAGGAAAATGGGGCGACGCATGCGTAAAGAAAAAGGGACCTCCCGACAGAGGAGATCGTTCTCTTTCACCAGTGACCGGCGAAGTGACAACACCTTGCTAATTAGTAGAGGACGCCACGCGTTCGTCTTTGGACGACGCATTAGCTAGTCCTTCCACTAATAGCAGCTGTCTCGGTTAACAATATGCCAAAATATAAAAAGCTACGAAATGGACCTATCGAACTACGAACTAAAACACTGGACGGACAAACTCCCAAAAGCGACTAACACGTTGTTAAAGCTTTAAAATACCAAATGAGGACATATAAATACCCAGAAACGATTAGCGTATTTTTAAACACCTTGACTGGAGGATTCAACCATTTCAATTGTATTCAAGGAAAATTCCTTTACCCATTGAATGGTTGTTGAACTCAGGAAATAAAGGAAAAAATTTTCAAAAAGTCTGCGTCTCCTATGTGTTGCTGTCTTCTTTAGTACAATTCTTTTGGGCCTTCTTATTCAAGGAGTTACATCAACAAGACAACGTTGGGTAAAATAGAATAACCTCAGAATGGAGTCAGATAAAAAACGGTAACACAGTTTGCCCTGACCTATGCCTGACCCCACATAACCACGATAAGACAAATCAGCAGCAACTTTGGCGCTTTCAGAATGTAGAAGTTGGTCTACGCAATAAGCACAAAGAACTGCCCACCATCATTCATTCGACAGTAACTCAAAAAATTTAGTGCGCGTACAGATGCTGGCCTGTGAAGCAGTGAAAAACATAGCTAGCAGAAAGGTGTTTGTCACTCGCTCCTTTAATCGTTAAAAAGTAACTAAATTGGCAAAGAGCTATCTGAGAGATTCGACTAAAAGTCTACGAAAGAAAAAATTCTCGTAAATTTAACTGAACCCCAAGAATTAGACTTGAAGTCATCTTAACCAAAGCTCAACTAAAGTAAACGAAACCTGAAAAATCAACCAAAGATTCTACAAAGCTACAAAATAAATTCCCGCAAATTATAACAAATTTGCAACATTTTATCCTTTTTGTCTTTTCTTTTCTTTCACTCATATAAAATTGTTTTTCTAAAACTTTGTATTATCTTTTTCAATCAATCTGGGAACCAGAAAACTACAGTACATACTGTTTGAAATTACCCACTAAAGCCCCCTTAAAAATATTTTCCCAATATATTGAAAATTTGCTAGTTTAGCCATATATTGTGGAGTTTTATTGTTGTTTACCTTTATCAATGCTATGGGGTCTGGTAATGAAGTATAAGTGATAATATCTATTTTTATAACGATGTTTTGCAAGAAATGATAAAACTTTAAGTTTCTTTGTTTAGGAATAAAATTTACGTTTCTAGAAAAAAAAATTCTTAGAGGTGTACTAATTTATAGTTGAATATGCACTTTACAAAAAGCATTTTGTACTTGTGTTAATATTTAGAAAAATATCCGTCATTCAAACTGTTAATGCCTTTTGTTATCGACTCTGCAATAATGGATTATTTTAAATTCATTTATGTCTTTCTCAAGTGAAAATGACGCAGTTTTTCTGCAGCTTTCTCGTTTCAGTTTTTTATCGAACACTTTCAAAGGTTTATAGGGGGGGTCCTCGTGGTGTAATGGTAAAAGCGATGGACTGCGGAATCGTAGTAAGCGAGTTCGTACTCCAGTCACGCTATCATGTTCCCTTTCGGGCAAATACCCTTGGGAAAGGTATGAACCCTCTTGTCCTCCCAGCTATGGGTTAAATAGTACCACTACTGTTCTTTTAGGAGAATAGCTTTGGCATTAAATAACCTACAAAGGTTGATATGTGATTAAACAAAGAAACCAAACCAAACCAAACCAAACCATCAAAGGTTTATATTTAAGGAGGTACCCGCGGTGTAATGGTTATCGTCGTAGGAAATGGACACGACGACACGAGTTCAAATCCTGGACGAGACGGATTGCATTTCACATAGCACTAATACCCTTGGGAACGGTATGAATCCAATTATTCTCCCTCCAGCTATGGGTAAATAGTAGGACAGACTGGGTTCTTCAGCCTTGGTGAGGCAACAAGTCTAGGAGAAGGAAAACTCAGAATTCAAACCTGTTAAACCCCGCTTAAAAACTGACCTTGTGTCATATCCTGCCCGAGCGGAGGAGTTGGTAAATAGGATCAAAGTGTGACGGTGCCATTAAATATTTTATATCCCTAAGACGGGAGTTTATTTTTCGCACGTGTGAAGACGGGGCAGCCTGGCACTTGATCCCTCGCAAAAATAAGTTCCAGTTAAGATTCTCTTTTTGGGCGTAGGGAAACTGGCAGATTATGTGGGGGTTAATTTGGGGCAAGATTGACTGCCGCTGGCAAGGGGTTTCCATTTTTCATGTTACACACACACCCAGAAGACCACTACCTCTTCCTACCCCTAGGATAATGGAAGATATGGGCCTCTAGGTTTAGATTTAATAATACTATTTATCGTGGTCGACAATTCCAGTTTCCCGTGTAATATTTTTAAAGGCGAATATGACATTTAGCGAGAATAACATGAGGCGAATGAAGCTGAAAAGGAACATGCAAAAGATAACTTGATAGACAGACAACACAATGAATAAACTTCGACACGAGGAGAGATATAAAATATAACAAGGTTTTTAATACATGCGGACACACATACTTAACGTGACGGCTATATTATCAGCGGATAATATCAAAGTACAAATGTCTTTCTTCCTTATTCATTTCTTTCTTTCTTCTTTAAATTGAGAGAGAGAGAGAGAGAGAGTATGTATTTTCAGTACTTAGGAAGGGTGTAGGGAGAAACAGTCTTAATGTTTACTTAGCTTTTTGACGGGCTCCTTCTGAGAATATTTTCTTTAACGGGCTAGCGGGATTCTATGTAGCTCGGCTTGAGGCGTCTGCTATTCTCTTGTCCAAGAGCTCTATTTCGCTTCTTCACCCGGAGTTTGCCATGAGATTCGCCCGTCCGTTCATGGCGATCTCTATCTTCAAAAATGATTTCCTTATTCCTATTTCCGCCGACGAAAAAGGGTGCTACTTCCGCTTTAGGATTCTGGCCAATCATTTAGCCTCTTTCTTCTTTAACCACCCGGTCACAGAGTGCAAACATCTGTTGGCTTTAATTCTGACCTGGATTTGTTACTTCGGCAGCGAGGAATTGACCTACATTCCTATTCCTCTTTTTAACGGTCAGTCCCTGGCGGCCTGTTAATTCTCTCCTCTGAGTGGTAGACCACGTGACAAAAGGTTTATATTTGCTGTGTAATAGAATCCTCGTTTTCCTTTATCTGTATGTAACTGTTAATGTGATACAACTTTAATCGAAATCTCTTTTGATTTAATCATACATTTCATACCCACACAGCAGCAAAATAAATGGATAAAAACACCCGAGAAGAAAATCCCAAGAGCAGACATGTCGGGTGAAAACTTAACATTAACTGGATACTGTTTGAATGGTGGTTGATTACAAAATGAATAAAACACGTCACTGTGTAATATAATTAAGGCTGGTAATTAATTACAATCAAATAAACTCTAATAATTCATTTTCATATTAATCATTTGTTTGCACACATTTAAATGGTTTCAAGTTTAGTAAATGGTCAAATGATTCTATTTGACCCATACATGGACCCTATAATATAATACCACTCCAGGTGGAAGTGGAGCTGGGAGTAATAGCTATGAAGAGACACTTCATATTCCCCAAAGCTGCGAGATTGGAGTCTCACCATCAGGTAGTTTAGTGTCATATCTAGGACACTGTAAGGGGACATGTTACTTGGTAGATATATTTAGTCCCCCAAAATTTAATGTTGTGGTTTAGTATATGTTTAGTTTAGTGGTATGTTATGTTTGGAAAAAGGCACATGGAAAAAGGTAAAATAGGCACATGGAGACAAATGTAGTAAATGAAGTAAATGAGTAAAGATATGAAACTGCACAGACAAAAGGAACATTCAAAACAAGGCGACAAACAAAACAAATTTATATTCACAACAAAACAAGCAATGACACATTTAAAATATTGCTATAGTTCAGTATTGTTCATAAAATAGTCCTGTGTGCACGTGTGTGTGTGTGTGACTAACACAACTAAAACTACAGAAAGGGTTAAATAATAAAAGTGTTCTATTCGTGTTGACTATGTATTTCTAAATGTTCGTTTCTTTCTGTGGTTCGAAACAATTGCAGTTTTTGAGGCTGGAAAAAGTCTCACAGAAAAGGAATATTGAGGAAAAGAAGGTTTGCGTGATTTATCTATTTTGTGGCTTTTGACGTCTGTTGGTGAATAAGAGAGTCACACTGGAGAGCGTGTGTTAGCGCTGCAATAGAAATTGGGAAAAAGACATAGAGTGTTTGAAGACGAAGTATTTATAGAAAATACGTGTCTTGGAATCGGCTCCAAAAAACGCGGGACGAAATTCAGATGAGGACGTAGTTTTAAACACTGATCAAGTGGTTCTCCTGGCCAATGGTTTCCCGAGACGGAATATTTGCGTGCGTCCGCCATCTTTGTTGTGGGAACAAGTGGTATACCGCCCAATCTAAATTATAGGAGTGTAAGTCCTATAACACTCATTGCGAGAAGTCTAATTCTTTTTCAGAGATGCAGTCGGCGTATTTTATTACCCCAGCCAACTGGGTTCACTTGAAGCACAGGAAATTTATTATGGTTTAATACTTTCTCGTGTTAAACACTGTAAAACAATTTACGACGGATTAACAACATTTATTGCCTGAGCAAACTTAACCGAATCAAACAGGAATTATATGAAATACTAAAAAGTACGTTTTAGAGAAAAATCCTATTAGGTAGTTAAAGAGTCTTTTGGAACGGTAAATAGAATGGAAGTTGCTGCATGAAGACCTATGAGGTTTGTTAGGGGCGAGAACCCCTCTGTCGGAGGAAACCGCACAAACTCCTGCGTTCTTCTCGTTGTCGAAGCATGACTGAAGAGACTTTCGACCTTGTCACGCCCATTTATATTCTACTTCGTTCACGTCACCTAGCGGCCATTAGAAGTACTATTTGAAAGGCAAGGAATGTAATCCATACAGATGCAATTCCTACAGCTGTAAAACAGTACCCCCCATGTCAAATTTCAATCAAATGCGATAAAACTGTTTTATATTTTTTCTTGGAAAACTTATAGTTTTATTTTTTTAATATCTTTATAGGATACACATTTTTTCTAGTCTTAAAATAAGCAATAAAAACATACTTAAGAACATTCTAGAAATTTAGGATGAAAACCACATTAGCATTTAAGTTACATTTTTATATTTTTCAACCAATCAGCTAAAAACATAGAAGAGAACATTCTAGAAAAATAGGATCGGAATTCAACTCACAGAAAATATTTAGGCTCGAAAATAAAATAGTAAAATACAAATTTGATTGGTCAATAAACGTCTACGCGCCAAAATTTTAGGACGATTCTTTGATCCACCAGTAGGATATAAATAACACAGAGTTAGGGAGCCATTAACTAAGACGAAGACTAAACAATGGGCCACTAAGCCAGTAAAGCAGTAGCCGATACTATGTCCGGCAAATTCCTTTCCTTCCTCAACTAAAGTTCATGACCTAGCTTCAGATGGCTGCGAATCACATTCAAAAGAAAAACCCGACAAACTTTCTTTCATCAACGCAACACGCTGTCGCCACAATCATAAAACAAGACATGAACTTAATGTAAGTAAGAACGACTTATTTACGGACTCCGTTAACATGAACATACACACATCTTTAAACAAATTTATTTTCTTCTTGCCAAACTTTATTTTCCAAAACACATCATGTATTTTATTTGTTTTCATATTCTATTATATGCATATTAAATTGTTTATTGTTTAATGTTCGTTGTGTTCTATTCCATTTCTTTCGCGCGATTGTAAAGTTTTGTGTTGTATTTGTGGTGGGAATAATTTAGAGAGCAATACCCGTAAATTACGGACGCACATCTACTGAAATAACCCAAATACATACAACTCCCACATCTTTATCAAAATATACTTCTGACTTATGAAAAGTAAATGCAGAAAAATTAATTTTAGAATTTTATTCATCGAATTAATTAATACTTTTGTTTTTAAATTCTTTATTTAATCAAACGTTTTGTTTAAGATTCTAAAATTCATAAAAACAACATATTTAATGGTTAAAAAATAAACATCATTCATGATTTATATTCTAAATAGAATTTTGAATTTGTTTTACATACTAATGTTTTCAACGTCTATAATATTCGATGAATGTACACAGGCAACAAAAACCTTTTAGAAAAATCTAACAAGTAAATTAAAGATAAATTTCGGGGGTTTTATTTTGTTGGGGGAGGGTAATAATCGTAATCTAATATGTTTATTGATTTTAATCTGATTTTAGTTAATTCTACCACACCTGCGATTGAAATTACTTCAGTTTTTAGTCTTCGTGGGTCAAGAAAAATAACATCAATTTTTTCTAAGGTAAAAAATTATAAAAAGATTTTAATAGTGCATTTTTGATATTTTCAATTAGTTTCGAAACAAAATATCAAAGAAATTTCTATTTTTTTTCTTCTGATAGAAATAGAGTCAAATTAAGTAAAATTCAATAAAATTCTTTGCTTTTAAAAATGCTTTGAAAGAATAATTGAAGGATTCCAGAGAATATGAAATCATTAATTAATTAGTTATTTCTGAAAATGATAAAATATTTCAAAATATATTTGCGTTATTCTAAAGTTCATAAAATGACATAAATTTTAGATAAAACCCGAAGTTATTCAAGTTTTGAAAGAATAAAAATGAAAGAATATTGAATCATTAATTGTTTTTGAAGATTACTTATAATAAATCCGCATAATATCTATGTTCATGAAATCCCCTAGATATTCAAGTTTTTGCCCAAATGAATGAATAATTTTAAAGAATATCTAATTTTGTCAACTTCAATAATAACGAATTAATAATTTGTTTTTATTGAAATTGACAAACAATTGTTTTATTATTTTGATAGATAAAAAGTATTTAAATAAAACGCCTCTTCTTTGTCAAAATTGAGACTTACCAGTGACTTTTTTCTTGTTATTATTTGACTAAGTAAGGATTTTCACTACATTTGGGTTTGACTAAAGTGACTATTTGACTAAGTGTGGATTTCCACAATATTGGGGCTTGTCATAAGATCGACTTTCCATTGACAACACATCTGTGTATATGCCTTCTAGCCCGGAAAATGTTTAGTCATATTGATGAATTTCAAATTTATAACCCATAAGTCCTAACGCATGTTAAGACTAACAACTTTGTCACAATTTCATGAAAGCATTTTTTATACTGTAGCCAGCAAGGAGTAGAGAAATAAAAAAAAGAAGTTTCTGCAGTAAGCGATGCTATTAACCTGTAGCAGAAAGAACTTCGTATTTTTGTTTGGCGCGTTAATTAATTTGACCGTTAAGGTACTATTTACCAACCCCTCCGCTCGGGCAGGATATGAATAAGGTCAATTTTTAAGCGGAGTTTAACAGGTTTGAATTCAGAGTTTTCCTTCTCCTAGACTAGTTGCCTAACCAAGGCTGAAGAACCTAGTCTGTCCTACTATTTACCCATAGCTGGAGGGAGAATAATTAGATTCATACCTTTCCCAAGGGTATTAGTGCAATGTGAAATGCAATCAGTCTCGTCCAGGATTTGAACTCGTATCGCCGTGTTCATTTCCTACGGCGATAACGACTACACCACGGGCACTAATTTGACCGTTAAGGTCGACACATATTTTCACCCAATCAGGATGACATCCTATTCATCCCGGACCATTTTTCCGAGCAGCACCAAATTGGGGAAAAGCCACCAAACACTCTCTTCCTTAGAAGCTTTCGAACTGGACAGACGTACTTACTGTCCGCTCTCTTCATTAGTAGCAGCATCACGACTCCATGAGGAAAGCCATCTAATTTATGGGCCTCTTGAGTCTATTCTTTTAGACCAAGGTTTCCCAGTTGATTATGAACTAGATGAACTCAATCCATCTCACACAGGAACAACTTTATGTCACCACCAAAATTGGCTATGTCGACTGCGACGCAAAATTTCGCTCAGACATCCAGCTACTTCATCCCTGGACAACATTTTCTGGAGACATTCACGCTTCTCTCCCCAAACGACCAGGACCACACATCCTTAACCAGTAAACACGAATTTTGCTACACCTATGACGATCATATCTCACTCACACATTCAACAATGCCTAACCTAGCGACGCACATTTCACTCAGGCAAATAGCTGCTAAAATTCCTTCTCAACTCCATAACTATTTCCTTCCTTCCTTCCTACGAGACTTGCAGCATAAACGTAAACCCTTTTCCACGCTGCCATTAAAAACTATCATAAAAACCTTACGGCATCTTCGTTCTTCTCTCTCATTTATTTTCCAACAACATTTAGCGAGGAAATAACAACGTAACCACACGTAACATAGCTATATTTTTTCGCGAAAAACCTATTTGCAAACAATCAAAGTCAGCAGAACACTTTGCTATGGTTTTTCACTGTATAACTGACGTCTCCCCTCAAAAACAATTAACTGCCATTCTTCGTTGTGTCCTGGGTGATCCAGGAAAAGAAGCCACAGCGGGTGATGCCACTTACCTCGGTGTCAATGATAGTTCGAGTAAAGGCTTGTCGGACATATTTTTTGGAATGAGCCAAATATCTACCACTAAATCTTTCACATTGTTGGAGCCAATCATACTATAACGATGCCAACATGAAAAGAAATCTAGCTGGTATACTGTTGCGGTCTCCCTGACAGTCGTCGATAATAAATGAAGTGAACACAATTGAAAAACTCAAAAGAGTTAATTCATAATGTTGGGTATCACCCACTTTTTTCCACACAATGAACTAGTCCATCTGCCATATATAGCAGTAGCTATTAATACCAGGGCAGACTAGAAGGTGAAGAGCAGCTTCTTATAGGAATAGTATTAGAGCGTTGGAGACTGGGGATCGCACTAGATCACCTTACTTGCTACCGTAATAACAGAAGCCAATACTATCGTTGGACTATATCTTTATTCTGTATTCACTAATCCGATGTTCTTGTCTACTAATAGTCTCTCTATTGTATATACTTTTTCTTGAGAATATATCTCTATTTCCTCTCATATCGTGGTTTGTCCTTTATTTAATATTACAAGAGTTCATTAACCAGAACACAACACATAAAAATGAAGACGATTAAAGAGAGAGTAAAATGTGAGTAAATATAATAAAAGGAAGAAAGTCTTTTAGTAAAATTCTATATTGTTTTGAGTACCACGTTAAACGGCATCTAATGGTGAGGTTCAATTTCTGGAGCTTTGAGGAATGTGGAGTACCACTTCACTTTCATAACTCCCAGATCCACTGCGACCCGGAATGGTAGTTCTTGTTTGGGTCCTCGCTATTGAGAGAGGACAACCCTTTGACAAAAGCTAGACGTTTGACAAATTGTGAGGACGAATGTTCTCGCCTTCACGTACCTCTGGTTGGACACTGCGACCACCGAGATGCTGACCTCATCTTGGACCATCCTTGCCAGCTCAGCACCTTCTCAGGAGAAGAAAGGAGCGCACAAGCAACTGGAAAATCCTTATGTGTCCTAAAAAAAACTTTGCCAGCTTCCCTTGCAAAACAAGTTCTCCAACAAAAAAAAAAAAAAAAAATACCCATACTGGTAGGATGTCGCCAAGGATACAAAACCCCAACAAACGAAGAACCTTAACCGAGCAACATGGAATATAAGAGCAATGTTGGTCAAACCAAACTCAAACAGACCCGAAAGGAGACTCGCCACAATATCGAAAGAGCTCTAAAAATACCATCATGACATTATGGTTCTGAATGATGTCGGATTCGCTAAAAGTGGTTGCATCAGAGAGGAGATGAGCTACACCTTCTACAAGAGTGGGAAAACTTCAGCAGACAAAAGTGAACCTGCTATGGCTTTTGCCGTCAGTATGTATCAAGTATGTCTGAGGATCCTAAACCAGTAAATGACAGACTTATCACGTTGCGATTTCCTTTAGTTGACAGTAGATAGTGTACCCTGATCGCCGTTTATAGCTCAACTATGGTCAACAGCCTAAGTTTCTACGACCAGCTCGACCACTTACTTCGTAATATCATGAATGCAAACAAAATCATCCTTCTCGAAGACCTTATCGCTCGAATTGTTCAATCACATTATACCTGGCCGAGGGCTCATGGGAAGTTTGGAATGTGGAAGTCTATGACCAATGGCAATCTGCTGCTATCCGTCTGCACAGAACATCAGTTAATCATTTCAATCACCTACTTCAAACTTAAGTAAATCCTCAAGAACCCCTGGATACAACTAAAACCCGAACACTGGTACTTAATCGACTACATCATCACGCAACAGCATGATCTTTCAGTTTTTCTGAACACAAGGGCGATGAGAGGAGACAACAGCATTCATCATGTTATGATCAAGTCCACTACCAAACTACGAGTGAGGCAGAGAATGAGAAAAGCAAAACACCAATCAGGAAGCTCGCAACCAATACGGTCAAGATCAACAGAGCTAGGGATGACCTGCAGGTTTCGCCAAACGACAAGCTAGCTGGAATTTTTGCTGGAATTGTAGGAATCCTCGCCTAAAGTCAGACCCAAAGGCTGAAGGTCGACGTAGGCCTTTGGGCGAAACACTATTTGTCCGCGAGTGCCGAACGGCCCTTCGTAACCTTCTTGGGTCCAGTGACCTTTCACGGCCTCGAAAAGAACTATATCAGGAGCTAGTGGTGGGTTCCGCTTCTGATCCTCTCGCTGAGAGGATCAGAAGTTGAGAATACTTGAAGATTTGAAGGTGTTCCACTGGCTTGAGGCCAGTGGAACGCCTTCAAATCAATTACGTACAAGGTATCCAAAGAAAAACTCGAAACTGCAATAAGGAAGCACCAAGAGTAAAATTATTTCCATGCTCCGCGACAGAAAGTCTCCCGAGTCCGACAACTTATTAAGAGAGGAGTCTTGTTAAGGCACTCTACACCAGCATAAAAGACGCTTGGGAAAACATGGAAGTCTCTGCAGACTGGATGGACGCCCAAATAGACACCGTCTTAGCTCCTCTAAGTGTTCACCCGCATACTGCTCAACAAACTATCGACCAAAGCGGAGGATTTCCTACCAGAAGCACAATGTAGGTTCCGCGCAAACCGGAGAACTACGGACACGATCTTCCCCAAGCGAGAAATACAGGAGAAATGCATTGAACAGAATATGTCCCAGTACATGATATTTGTCGACTTCATAAAAGACTTCGACACCATGAAAAGAGAAGCTCTATGAACATTATATGGAAACTATGGTGCCTTGATCACTTCATTAGGCTCGTATCTGCCTTGCATATAGAAAAGAAAATATCAGTAAGCTTAAGAGGAGAACTCTCGGTTTGAGGTTGTTCTTGCTCTCTCACTGTTCTCGATTTTTCTATGGTCTTGTTAGATGCTTTCACTGGTTCCACCCAAGGCGTATGGATACAGAGTAGACCCGGGTGAAATCTGTTCAATGTCAGTCTATTTAAGTCTGCAAGAAAGACCAGAAATGTTCTGGTACGCGAGCTCATGTTTGCTTACGACCATACTTACGTGGCACGCAGCCACCAAGATCCACAGGAAATAATAACTCGTTTATCGAAATTTACAATGGCATTTAGGCCGAAAACCGAGGTTATGTACTACCCCACGCCCGGGACCTCATGAAATTGGCCTAGACATACAAAAAGAGGATCAGGTACTAACCCAAATAAACAAATCCAAATATCTAGATACCACAGTCACCAGCAACCAACAACAACATACTAAATGTAGAACGAGATTCATGGACGTCAAGTGTTTTGAAAGCCTTCGGTGGGATAAGGAAGCTAGTCTGGCTCAACAAAGACCTCCCCATAAAAACTAGATTTGCAGCGTACCACCCCATAGTTTACAATACCCACCTAAACGACACAGAAACTTGGACGGTATACAAACTGGATGCCCCAAAACTTCACGTGTATATGATGCGTCACTTGCGCAAGATACTAAATGTCAAGTAGTAGCAGTATATCCCAAATAAATACATCCTTGAAAAATCTAAACAACATAGCATGTACGATATTCTCGCTCGCCTAACATAACCTCAGATGGGTTGAACACTTGAACAAGCTTGACGACAGCAGACTGCCAAAACAGATCCAGTATTCTCAACTTGGAGAAAGGTTCACGTAAAACAGGTTGACTAAAACTCAGGCTTAAGAACACCATCAAAAGAAACCTGGGGTCATGAATATACCTTTAGGCAATTGGCAATACCTGTCCAAAAATCGAAAATATTAGAGGAAAAAAATCTGCAGGACGTCAGAATCGGATTAGATGGGCTGCTAGTAGTAATAAAGTTGTCTATGACACATTAGAAAAAGTACAGGAAAATATGTAAATAAAAAGGAGAAAATTCTTTGATGAATGTCCTCGTGTGTGTGTTTTATATGATTTGATTTTTGCTGCTCTCTCCTTATATAGTACCTTGACCACGTCCTCTTGCGGTCATTAGCAGAGTTATTTTGTGTCACTTAAAGCCAAATACTAGAAATCGATGACAGGTAATGAATGTAATCCCTACAATACTCATTCCTTGCTCTGTCGACTGGGGCTGTCGAATACACCGACTGCTTCTCTGCAGAAGGGTAAGAGCCCCCCCCCCACCAACGAGTGTCCTGATATAACACCTAACAATCTGATTGTCTGGTTCCAGTAATGCAAGAGCTTTGGGAATACAGAGTACGCTTTATTGCCATCGCTCCCAAGTCCACTCTGGCCTGGAATGGTAGCACCCGATAAGGGTCCTATCTATGAGTCAAACAGAACTCTACAGTGGTTTCGAGAGTTGACAGGGTCCTTTCTATGGGTCAAATAGAACTAAACCGTCAAGTGTCTACTGTTTTTGACGTTGAAACTGTACTATGCTAAACTGAATTGTTTGAAATAGAACTGTTTTTTGTATAAAAATGTATTTGGCATTAAATAACCTACAAAGGTTGATATGCCATAAAACCCAAACAAACAAACAAATACTTCTTCCAGATTGAAAATGATTTTCTCGAGAAATCTGTTTAGTAACGAATATGCCTTGAAATGGTCAATGAACAGTTCGACTACTTATAGCAGTTGCTTTTGTCCTTGTTGAAGTATTATAGAGTTCGGAATCTGGGGTGTGATCATGTCAATTTGGGTTAGTTTTGACTGGGTGTTGGTGTATGTGTAGTTCTTTCAATGTAAGCCATTTTAGACGGTTAATTGAAACCGTACCTTGCTTTCCATTTTTCTATTTCAATTTTGTAGTATTTGTCTTGTCTAACACTTTGTGTGAACCTGTGTAGTTAGGAAACAATAGTTTTTCAACCATATCATTTCTGAGAAAAACAAACTCTGAGTTGTATAAATCTTTGGGAACAAATGATTGTTTATGCACACGTTTAGCGGTTGTGAAGGATAATCTGTTCATAAAAAAAAACAAAACTTTTTTACAAATTATGTCGATAGGTTTGATTTTCGATCCACCTCAAAGTATTGACTAGGTAATCAGAGAGAAGTTCCAGAAACTGTCAATTAGTTTGCAGTTTAAGTATTCTTTGGCGTATTGCGAATTGATAGCAGTATAATAGTTGTCTACCTATTTATAAGGATTAACTTTTGTTGCTCGTGCTGTTTTTAATTGCTCGCAGGATCTCTTCACAATAGCATTTGCACAAGTGTACTGGATTTAGTTGTTGGTAGCGAGGGAGAGTGTGTAACGTGTGTGTGTGTTTACGTTGTGTTGTTTCCTCGCTTAGTGTTGTTAGTCCCCTCGCTAAGTTTGTAAGAAATAAAAGGAGGATGAAGAAGTAAGATGGCGATAGTCGAAAGGTGTTTTTAGAAATAGGTTTTTATTTGCAGCATGGACTATTGGGTTTGCTTTTGGTGCTGCAAGACTCGAGCAGAGTTAGATTGTAAGGAGACGAAATGGCGTTATAAGAAATTGAGAATGTTGAGATGGCAGCGTGTGTCGTCGGACGTGTGAGGGATTGTGTTCGTAGGTTTAACGAAAGACATGTTGCAGTTGTAGGAATTGAACTTTGGATGTCACCGTGAGTTTCGTGTCTGGTATTTGGGGAGAGTATGCGCTATCTCCATTAAAGTGGTCCAGAGGTGAATTGAGAGCTAGCGTGTCGAAAGCGGGATTACGCGTCGAATCGATATAGCCAATTTTGGGGTGACATAAAGTTGTGCCTGTGCGAGGCATGTTGAATGTATCTAATTTATATTCAACTGGGATTCCTTGCAAGGAATCCATAAATTAGATGGTTTCCCTCGTGTGTCCATGCTGCTGCTATTCTAGAGCCGCAGTGAGACGTCTGCACTGGGCGGCGTTCTCAAGCCAAAGAGAGTGTGTTTGGCAGCTTAACCAATCTGTTAGCCGGAAATGAAGGTCCGGGCTGAATAGGATAGGTCATCCTGATTGGGTGAAATTAAGTGTCAAATTAAATTGCGTGCCAAACCAAAATACGAAATTTTTCCTTTCTCTACACAAGGATAATTGGCAGTAGTTCGAATGTGGTTGATATCTACCGTATTTTGGTTTAAAAATCATTGCCGAGCAGCGTATATTCAGCACAAATAAACTGCCATTCATCAGACATGAAATTGACGAGACAAAAATATCACCTCTTCCTGAAAAGGTTGCAGCTATCCAAAACCAGACACACTTAGTCAGGTTCGATGATTTATCGAACTTAATATCTAACTATTATCGACGATTTTTTCCACAGTGTTCGATTTTGTTTGCCCCGCTAACAGATTTACTCAGAAATAATATGAAAAAAAAAAAAAAATGCAAAACTCTTTCTTCAAAGTCATGCTTTGGACGTATTTCACGAAGTTAAGAAAGCTTTGGCAAATTTCACCAAACTGAATCATCTCAGCGATGAAGAAATCAACAACAGGCAAAGTATGTAAATCCCTTCAATACAATCACGAATTCTCAAAATAAATCCTAAATTACATCCCTTACTTGCCAAATAAAACTTTTAATGGCCACTTGGTGGCGGAACCAAAGTGGTATGTAAAAGAAGTGTCCACCAAATTCAACCCCCCTCTTAGATTTTGTATCGACAACCAGAAACACGCACGAGAGAGTGTAATTTCCCCTAACAAACCTCATAGAGTATGGTACACGATACCATGCCTTGACGCAAGTGTTCACACAATTATGTACTCTCTATTATGTACTCTCTATTATGTACTAAAAGACCTCTGAGACATTTCTTTCATGCAACTCTTTATAAGATCTTATATCTCATGTAATTCTTGTATTCGTTCAAGTAACTTTGCTCAAATAATAAAATATTCTTATTAATTCGTCGTGAATTGTTACATATTGTTTAGCAAGAGGAAATATCAAATCATAATACATTTCCTCTCGTACAAGTGTCATATTGGTGTTCCTTACATTCATATAATTGTAGTGGTGGGTTATGGTACTCGGATAAGACAAATATACGAAGACAAACCAACAAGTCGTCAATACCATAGCCCACTCTACTACAAGTTCTGTATGTGCCGTGCATTAACCATTCACTAGATCTGGTTGAGACTGTCAGCGCCAAGTTGTCTACCAAAGCTTTGATATTTTTTTGTGCTCTGATAAGATTGTACATCCTATTTTCTTCGTTCAGAAAATGCTGGAGTAATTTAAAAGCAAATGTGCGGTTATCACATCTCAGATACCCACTAGGAAAGTCGAATCAACAATATCAATCCACTTCGATGCTATTTGGCTGATGCTTTGAAGGCCATGGAATAAGTGGAAGAGTATTCAAGAGGGAAAAAGGATGAAACAACAGCCATGGAGGCCCGTTCATTGATAACGCAAATCACATCGTGGAATTTCATTTTGTCAGTCAACATTTGATATAATTTTTTTTTTCAAATTAACAAAGTTAATAAAACAGTATAAATCAATGGTATCTCATAGAATATCATGGAGATCCAATAAAAATTAGTCTATTTAGTTTACTCAAAGCATTCAATTTCTAAAGGGGACCTAAGTCATGTCAACTCTTTAAAAATAGCATTATGGAGGATAAGCGTTGTTACACACTTAGTCAAGTCTCAAGGTAAAAAAAAATGGGACGGTACGTGATTGTACAAGACATCAGCTGATTGCTTATTCTATTGTCGTAGTGGTGAGCAGGTGTAGCGTAGGCATTGGTATAGGAAGCTACCAGGAACAGGTACGCCCGTGGTCACTCAGGTTGGAGAACGCGAAGATAGGTATAGAATAAACAACATAGACACTTTAGTATTTTCTTTTAGAGTTTTTTCTAGTCATTTTTAATTACCGCGAGTGTTTTGGCCTGGCTATTCGGAGACTGTCTGCTTTATTCATTCATTTATTCATTCATTCAATTTCAATTTTCTATAAGCCGTTCAAGTACGTTACACAGGTTACGTGAAGGTACCACAAGCAGAGCCCTTAAAATACATTAATACACCGAAATTTTCTCCTACTTTCTCTAGTAAAGGTGTAATTTCAAATCATCATAGCAGGAAGAAAACACAGGGTGCCATTTAGAGAAATATTTATTCACAGAATATGCACACATTGATATCTATTTAAGAGAGAGTGAAAATAGATGCGGAAAATACACTTATATGCATAGGAAGTGTCTAAAATAAAAGTACACAAAGGAAAAAGCAGATCGGCACTACTCCGCACTACAATACTTTTGTAGCAGTCACAGATCTATTTCCTTTCGCGAATTAACACCCCCGCGAAGCAATTCGGCCACTCACTGACCAATCAAGGGAAGAGCGCATTAATTCCTTCTTCCTCTCTAGAACTATTTTTTCTATCCCTTTTTGGAAATCACGGCAAGTCAGAGAGCACCTAGTTAGCAGCCAAATCAGACCTCTCTCGCGCCCTCTACTATGGACATTCCACATGGAACGCCTTCACTGAAGAACACGCTGCTACTACCAACACACACATAAGAACCAGCCTTGCGGTCAGTCACACGAGCTACTTGCTACAGTGACACACACTTCCTACAAACTCAAGAACCAACGTACTAACCGGCGACACCAAAAAGAACCTTTTCTCACCCTGACTCATTTATTTCTGCTTCTATAATAAACCTTTCGTTGTTGTGTTTTCAAAAGAAGTTTCGTTATTTATTTGTATTGTCAATTAATTTATAGTGTTATGGAAAACTAACCATTTAAAACACTAAACTTTCTTTTTTCTGATTGTCCGCGCTGGCAACAGCAAGTGACTAGGCATGACCATAATATACGTTGCGGACTCTCGACAAAACGATTTATGAACACTCCCCGCGTAAACAATACAGCCAGCTAGCACACCGATCTCAACTTTGTGGCTTATTTGCAAATACAACTCTACACAATAGTCATGAACAAATAAACATGCAATACACCGACTTCCTTGGTGTTTTATCTAAGCATCCCTTCCATATATGGCTCCCCCAGTCCATCCTGTTAAGCCCTCACTTAATTTTCTTCCCGCATAAATACGTGCAGCGTAAAAGACTAATACACAGTCATATTCACGTACGTGCATTCTTCATATCGACTCCCCTCAACATTACGGTTCTATATACGACCAAGCCAAAGAAGAACACTCACCCGCTCGAAAAATTACATCACCAAAGCACTGCTCACAAGGCACATTCCGAAACCGCCCTTAATTTTCTCCCACTACCACGGCAGACATAGTTCAACTAAGTATATGACCCGAGCACCAAAGTTCCCTTTACTTCCGCTACTTTATATCGTGCAACCTGAAGAACTAACTGAACATGTAGAAATTTTGTTAAGGAACTGGTTATCCTGTTTCAGCGAATATCAGCAGCCTCTTGGGGTCACGTGGTATCCACTATAAAAAGAGCTCCAACTGGAGATTCTCCCTCTTTTTTCCACTCCCACCGCTGTTAGCAACAGGTCCATTCGTAGCAGCCCTTGACGGCAAACGTATTTGGTACCGTCCACCAGCCAGGAGCCAAGAGCGACGAACGCACGTGCTGAGTTAAAAGGAACAGGACATAGCTAAGTTCCAGCAGGCATTTTATCTGCAAACCTTACCTTAAACCTTTACCTTATAACTTTATCTTACAACTTTACCTTATAACAACCTTACAACTAAACCTTACAAACCTTACAAAACCCTACCACCTATCTGAACCTTGAACTCTTTTTTGAACTCGTACATATTCGTTGTTTATTCCATTTGGTGTAAAACCCTGTTTGTTGTTGTTGTTGTATATAAATTTTGTTACACTAAAAGTCGTTCGTCTCCCTTCTTCAAAAGCTGTCACCCATCTCCCTACTGCTGTTGAAGTACAGTTTATTCTTTTACAAAACGTAGGAATAAAAAGGAATTTTCGGGGTTTATAAAACCCCCACAAACAGAATTTCTCGCCGAACGTAGTTATCGACAATAAGAATCGCTGCGCCACGGGCCCCGAAGGGGCCCGTGGCGCAGCGGATAGAGGCGTTGAGTCTTTACGGTTCCAGGTGAATATTGTCAGAAGATAGCGGTTTCAAATCCTTCCCGAGCCGGCCAGAGGTTTACTTGGTCAAAAACGTGGTGCGATAGACAACAACTATGGAAGGCAGTAATTACTGGGGATACGGTTACAAGACTCAGCATTCCTATCCGAGGTCGCGGTAAATCAGCTGAAGAAGGCCAGAGGTGAAATTTGGCCGAAACGTAGTGAAAGAAGAAACAACACAAAAAATAAACTACCAAGATAAGCAAGATAAATTAATTCTCAGATTAAGAAGCCTCATCTCAAAAATGATTCCAATTAAAAAAATAAAAAGACAAATACAAGAATCGCTTATTTTAGAGAATCACTTTTCCTTGTTGGTTCATTCTTGTTTGTTTGTCATTCATTTTTTTTTTCAATGTTTTCTCTGAAGGAATGATATAGAACAACTTTTTCTTTTCCTCTCTTTTTCTTTACTACCTTATACGAATATAACAGCGATATAAACGGTTGCTTAGGGTGGTGTAGTCGTTACAGAAACCCCTACGAGTCCTTGAGTTTTTTTTTTAGTTATGATGTCTCCAAGTATATCCATGCTATCAGAAATAACTTTGTAAAAAGAAAATTATCTATCGTATCCCTTGTGAACTGGGCGCGTCCGTTTGGCGCCTCTTGGAATATCAGATGATGATATCAGAAGTCAGTGCTCGATCTCTTTTAACTTTGTTATTTGTACAGTAGAGATGTGTCACTTGCTCAACCATGAAAAATAAAGACAACATGACTATAACCATTTTACTATCCATTAAATAAACATTTTTTTCGGTTATTGTACCCCTTTTATATACTGCTTATTCATCGAACAATAGGTGCATATATTCAGCGCAATACTTTTTGAATGTATCATAAGTATATATTGAATGTTTCTGTATATGTAAATGAGCTTATTTTGTTTTTCCTTCCGTTTCTTTAGTACTGGTATATCACGGCTATACTAGTATTGGTCCTTGATGTTGTAGAACTAGTCCAAGTAAAAGCAGTAGTACAGTCCTCAGACAATTGGATTGCCTCAGTTGACTCAAAATAACAACACACGCAACTAGCAGCCCTTCCTCGGTATACCTCTGGTCAACTCGTTCGTTCTGTCAGTCAGTCAGTCAAAAAAGCAGTCCGCAAAGAACAACAAAAACAACCCCGTTCCTGCTGCTGGCATGCTCTTTTATGCAAGTTCCAGCATATAGAAATTTACATGCGAGGTAGATTTCTTCTCGTGAGAGACGAGATCGGTACACTATAACTTCTGCCTCCAGAGGTGAACATATTTTTTACTGCTTGACAAGCAAGCATAGTCTTACGCGCTTTGATCAAGGTGGTAAGCTTCTTCTCTCGCTACACTTGATGAGTGGAGACTCAACTAAATATCATCTCTATCTCCAAGCAACCTAATAACGGCATATGCAATAAAAAGTTGTTGTTTTTTTCGCGGTAGGTGCGCAAATGATCAAGCCCTGAAAATAGTCAATATTGTTTCTATGAGGTGGAGGTTCGGATTAAATTCCGTTTAAGTATAAATTGGCCGATGCACCTTTCAAACTAACCAACCAATAGCCTGCATATGTTGACGCCAGACAAAGACATGTCTCGACCTCTTTTTCTTACAAACCCCTGAACAAACAGATGTTAAATTTTTCTCTGCTATAATTCCAGCAGTAAACGATAGAAACGTGTGAAGTACGTTAAACTTTGGCTAATACGACTACAACACAAGGACTTCAGTTAAGTGGACTATTATATAATTATTCTTGTATATTATATTGCTGCAAACAGAACAATTTGTTTGCAACTGTAATACGAATGTCCGAAAATTATTTGTTGGTGTGTCTGTGGGTGTGACCGATACAAATATTATGTGAATGTAAGCGTTTTTTTTGTTCGAAAATATGTGGGTGTATGTGTATTCATTGTTTAAAAATAGTGGTTATAATGTAGCTGTCCTTACTTAAGTATATGTGCGTGTATGTATGTATGCATGTATGCTCGAGAAACCAAACTACCAAAACAGCAGCGTGTGCATCAGGGAGAAACTGTCACGCTGTGAGTGAATCAGTGAAAAGGCAGAAAACCCGTTATGAAAAGAGTTGGGTTTTTTTTTCTGGCAAAGAGGAATATATTTGTGTCTATATCACGTGACCGGCTCCAAATGCAAGATTTATGGTTATGCAGGACAAAATCCAAATGCATGGACGTGATTGAAAGCATTAGCAAATGATTATTCTGTCCAGTCATGTTCCCGAAATTATTTATTTTCGCACTGATTATTTGTTTTGGTAACAAGTGAATTTAGGATCCTATTTTTCTAGAACTTTTTGCTCCACATGGTCCTCACTGACATGTTTAAGAATATAGGCGTGTAAATTCTCTACTCTGAATTCTCATTCGGTTTATAGGAAATGATTCAGTTTCCTCGTCAAAGAAAGTTCTAAAAAATACAGATCAGTTTTAGCGGAATTGTAAACCAAGAAAAGGCCCACGCATGTGTTCTAGAATATTCAAGAATCTAATGAAAAAAACAACTTAAAAAAAATAAAAACACCCGAACACATTTTTTGACCAATCAGGTGTGCTAAAAAAATACGCGGTCACTTTCTTCGTTAGGAATGTGGGGAGCTAACGCACGTGTGTGTGATCCCTCCAAATGTCATAAAGTCAGAACATTTTTTAAAGGTATCTCAGAAAAGTTTACTTGTCTCCTAGGCAAGATGATACAACTGTGTCTCAGTGTCTCATAGCAGCCCAAGCATGCTTGACCGCCGGACGAACAAGTTACGACTGTCAATTTAGACGATAGCATATAAACTCCACGTGCTGGCTAAAAATTCACTGCTACCCACAGTGACTTAACAAAAAGCAATTTCATTTCTTTGTTTTCAGATCTATCTAAGAATAAAACTTCTCTATTTTTGTTGCACTCGTGTTGTGTTATCTTCATTAACATTAGTCCAACACAGTTTTTCATACGATAAAAAATAGTTTAGCCGTATTTTTTAGCGTTAGGTTTTGGCGTTATTGTTAGGGTTAGCGAGGAGAATGTTTTGTTTTTAGCGAAAAGGAATATTTTGTTGTTGTTAGTAGCGGTTTGGTTACGTGTTCTTGGCGAAGAGAAGTTTGTTGTTAGCGAGGAAGATGGTGTAACGTGCGTGTGTGTGCGTGTTTACGTTGTGTCCTCGCTAAGTGTGTAATGTCCCTCTCTAAAGCTTGTTGGATATATAAAGGAGAGATGATGAAGTAAGATGGCGATAGTCGAAATGTGTTTTTAGGAATAGGTTTTATTTGTAGCATGGTATATTGGGTTTGCTTTTGGTGCTGCAAGACTCGTAGAAAGGTTGTGAGTATTGAAACGAAATGGAGATATGAGAAGGTTGAGATGGCAGCGTGTGTCGTCGGACGTGTGAGGGATTGTGTTCGCTGTAGTTTAGCGAAAGCCATGTTGCCGTTGGAGGAATTGAACTCTAGAGTCACCGTGTAGTTTTGTGCGTCTGGTGTTTTTGGGGAGGAGAGTCTGCGTTGTCTCCATTAAAGTGGCCCAGAGGTGAATTGATAGCTAGGTGTCGAGAGCGGAATAAAAGCATCGCGTTGACATAGCCAATTTTGGAGTGACATAAAGTTGTGCCTGTGCGAGGCATGTTGAATGTATCTAATTTATATTCAACTGGGATTCCTTGCAAGGAATCCATAAATTAGATAGGGTACTTCATATGTCCATGCTGCTGCTACTGTTTAAGAGACGCAGTGAGACGTCTGCACTGGGCGGCGTTGTCCAGCTAAAGAGAGTGGGTTTGGCAGCTTACCCAATTTGCTGCCCGGAAAAGAAGTTCTGGGTTGAATAGGATAAGTCATCCTGATTGGATGAAATTATGCGTCGAATTAAATTGCGCGCCAAACCAAAATACGAAATTTCCCTTCCACTACAAGAGAATATTCATATTGGATATACGTACTAATGTTTATTAAACGCAATCAAAGGATTCTAATAAAAGTGAGTGATGGCTTTCTTTTGAATTCAGACGAATTATCAAACCTGTTCAATGCACATTTGTTTATTTACCTTTGCACAGAATCTATGACAGGGCTTTTCGGTGGAGTGAAACCACCACTTTCCTTATGTAAGCTGAAGTTGAAATAAAAGGAGAACTTCATAAAATATTTTTTCAGTCCAAGTAGCTGATATGTTAAAGAAATCGCGTAATGTACAGAAATGCTGGAATGGATTGTAATCAGGTTCCGACCACGCTGAAATATCTCCACATTTTCCCTGTTAAGATCATTTACACTGAATCTAACAAAAGAAAATATGTATGAGGCCATAAGAGCACTCTTAATGTAGTTGCGACCATAAAAACATAACGACTAAATGTAATTCTTATATATGTTTCAGCTTTTAAAGATCCCGGTCAGATACTAAAAGCATTTTCTCATCCTGCTTATCTGTTCATTTAACTCTATTGGAATACAGTAAAAATATACATAGCTTTGAGGAACTGTTTAACGATAAAATTGTATTACTTAACTGGTCCTGACGACCCCTTTGAGAAACGTATCTATTTGAAATTCAAGGATACATCTATTTTTTCTCTTGTATTTAATATTCAAAACCATTTATTTATTTATTTATTAGAGAAGAGAAGAGTAGATTCTATTTTATTTAATTTATCAACTCTTTTTTTTTTAATGTTTCGTTTTATGCGCACGTGAGTGGATTGTGATGCTTACCTACCCAACATGATGAGAAAATAAAGACAAAAAAAACAAAAAACAAAAAACGAATAATCGAAAAACGTGTTTGTCACGAAGAAATTCGTTTGCAAGTCAACGTCTTCAGTTCGGAGAAAAGAAATGGAAAGGGAATTATTCCTCTTTGATCTCAGACTCCATCTTCTGCTACTACAGTAAACACAACAGCTAAGAAAGAGTATGGATTAAAAAAAATACCAACATGTCACTCTCGAAGGGTCTCAGGGAAAAAGGAAGTCACCGAGGATTTTACCAGATTATTTGAAAACAACATTTTTACAACACTGACAGCAGATGTGAATCCACTGAAAATCGGGAATGCTTAAAAACTAAAACAATAGATGTTAGGAGGATGTCAGTTTTTGTTGATATTTTTATTCACATTATTAGGAGAGGTTGGTGCTTGTGCGATATTTCGTCGAGTCCCCAACTCACCAAGGTCCAATGCTAGCATTACTATTTCCAATGATAAACTAATCATGAATAGATGGAAGAAAAGGCAAGATAAGCTCATTTTCATATATAGGAAAATTTAATACATTCATAATATACATATATACGAGAAGTATTAGCCATAATACACAAATGTGTCCCAACATATAAAATGTTCACAAATTGTTCCGTGAAAAAGTAGTAAATGAAACGGGATTCAAAAAAAAAAAAAAAAAAAAAAGGTAAGAAGTCTTATACGTGTCTATGCATTTTTTTAAAAGTTGAGTCAAACATTAGTAAGCCCAGCTGAAATTTTCTTATTATTTTATATCAGCTTAGTGAGTAGGACGGTGGAGATAAAGGTAATGTTTGATATCATGAAATTGTTACAAAATAATACCAGGCAACTACCACACCTAAATTTGAGGTGGTAGCAATTATATATATATATATATATATATATATATATATATATATATATAGTACAATTAAATGGAGACTCAAACTCGGTTAAGCCGTCATAATAAATTTATTTCGGCGGAGAACATTGTTGGTATATTCTCCGTCTCGTCAGATGACTCTTTTACAGAGCATGTAAAAGAGTCATCTGACGAGACGGAGAATATAGCAACAATATTCTCCGCCGAAATAAATTTATTATGACGACTTAACCGAGTTTGAGTCTCCATTTAATTGTACTATATACGCTCTGAATGTGAATTTTGTTATACCCTTGAGAATAAATAGGGAACTAACAATAGCCATACATTGAGCACTCTCATAGATTTATATGATTACCATCATATATTCTATGTAAAGAATAATCCACACCTACTGTCCTTGGACAATGACTGGATAATTTATATATATATATATATATATATATATATATATGTGTGTGTGTGTGTGTGTGTGTGTGCGCGTGTGTGTGTTTGTGGAAAAGTATATACATATGTGCACATATATTTATTCTTTAATAGGCTCATATGTGCACATGTAAATGTGTTCAGCATCTTTACAAACTACTTAATCATTGTCTCTTATCTTCTCATCCTATCAGATTTTTGCAGTTTTCGGCAGGACTCAGTCTTTCCCCAAGAACATGAGACATTAAAAAGTTGGCGACTGTAGTTGAAGGTGACCCGAAGGCTCCCTTTCATTAGCTACTTCACCAAAGTGTAGGGGAGGGTGCTACTCCTTTCCCTGGATTTCTCTATTTTACCTTTGATCATTACAATGCTGAGTGTTAAGCAAAGCGGCATCAAGGGGTTTTATCCTAACATCGTTATTGTGTCCCTCTCCGGTGTTTTTTTAATCCTTGGTATAGATCGACCTGGGATTGAACCACAGTCTCCCAGGCCATTAGTGAACACTTTATCCTCTAGACCAATGAGCCCATGATGATTTGGAAAGGGGTTTGATTTTAGAAGTTTTCTTCAGGGGGATTGCCTACCAAAAGCTCAAGAGCTTAAACTGTTCCACTATTTTGCCTATAGCTGTGGAAGAGTTGCTGGTTTCATAGTTTTCCCAAGACCAAATGAATGCAAATATCTTTGGATAAAATTTTTAATTTCATTTTTCATACTGATGATCATTGTGCCATTCACTCCTATTACATAGATATATTTCTATATACATATATATCTTGTATAAGGCAAGGTGCAAGAAATATCTGGCTATTTTAGAGGCCACAGCTATCACGCTATTTCACCCAACCTTGTGCAGGCCGAGAAGACAATTTGATAATCTTCGTCTGTTTGGAAAATTTAGCAGAAATATTGAGAGTTGAGGGTTTTTTTTTCTCATATTACCCCACTTGTTAATGATTCTTAATTTTAATCGTTTCTGGTGTGAATATTGAAAACGTGTTGGCTGAAAGGGCCTCTTTAGTTTAGTTTTATTATTTTAAACTGATTCAATAAAATGATTCACCTAATTCAAGTAATTATATATATATATATATATATATATATATATATATATATATATATATATATATTGTCCACTGTCAAGTAATTTTATATTTCCTGGTTTGTCCTATGACAGGCTGTTTCACATCAATTTGATTTACAAGTACTTGAAATAAAGTGTCATAAAACAATGTGGCAAATCATGTCATTATAATAATGATGATGCTCATAGATAGTATTTGATGATTGCAATTAACTAAGCCAAAACTTAGCATTTGACCAACATAGGTGACTTTTTTTTATAGTGGTGATTGCTTGACAAGGACTAGTAACACTTTTTTTATGAGTTGGTAACAGAAGAATAGTGAAATTGTGTCCAACAGATTCTTTGAAGAGGACTCCTCAAGTTTTGAATTCAGAATTTTCTTTCTTCTTGACCAGTTGCCTTTCTAAGGCCAGTGTGTCCAACTATAGTAAGGGAAGAAGTGAATTTATGTTTTCCCCAGGACATTAGTGCAAAGTGAAACACAGTCTCATCCAGTATTTGAACACAGTTTCTCTAGTTAGTTTCCTGGTATGATAACCAATTCACTATGTTGTAAAACATGATATAATAACTGTTCTCTTCCATATTGAGAAACAATTTTAATGACTGTCTAGCAATAACGTTTTTCTCTCTCTCTCTCTCTCTATATATATATATATATATATATATTCCTTATGACTCAGTGTACACATGAAAGCATATAAATGTATAAAACATACATCTGATTAATTAAATCTTAAGAAAATTTATTTATTAATGTGAATTGCAAAAAAGTTCTTTTATAATTAACAACAATTCTCTGTACATGGCAAGCCTAATTAATTTAATATCAGTTTATTTTTTAGCCAATATTTAATTTACTACAGAAATTGTGCAATAATTTATGCATTAAACAACAGAAACCCTCTATAATTCTCATTCACTGATAACTTTTGACCTTAGAAAACTAATGATAATAATTAAAAATCGAATTCTTAAAATGTTGCTTGTTATTTCACAGGTTATATATATATATATATATATTAGTCTCCCTATAGATGGAATAATGAGAAAGAATGTTGTGATGATAATACAAGGACTTAATTGACCTGTAATGAATATATCTAGAATGTTTAGTTTATTTTTTTAATTTGAAAAAATTTGAATATATCTATTTTTTTTTGCACATGATAACAAGGTAGTTTAAACAACTTAATCTCTCTCTCTCTCTTTCTCTATATCTATCTATCCTTTTTTGGATTTCTTTTTCCTTTTTGTAATTTCTCCTGTAACTTTTTATACTTGAGTTTTCTCTTTCCTCCGTCTATCTGCAATTGGTTTAAGAAATTTCAAACAACAGGATATTTGTACAAAGGTAAAAATTCTGGGATTGATGATCAATATTTGAAAAACAGTTGGTTCATGTTTATGCTTGTTACTTATGTTGTGCACAAGAACACATGTGAAGGGTAAATCAGGAGTTATAAATTCTACCCCAAACTGGAAAATTTAACCAAGACAGTTTCCTTACCAACTGCAGTTATTGGAAAGTATAAATAAAGAGAAAAACACCAGGCATGACAATTTTTGTGTAGGAATGTCGGAGGAAAATGGGTTTAGAGAACATGTCATTTTCTGTGATGAGTCAATTGTAAGTTGTTGTAATAAACTTCTTGTTTTTCTCTCCAATTTACCCAACCCTTCCCCCATTGGCAGGATGTGATAGTAAAGTAAGTGAAGTTGGCGACTGTACTTGAGGGCGACCAGAAGGTTCCCTTTTCAATAGCTACTACACCAAGGTGTAGGGGAGGGCGCTACTCCTTTACCCTCGATACATACCTTATATTGCTGAGTGTTAAGCAAGGAGGTATCAAGTACCATTTTTAAAGTCTTTGGTATGACGCAACCAGGATGTGATACAGGGTCAATTTTTAAGTAGAATTGAGCTAGTTTGATTTAGGACTTTTCATTTTCCACGACTAGTTGTCTATCTGAGGCTAAAAAACCCAATCTACCAAACTATTTATCTATAGCTTTAGCAGAACCGATAAATTGATACCTTTTGCAAAAAAAATATAAACTGGATTATTAGGGGTGCCAATATTCCTGGCACAGCTGTTGACTTTATACGTGGCATCAAGAATTCAATCCAAGTGAAATGAATTAAACTGCAATGTCCAGGATTTGAACTTGGCTTTTTGATTCCATTTCCAATAAAGATAACTATTACCTCAAGTGCTTCTACAAAAATTTGTATCATGAGTTTCAATATTTTGAATAGTCTTTATTTTGATAAATCTTTGAAACTATTAATTTTGATGACATTCTGTATGTTGACGATGTAAAAGTAATTATTATTGATTTCCTGATTACTATGCCTTTCTTTAGCATTACTTTTTGTAATATACATGTAACGAGTTATAATCTCAGTGGATAAATTATTTAATTACACAAACAATGATTGCTGTCATTTGTAAGATTAATTTTTGCACCCTTGAAATTAAATGAAAGAAAAATTAATTAGTAAAAAAAAAAAAAATTGAAGAAAACAAAAATGCAGTTAAAAGAGCAGAAAACTGCAAATAATCAAAACATAAATTAAGAGAAATTTTATGGAATGAAATAAAAATTATCAAATGTGATAATCACAATTCTTTTTTTTCTATTTTTTAAAAATTTTGTACTAATTATGTCAAAAATTAGATGAAAAATTTGCACTTTTTTTTTTAGCAATTTTCAATAAGTTTTGCTTTTTGGTGGCAGGTGAAGAAATTTGTCTGGTCACTTTTAGAAATATTTAATTAGACTTAATCTAGAATGAATGAAAAGAAAATATGACTTTCTTTTGGATAAGAAAATTTAAAAGAATATGCTCTTTTTGAACTCATTAAGTGGATGAAGAAAAATTTACATTGAATTAAAATTATTTGCATACATTCTTTTAAATAATACAGCATATATTTATATTTGTATGAACAAAGCTGGAAAGATTAATACTTTGCTAAGGCCGAGAAATATCAATGTAGTATAGAAAAAAATATTGGATTATCTGCTCTTAGTCCAAAGAATTAACCCCTGAGAGTGAACAAAGCCTCATTGCTATTAGTTTTAGTTCAGTTTGGTTTCTTTGTTTCATAGCATATCTACTGTCATGGGTTATTTAATGTCAAAGCCACAAAGCCATCCTTGTAGAAGCACAGTACTATTTAACCAATAGCTGGGGGATAAGAGAGTTCATAGCTTTTCTAAGGATATTAGAGAATGTAATGACTGGATTTTGGACATGTTAACTATGATGTTACTGTCCATCATGTCAGGACTCTTTTGTAGTGCTATTTGAAACTGGATATTGGAATTAGGTAAAAAACAGATTTTGATACTGTTGTGGACCAGTAAAAGGTCCGGAAGAAAGACACGAACTCGGTATTACGTTAAACAAGTATATTGAATGAAAGTATAAATACAGTATTGGTAAAAGAGTGTTGAACGTCAGTCTGACTGCCTAAGTGTTAGGCTGAAGTTAACTTAACACAGAGATAAATATTCTCCCAGTATTCATAGTTATAGGAAGAGTTCATTATAGTCCGTAAGGTAGGTACCATAACAGATACCAATGACAAATATGTATTTATCCAACTCTTCATGTTACATATTGACCATTGACAGGCTGTGTAAATTTGTGGATTTCAAAACCTGTGTCTTAAGGTAAACAAAAGAGAGTAGAAATGCCACATGAGTTGCGTTGGGATGGTGTAAGAAGGAAGAGTGACCATAAGGTGTGTAGGTATCCCAAAAATATATAACAATTGAAGTTTTCAACCCTGAGCAGTTAACACAGAGAGAGCAGTGCGCAGAGATGCTAGAGATCACACCATTTTGGGCATCGGCCTGGTGAGAGGACAGACGGCCCTAGGTTGAGAGATAGAGAAAAGTCTAAATGTATGAGACTCACTAATGTCAAAAGCAAGGGTGATCCCGAAACAAAGATGATTAAATGTTTTAAGTTGGCCCTGTATCAGTCTTGAAGAGGCAGAATGAAGAAGAAATGAAAATGCTTAAATGTTTTAAGTCAGCCCTGGGCCTGCCTCATGGATGCAAAGTAAAGAAGTAAGGCTCTCTGAAGATACCATCTCTCTCTGCATGTATATCTTAGTAGTTCCTGACTCTCTCTCTCCTTCACACAACAGTTTCACCACTTTTTGTTAGAAATAAGAGAGACTATATTTTTATTTATCAGTATTATTGTTTCCTTCTCTGCTATGCAATACTCAAGCATGAGCTGGATGTGACACAAGGTCTATTTCTTTGCAGAATAAAAGTTGCTTTCAATTCAGAATTTCTATTCTCTTGGACTGGTTGCCCAACCAAGGCTAAAGAAGTCAGTCGGACCTACTATTTACCCAAAGTTGGAGGAAGAGCAGATCTCTTTCCCAAAAACCATCAGTACAAAGTGAATTGCAAACCTCATCAAGAATTTGAACCAGGCTCATTGATTCCATTGATACCAGTGCCTTGAAGGGACAAAATCTATCTTATAAAGTCAATATCTATGACTTGAACTAATAATCTAGTTTATCTCTGTCCAGTTACTCTATTCAACTAATACCATGCATTATATATTTCTCAATCTTACTATTTAAACAATGACGATAATTAACAAGTTAATATCTAATAAACCAATTACAGTTTTTTGATAATGATCATGATATAAATCATGCAATTCAGTAACTGATTTTTTTCTTTATACATAAGCAGACAGACCATAGACATTCTTGTCTTTAAAATGCATCATGTCTTCAGAACTTCCATAATTTTTTCTTATATACACACACACACTCATATATATATATTGGATAGTTCGCAAATTTCAATGGTCTGCAAGCTGGATTAGCAGGCCATTATTAGTGAGTTTATTTCTCACTGGGCACACTATACTTCAGCAACATCTAGGCTAAGCTAAATAAATATCTGTATATTAAATGAACATACACTTAACAAAGAAGAGATGTGCATATTATTGATTATGCTCCACAGGGGGTACACTTTCAGTTTCTTATGCTAAGAAATAATATTCTGAATATCTATGAATTAAACATATACTGCATGGGGATTTTTACGCTCAAGTTATACTATAATGACATAACTGAATGTATAAAAAGAGAATTTTAAAAGTAAATCACAAATAACAAATGGGAACTGCAACTTAATACCAATAAATACAACCCATTTGATTGATTTGGTTTTGTTTTATGGCATATCATCTCTTGAAAGTTATTTAATGCCAAATCCTCTTCATGCACATATATTAAATATGTAGAATTTGGTTTGGTTTGGTTTTATGGTATATCAACCGTTGTTGGTTATTTAATGCCAAATCCTCTTTATACATATATATATCAAATATGTAGGGTTTGGTTTGGTTTGGTTTGGTTTTACAGTATGTCAACCATTGTAGCTCATCTAATGCTAAATCCAGTTTATTCATATATTAGACATATATGATTTGCAAACATAAGTCAACAAAGTTAAAAGATTCCAGGTATTGCTATATATCACTAATAATTTAATTAAATATCAGTTATTTATTTAAACACAGTTAAATGATCATACAGTTCTATTTCAAACAATTCAGTTTAGCATGTAATTTGTTTTCACCCAGTTTAAATGTCAAACAGTTCTATTTGACCCATAGATAGGACCCTATCAGGTGCACTCTGGGCAGAGTCAACCTGGGAGCTATGGCAATGAAGGGGTACTCCATATTCCCCAAAGCTCCAGCATTACTGGAACTCCACCATCAGATTGTTTAGTGTCATATGCAGAGATGCAGTCAGTATATTCTACAGCCCCACCAGCTGACGAGGCTGAACAGATTTAGGGTTTTTATAAAAGGACCGAAAATATGAAATGAACTAATCATATAGATCTGTTTACATATCTCAACTAAAAAAATCAAAAGAATTCAATGAAAAAAATAATCTTAACCAAAGATCAAATGGTAAAAAAATAGAAAAAAAGGAAGGGAAGAATGAGGGCAGGAAAAAGGAAAAAGAAAGAAAGAAAAAAAAAGGAAAAAAGAGGATTCCCTAATTCTTGTAAGGATATGTAATTTTTATTCCTATTTTTTTTTTGTGTGTCATTCTTATGACAGAAATCTTCTCAGAGGCAATGCATGCAACACTGCAGTTAAAACGTAGTGAGAAATGCTTTAAAAAGAAGCATATAAAATCCTTTTTTACTATTGTGTGAGTATTTTGCTTCCTGCTCCTACTTCTTAGTGAATTAATTGCTCAAAAACAATAGGCCTTGTGTTAGTTTATTACAAATGTTTATTGGGTTATTTTATTTCTATACTTAATTGATGAAATTAGTCAAACAAATAAATTCATGTGTATCATTTCTTTATACATTATTCATAGTCATCAATGTACCATCCCCAAAGATGCTTGATACTAAAGAGATCTTCTCTCCACCCACCCAATAAAGAAAAGGGAGAAAAAAAACTTTTGAATGTTTTTATTGTTGTGGTTATTTGCTTAGTTTACAGCCACTACGAGAAAGTTGGAAAAGTATAGACTTTCTAGGTGGTCATAAAAAGAAGAAAATATTGTTTATATTTACCCCTTTGGCCATGGGCAGTGTGATACGAAGAAAGACAAATATAAAAACTGGTGTCCCTCACTTTTAAGGTATTTTATATTATAAGCTTCTCGTATGCTAACAAGGCATATGCGAGAAGTGACAAGAGTTGGGGCATACAAAAAGAGTTGAATTCTTGGATTCTGGCGTGTATTGATAAGACTCGTATGTCATTCAGGAAGACACAGTGCTCAATAGAGTTTTCATTTATTTATATATATATTTTTTGACCACCGGCAGGATACAACATGAGATCAATTTTTAAATGGTGTACAGCAGGTTTGAATTTAGATTTTCTTCTAGACCATTTGTTGCATTAAAGCTGAAGAGCCTAGTCTGCCCTACTATTTATCCATTGCTGGAAGAGAGAAGTGATGAATTCATGCCTTTCTCAAGGGCATTATCCCAAAGTAAAACAGTCTCATCCTGGATTTCAACTCATTATTGTGAAGGCACACTTATAAAGATATGATAGATGTCTATGAATGTTAATGTGGAAACATGAAGAGATTATTATTAAAGTAAGTAGCATTGGACAGGTTTAAAGGAGATGCCAGTTTTGAAAGATGGTAAAAGAACTTAGTCATTGGTGGAATATATTAATTTTTGTTCTCATTTTATATTGCCTGAATGTTTTTTCATGAATTGTTGGAAATGTTGGTATAGAGGAGGGTTGTAGTATTGCTAAGTGAGATGGAAAAGAATGTTAGGTGGATAGCAATAAATAAAAAGTGAACACAACAAAATATGTTTGACATTTTACAAAAATTCTAGGATTTTTTAGCGATTTTGCATAACTTTACTTGGAAAAAAATCACTTACGGCTTCATCATCAGTTCTAATGAATTATTTTTTTTATCATCATAACAAACTACTTTTTACTTGGATGGAAACGACAGCTAGTTTATTTATAACCAGCTCATTGGTACAGTGAATAGAGTGTTTGCCAATTGTCTGAGAGACAAGAGTTCAATCCAAGGTCAAGTCATACCAAATACTCAAAAAATGGTACTTGATGCCTTCTTGCTTAACACTCAGTATGATCAAGGGTAAGTAGAGCAATCCAGGGAAAGGAGTAGCAAACTCCCCCACACCTTGGTGTAGGAGCAGTTGTAAAAGGGAGCATTCAGGTTGCCCTTTACTATGGTCAGCCAAATTATATTAGAGAGAAAAAGAGAGAGAGAGATTTATTGGCAAGTAATTTTTTTATTTCTAATTAAAAATTTTTTAAATCTATTTTTTCATCTCTTTATTTAGAGTTCAGTATGAGATAGGGCTCTTGAAAAAATTATACCACACAATATGTGTATGTGTGTATATATATATATATATATATATATATATATATATATATATATATCATTATCCACAGACAGATCTGTTTCGTTCTATCAGAACTCATCAGTGTGGCAAGACATATTAGCTTCCCATAGCTGGGATCGAAACCTGGTTGACTCAAACACCAAGCCAAGCCTCTAACCCTTCAGCCACGAGGAGCCATTAGCTGTGAAGTAAATTTTAAACGGTTATGAATCACAATTACTATTGTTTACATACATCCGTTCAACGGCTGCCGAGACCTCAATTCATATAAATTCATATATATATATATATATATATATATATGTCGGTATATGTATGTGCTAAACTAAACGTAATCAAGAAATAAGGAGAATAAATCTTTAAATCTTTTTAATTTTAAAATTCAAATGAAGATGAATGCACAATTAAGCAACTTATATAACAAAGTGAAGATGTTTTGACTGGTGTCGAGATAAGTCACTGCAAATTCTCAAGACCTTTTGATTGACAGTCTTGATACTTTTTTATCAGCAATTTTTTGTGAAACACAAGTTTGTGCAAGTGCAGCACTCTTCACAATCAACCAACCCCCAAGCTCTTTTCTTGTTTCCTAATCTGGAAAATAATCTCAAGGGATTAGATTTGAAGATATGGAAGACATTAAAATTAATACAATGGTGCAGCTATATATCATATCAAAAGAAGAGTTTCAGAGTTGCTTTCATCAATGAAAAACTTAATGGAATAAATATGCTAAATTCCAAAGGGACTATTTTGAAGAAAATTAATGTTTCATTCATTGTTCATTTCTGTCTTGGTAAATACAGTTTTAGTCTCAATACTTTTTGAACATACATCATAATGACACTTGAAGTTAGTTAGAGGGAGCAATCAGCAAGAAAAATGCTTGGAAACTACTGACTTAGACTTTTAAATTAAATGTATTTGCTTTCCTCAATTGATGTTTATTTCACTGCTGCGTAATAAAAGAAACTTGTTAATTAATTAACTAATTAATTAATAGAAAAGATTATTTCTTCTGTGTGCTTCAAAGGTCACACATAAGAGTGAATAGTTGTTAAACAACACTTAAATATATCAAATTCTTTATTTGGCACAAGATTATTTTCTTTACTTGTATTTTAAAAATATTTAAAAAAAAAACCTTTTAGTTGATTTTTAAGAATAAAAAAGAAACTTTTCCCATTTCTCTAATAATCTTAATATACTTTAACAGGAGTTGCCTTAGATGAAAACATTTTTTAGATTTAATGTACTACAAGTTAACAAAAAATGATTTTTCATCAATTATCATGATTTTGCTCTTTGCAAGTTTTTCACATCATCTGGTCATTTTCCCTGAAACTTGACTGACAGCAAGTCTTCTCACTTCTCCAAGACTCTTCTGAGTACTCTTGCCAATCTCAGTTCTTTCTCAGATTTCTTGTCCCCCAATTCTCTTTACTTGGTTCTTAGGAATTAATCAGTATTATTGTAGTCTCCATATTCCACAAATTCTTAAACTCTCCAGCAAGGTCCTGATATTTCTTGAGTTTTTTGCTTTTCTCAATTCTAACTTCATGATCTTCTGAAATGAAAAAGTCTACTAGCTTCTAATTGATTATTACAACTAGATTTGATTCTCTGTCTAGGATTATTTGATTTGTTTATGTCTCAAATTCCCATAGGATTTTGTCTGTCTTATTTTCTGCAGTAGTTTCTAGTTTGCATATGTTCCATTTGTCTGTATTGTACAATTCCTGGTAAGACACTATTTCCACCCAGTCATGCCTGCTTTTATACTCTTTCTGTGTTAGTCTGTTGCATTCACTAATTATGTGGTTCACAATTTCATTTTCCTCTCCACATAGTCAACACTTGGTATTATTTTGGGTCCTCTCTATTTTTTGGTTTCATTTCTTTGTTTAATAGCATATCAACCTTTGTGGGTTATTTAATGCCAAAGTTGTCCTTGTAGAAGAACAGCAATGGTCCTTTTTAATCTATACTTGTGGCGATGAGAGGTTTATACCTTTATTAAGAGTATTAGTCTGAAAGTAAATTTAATAGCACAACTGGAGTTCTAACTTGCTTACTTTGAAGCCACGATCTGGCACTTTAGTCATGCCACTATGAGGACTCCATCCCCCTTATCTATTTTAACTTTTATATAGTTCTTATGGCATTGTTTTGGTCTGCTCTAAGTAATAATTCCATTTCTTTCTTTAGGTTTTCTCATTGAAGCCATGTTCAGGTTATTATTATGATTAATTTTGACTTGTTCCGTCAATAGGTTAAGGGAAAGAGTAACTGCATAAAATGGCCAGTGAGATGAGTTACATCAGTCATTTCACTCCACTTTTCAAAAGTTAATGCAAACTGATTTTAAATCAAAAAGATAAAGGCAAAGAAATGATTAACACAAAAATAAGAAAAAGTAATTCAACATTTATCTTCAACAGGATTTTTGTCATTATTAATAATTTTAACAAGTATAATCTTCTATCTTCCTGATTCTATGTTCTTTACACATGTATTATCTCTTCTACTACAATGAGGAATCGTATTCACCGGAAACAAGAATAAAAAAATTTGCTCCAAACGAGACTTGAACTTGTTTCTTCTACTCCGGGAATTCATATTCTACATATCAGCTGCGCTGAAATGATGACCAGAGTGAATTGTGGTAAAAAAAATAGTTCCAGGAATTTGGAAGAATGATGATGCTAGTCAAAATTATGATTATATATGCAGGTTATTTGATGGTCTGTCACTTGATCCAGGACAGAACTCAAAATAGTTGATTATTAGTGATGGAAATAAGATAACAATTATGTAATATGTTTTTGTATACCACATATATTCTAACCAGTTCCTTTTGTCAGTAGGTGAAGTCTTTCACTACCATTTAAGAAAGAGGAGAAATTCTTAAACAAAATCATTTCACAGAATCCTGTGAGGGTTGAAAACCCCCTATTGAGTCATCTAAATGTTAAGCATTACTAATGCTACTCCTTTGTTTCAAGTCTGGATCCTGAAAGATTTTTTTTAATCTAATTTCCAGATACTGTCTCACTTAACACAGGATAAATCTCACCCAAAAAGATTCCCATGCTGAAAGGAAAAGATACACAACCTTCCAACTGTCATTCAAAACTTCAATCATATCTGCTGGTGTTGATCTGTAAGGGCACCTATCCATATTGCAAACCTCCATTGATGTTTTTACATCTATTCTGCATGTCTAGAGTAGTAGAAGCAGCCACTTCTCATCATTAATAATAAGGATTGGTTGAACTTTATTTAAAATAAACAAAATATACTTTTAGTACTATTAGTGTATAAAACAATAACAACAGATATGGAGCTGACTATTAGGACACCCTCCCTGTTAATGGAGCTTTGTATACACCAACTGCATCCTTTGCAGAATGGAAAGACCTCCTCAAAAGGGGTGTCCTAGATATAATACTAAACTGCAGTTAATGGTGAGGCTCTGAAGAATGCGTAGTACCTCGTCATTGCCATTACTTCAAGGTTTATTCTGACCCAGAGTAGTATTCAAATAGATCTGTTCGAAAAGCATTAGTATTGGATAGGAATATGTGAAACCATATAACTGTTTGCAACCAAATGATTCTTATCATTAAATAGAAATAGTTACTTGAAATCATATAATTGTGTATAAATTGTTAATATTAGATTGGAATACTTGAAAACATCTGTTGAGCATAAGTATGCTGTTTAGATGTCAAAAGCAGTTCTATTTCAAACAATTTAGTTTAGCATAAGTACACTGTTTAGTTCTATTTGACCCATAGATAGGACCCTATCAGGTGCTACCACTCCAGGCCAGAATGGACCTGGGAGTGATGGCAATGAAGGGGTACTCTATATTCCCCAAAATTCCAGTATTACTGGAGCCTCACCATCAAATTGTTTAGTGTCATATCCAAGATGCTCATTGGCGGGATGGAGGGGTCTTACCTTCTGCAGAGATGCAGTCAGTGTATTCTGCAGCCCCAGCTGACTGGGCCAATAACTGGAGAGAGAATACTTAGATGCATACCTTTCCCATGGGTATTAGTGCAACTTGAAATGCAAACAGCCTCGTCTAGGACTTGAACTCAGATCACTATGTCCATTTTCTATGACAATAACCACTACACTATATGTATCTATTTTAACTGACTCCTTGGGATTCACAAACAGGGTAATGTATGCATAAGAAAAGTTGTTGATGAAGTGAATAAATGATGTGCACAAAAGAAGCATTTCTACTGTTATTCATCCCTATGAAATGGCTTGGGGTCAAGAAGAAAGGATGAAAGAGACAGTAAGAAAAGAAGAGACTATATAACAAATGATGATCACAAGTTAAGTAAGAACAATATTTCATGATAGAAAACTTGCCCTATCAAACTGTGTTATTTGTTTCCAATATCTGTTATAGTTTTTATGGAAATAAATTGGAGGCAATACTTTCAGAACATAACTCTACATATCAATATATGTAACATGGTGTAAAAATGACTTACCATTAAAAGAAATAAACATTTTTATCCATAATTTATTTTAATATTATTTAACATGGAATAAAAATTAAATGACTACTTTACTGGCTAAATTTAACAGCTCCAGATTCTTTCCTTTGGAATTAACTTCTATAAACAAACACCAACTATTGCAGGTGCTGAAGAATAATATTCAGCAAAAAATTAGAGTATTAGAGACAGAAACACTAAAAGCTGTCATGAAACATAACTTAGAAAGGATTTGGCTCTATCAAGCTGAAAATAGAGAGCTTTCAAGGGATATAATTTACAATTAGTCCAAAGTAATTTCAATTAGATGAAATAAATATAATTAAAAGAAAAATATTCTTTATCCTTTTCTTATTCAAAAGATGTTCAATTTGTAAAATGGTAAGTAACTTTTATGCCATCGTGTATAAAATAATGAGGGAGGAAAAGAGTGATGGAAAGTTAGAATACAGGTGTTCTTTTTTAAGTCACTTGAGTAAAGTTAATAGTGGAAAAATATATTTTATTTAATAGTTTGTTCTTTGGCTAAATCAGGAAGACAGAATTTCCACTGTGTATTCCCATAATTATAGATAAAAATGCCCTAAGCTACACCAAAATAAGCATCAAAAATAGATTTAACCTTTCCTTATTAGTTTTGTTTTTATTTTATTTTATTTTATTTTATTTTAGTTATTATCATAGCCATCTGATTCACTGGTGTATAACTTACTTTCATAAATTTTCCTTCTTTATTTTTTCCCCTCTACTGTCTGCTTTCTTCAATCTCCCAGCTACAACTTTCAAGCTTAGGTAAATTCTATGTCTCTTCTAAATGATTATTATTCTTCAAGCTGCTTAAATGCCGGTCAACTTAAATAATGCATATGCATATCCACATCGAACTTCTATATGATATGGAGTAATATGCTAATATAAAATTAAACATACAAACATAGGTATATTTTCTGAGAGTTACACATATTCCTCAAAGAACGCATCAAGATGTTATCTATTTAAAAGGTAAGAATCAGACTTTTGAGATGAATTTTCAGTTTAGGAAATGAGAAAAGTCACATAGACCTTATCTAGTTAGTAGAGAGTGTATTGCTCTTTGACAGTCCTGAGATTCAAAACTTTGAATTCAAACCATGCACTCCATTTAGATATTGGCCTTGTGTCATGTCCTGAATATGATGGATGGGTTGAGTAGATATGTAAGTGAATTTTATATATATATATATATATATATATAGATAGATAGATTTAAAAAGAAATGGAGACATTATTTCAATAAGTAACATATTTGAAATTGATTGAAATAAATCCTGAGGCTTCTTACAACCGACACTTTTCAAAAGAAAACCATCATTGGTAAGTAAGAAATAGATAATTAAGATGTTGTGAAGTGTAATTTCAAAGAAGAGGAGATAGAAAAAAAATGAATGTCCAGATTGACTAACTTGTGTGGGTTTATGTATGGAACAGGGTACATGTGTAATTCTCACCCCTAATCTTTAGATGGTTTGACCTACATAGTCAGCCTTATACTGATATTTAAAATGATATCGGACTAAACTTGTTGGTAAGATAGGGATTTCATCCTTATGAAAGGAGAGGAAGGCATTTCTGTTACTAAAAATGATTTGTACTTCAGTAAAATAAAAGTATCACGTCACAGCCAATAAGATTTTTTTCCAAAAACATTTTGACAGCAAAACCCAATCCATGATATCTAAATATTAAGGGGTCTAAACATCTTATTATTATTAAATTTAGCAATTTTAGATTTATTCATACTCAGAAAAACCTATTCAGGATCACCATCAAAAAGGAAGATCTCAGTGATTTTCTTAAGTTTCATTTCTAATTTACACTCAGAAGAAATCATAAGTTTATAATGAGTGAGGGTTTTAATTAGATTAATTTTCCTTGTTGTGGGAGCTGAAGAATCCCAACTTAGATATAACCCAGTGAAAGTAGGTTTCCCATAATTGTTAGTGACGAAAGCATGTACTGACCTTTCAACTACAACATCCAAGTAAGGCAACTTCATATTATTTTCCCTGCTCCATTGTAAATTTTGAAGATAAATATAGGTTATTTAACAGTTGAAAAAGCTTTATCACATCATTATGTGATTTAAATAAAGCATAAGTCTCAATGACTTAATGTTTATAGCCATATAGTTTAAGGAACTTTTCAAATAATTTTTTCTGGAAACCTACAAAAATATTTGTTCAAATGGAACCCAAAGGGGTTCTCATAGAGATCCTGTCTATTTGTTTGTACGTGGGGCATTCACTAAGTTTCCAGACTTTTTTGTACAGGAATTTAAAATTGTCGTAGATTCTTGAAAATTCAGTATATTATTGCTATACATCTTATGAGATGACTGACCAATTTTTATGATTTCATGTTCAAATCAACAGCTACAGCAGCAATTGGAATACACCTTACTAAAGCCTGATTGTCACAAGTGGTGAATTTCAAAAATGCAATGAGGACATGAGGACACTTTAGAAGAACGATATGCAATAAAATTCTGTTTTAAAATTGGAAAAAATGATGCCACAGAAACCTATGGAATGCTTCAGACTACTTTTGGACGATCTTGCATGAATCGAGCATCAGTTTTTGAGTGGTATAAGAGATTCAAGGAAGGCAGGGAATCTGTGAGGGATGATGAGAGGTGTAGGAGGAGTAAGAAAGTCAGAACACCAGAGTTGATTGGCCAAAGGGTTAGGGTTAGGGTTACTATGTTGAGATTCTAAGTGAGTTCAGGAAGAGATTCTGTCAGAAGAGGCCAGCACTCTTTAAATCGGGTCAGTGGCATTTCCACCAGGACAATGAACCAGGCCACAACTCCATCCTTCTCACAGACTATTTGACCAAGATGGGCATCAAGACACTTCCTCAGCCTATAGTCCAGACCTTGCTCCCTGTGACTTTTAGTTATTCCCTAAGCTCAGAGGCTGTTGTTATGAGACAATTGAGGAGATGAAAGAGGCTATAACGAAGGTCATTGATACACTCACATAAGAAGACTTCCATGGGGCCTTCCAGAAGTTGTTGGAACAGTACAAGAGCATTGCAGCTGGAGGAGATTACTTTGAAGGGGACTATAGTTTCATGTGTGTACTATCAATAAAAGTGCCCATACAAAAAAAAATTGGAAACTTATTTAATGATCCTCGTATGTTTCATTATTAAAACTAAATGATACTGACTTAGTCAGTTCCATCAGTTCTACAAAAATATTTCACAGAAAGAGTGGAGGATTTAAGAGGCTCCAATAGAGCATATCTACACAAATATCAATAGTTTCATCTAAAGGTATATTGGTGAATAGGCTAGAAATGTCAAATGAACACAGATATTCTGTATCAGAAGAAGGTTTTAATGCATGTATAAGGGCAGCAAATTGGAAAAAGTCTAGAATACAATGAACTGAATAGTTTTTTAGTACTGGATTGAGGGTATCAATTAACCATTTGGCCAGTTCATGTTGGTTAGAACCAACGATAGATAAAAAATATCTCAGTGGAACACTAACTTGATGAATTTTAGGTAACTGATATATCCTTAGATGTTGGTAGCAGACAGGATGAATTCTATCATAAACCATCGCAGAAAAAAGTTTTTCGAACAGAATTCTAAGTATCTTATTTGTGTTTGAATTTCCGTTTTTTAAGGTGTTGTCTTGCCAAATATCACCAACTTTCTCAAATTTACTCACATCATCTCATATGTATTTTAGTAATATAGTCTATATGGTCAAGCATTACAACAATACCAGTCCCCTTGTCATTAATGGTAATATATGTCTTTTTTAGGTTTCAGAATTTTGGCTGGTTGATCTTGGTTTTCAATATTTCATTTATTTTACTATGATGCGGTACAGTGGAAAAAAAAACATGGCATCGGCAGTTGGGAAGAAAAGGCTCGACCACGTGCAAAAAAAATGAACAAAGAAGAAGCCTGATAGAATATAATTTCTTATCATGTCTATATTGAGTATTTCCTTGCCCAGTCAGCTGGGGCTGTAGAATACACTGACTGCACCTCTGCAGAGGGGTAAGACTCCCCCAACGAGTGTCCTGGATATGACACTAAAGAATCTGATGGTGAGGTTCCAGCAATGCTCGAGCTCTGAGGAATGCGGAGTACCCCTTCATTGCCATCGCTCCCAGGTCCACTCTGGCCCGGAGTGGTAGCACCTGATAGGGCCCTATCTATGGCTTAAATAGAACTAACAGCATACTTATGCTAAAATGAATTGAGTAAACTGAATAGCTTGAAATAGAAACGTTTTTGACAATTAAACCATACTTATACTTAAACTGCGTGCTTATGCTTAACTGAATTATTTGAAATAGAAATGTTTTTTGACATTAAAACTGTATTTTCACTTAACTGAATTATTACATATAACTGCTTGAATAGTTTGAAATGGAAATGTTTTTGACAATTAAACTGTGTACTTATGCTAAACTGAACTGTTTTCAATAGAACAGATTATTTACATAAAAATGGATTTGGCGTTAAATAACCTAAAAAGGTTGATATGCTATAAAACCAAACAAACCAAACCAAACCAAACCAAACCCTGAGTATTCCCATTAAACATCATTTCCTAGATAAGTCCTATCCGTATATCTTGTGAATCTTATGTGTTTTATATTATTTTGTTAGTTGAATGCTAATGGAATAAATGCATTTTATATGTTGTTGAAATTGTCATTGTGTTTAATTTTATTTTCCTAGTCATTTTGATACATTGTTTCCATCCAATAATTCCTCAACCTGTTGTCAATACCTTTTTTATTCTCATTATCTATGAAATATTCTTTAGGAGACAACTCAGGAAATAGGACGAATTATGATTTTTTATTTGTTTATGTACTTCTTGACTGACATATCCGGGGACAAGGAATATCAAAATATTGAAAATATTGTCCGGACACGAGAGAGGGATGTAACACTATTAACCTGTAATATATATGTACATGTGTGTCTGTCTGCGTGTGTGCAAATTTATATATTTATTAATTTCTCAATTCCTTTCACTATGGGTAAATAGTAGAGCAGACTTAGCTTTCTTAGAGCAATCCATCTAAGAGAGAGAAAACTCAAATCAAATGTCCTAGCTTTACACCATAGGCCAGTGGGGATAGATAAGGCAAATTACTCTTTTACTTGTTTTGTAAAATGAGAAAAATAGTGACAATAAAGGATGGGATATATATATATATATATATTAAAATATTATATGGTTGTCACTGTCTCATTTGGATGGTTAGTGGCTGACCAAATGTGGTATAATTTGGAGAGTGTTCAATATCTGTGATAGAGCTATTATATAATACAATAATAAATAAATATATATTAGTTTTTATATGTATTTAATAGCATGGATGCTTATCTGCAACCACTTGTTTCATGTTGTCAGGCAGTAAAAGACAGATTTTGGAGAAAGAAAAATATCGTCAGAAGAATTTTTATGTTAGAATTGTGCATAAGTCTTGTGTGTGTGTTGATTATATTTGCGTACTGTTGTGTGTAGCTGTACATGTGATTGTTAGTGTGTGTGTGTGTGTGATGATACATGCATTGTGTAACATATTTGAGGTTGTCTCATGAATATATGTGTAGTGATGTGTAGCAAAAGGTGGCAGAAGTTGAGAAATGGTTAGGGATTTGGTCAAATAAAATTTTTTTTTATTGCGTATAGTAATGATTTTAAGCTAAGGGACAAAGTTATCATCATCATTGCATTGTGAAGGAGGTGCACGTGGTGTAATGGTTATCGTCGTAGGAAATGGACACGGCGGTACGAGTTCAATTCCTGGACAAGACTGATTGCATTTCACATAGCATTAATACCCTTGGGAAAGGTATGAATCCAATTACTCTCCCTCCAGCTATGGGTAAATAGAAGGGCAGACTAGGTTCTCCAGCCTTGGTGAGGCAACTAGTCTAGGAGAAGGAAAAACTCAGAGTTCAAACCTGTTAAACTCCGCTTAAAAATTGACCTTGTGTCATATCCTGCCCGAGCGGAGGGGTTGGGTAAATAGGATCATTGCATTGTGAAGAAAATGAATTTTTAATTTAACATGTAAGTATAATAGATGAAATGGATGCTGGGTTTAAAATGTAAGCATAAGTAAGATGGAAATATTATGGTGTTAAGAGATATGGTATTATGCTATTTATTGTGGCATGTCATGCAATACTACCATTCATATGTTGGTTATATGTTCTGTGTTGAATTGCAATATGTACATTATAATAATTTGTATTGGTTGCTGATGTTAATGTTACATAACATATACATTATTCTAATCTCTGATAGTAGGATACTGAAGTATATATATTGAAGTACATTACAATATTATATAAGCATATAATACAATACACTATACCATGCAATACACTTCTACTATATTGTAAATAAGATATTGTTGATATGTTGTGTAATGTTACAATGCACTGCTTTGTTGTATGTTGTCCTTTGTATATAGTGTAATCTACCTTGTTGGGTATGTTACAACTATATGCTAAATTGATGTACAAAATGAATATGATGAATATACAATATTAAGAAGTACTTCCAACAATCATGAAATTATAGTAAACATTATATCAACAGGTAGTGAGGCTGGCTGAGGATGGATGTGAAGGTTCAATGTAGAAAAATGGTATTTATGTTCTGGTGGATGTATTATGAGATTTTTCATAATGGAATGTTTTGTTTTTAGTGGTGGAGGTGGTGTTGGGATGGTGGATTGTGGTCGTAGAGATATATTATGTATATAGATCGAAATATGAAAGTAGATGTTTGTTCTTGGGTTGACATTTGGATAATATTTCTGATTTTTGGTTTAGTAGGGTGCTTGTGATTGCTGAGTGATAATTGCAAGTTTCTCATAGAGACAAAGAAGGCATTATTTTGATGTCTTGCTGTAGGTGGGTGTGGGTTTTAGTATTTTTCAGGTGATGGTAGGTGAGGCATTCATGTCCTTTAATTGGTTGAGTAACTTCTGTGGGAGAAAGAAAGTTTGTGGGAATTTATCCTTTGTTTTAGAGTTATATATATATATAGATATATATATTGCATTTATATATTAGGTGGTATCTAAATGCTTGGGGAATTGATCCTGAAACTAAAGTAAAGTTGGCGACCATGGTCGAGGGTGACTCGAATGTTCCCTTTTTGATAGCTACAACACCAAGGTGTAGGGGAGGATGCTACTCCTTTCCCTAGATTGCTCTACTTTACCTTGATCCTTACCTTATAATACTGAGTGTTAAGCAAGGCGGCATCAAGTACCATTTCTGAGTCTTTGGTATGACTCGACCTGGGATTGAACCCTGGTCTCCCGGGTCATTGGTGAACACTCTAACCATTAGACCAATGTCTGGTACTTATTCAAAATCAAGTTTTTGTTTTATCAAAGTAGATTGCTCATCAGCCAGCGAATTAGCACACAAAGGATATTGCTTACAAAGGATAATAGTGTTCAGATTCCTTGAACTTTTCCTTTGTACACAGTATTCATACATAAATATATGGAACTAAATTGTAAATACGTAAGTTATTGCATTTTATTAAACATCCATCGTTGTTCTATCAATACTCGTTTCACAAGCTTAAAGTTCTGATGAAGGTTCATTAAAACTGACTCATTTTAATGTTGACTTTCCTTCATAATAAATTCATCACTTTTGGATTACTTAGCTTTTCAATTTTCTCCAGATATATATGTATATACAAGTATATGCTGCCTGGATAGAAGAGATTTGTACTTTATGCCAACTAATCAGCTTGTAGGTTCTGCAGTGTACATGAAGAAAAAGTTGGTAAAATTGGCGACTGTATTATATATGTATATATAAGTAAGTTGGCAACCAGAAGGCTCTCTTTTCAATAGCTACTACACCGAGGTTTAAGGGATGGCGCTACTCATTTCCCTAGACTGATCCACTTTACCCTTGATATGTAACTTATATTGCTGAGTGTTAAGCAAGGAGGTATCAAGTACCATTTAAAAAGTCTTTGATATGATGCTACCTGGGCTGACACTCTACACAACAGAATAACTTTTCAATGATTATATTGCTTTCATTAAATGTTACAAAATTTATGCCATTGAAAAGAATAATTGGGGAAAAATCTGATAAAAATCCTTTTCTTAAATTTTAAAGAAACAGAGGTATTTTATTTTCAAATGTGTCTTTACTTTTTTCTTCAGTCTCATCTGGTTTTAGTTGTTTGTTTTTTCATTCCCTGATAGAAGAATGTAAAAAATATTTCAGATGGGAGAAATTCCCATGTCATCATATTTACCAACCCCTCTGCTTGGGCAGGATATGACACAAGGTCAATTTTTAAGCGGAGTTTAACAGGTTTGAATTCAGAGTTTTCCTTCTCCTAGACTTGTTGCCTCACCAAGGCTGAAGAACCTAGTCTGCCCTACTATTTACCCATAGCTGGAGGGAGAATAATTGGATTCATACCTTCCCCAAGGGTATTAGTGCTATGTGAAATGCAATCAGTCTCGTCCAGGATTTGAACTTGTGTCGCTGTGTCTATTTCCTACGATGATAACCATTACGCCACAGGCACCTCCAATTCCCATGTTATTGAGGCTAGCATAGTGGACTTCAAAATCATAGTGAGTTCAAACTCTAGTCGTACTAAGACACTCATTTTTGGACTAATACTTTTGGGAAAGGTATAAACTCTTTGATTTCTTAGCAATAGGTTAAATAACACCACTGTTATCTTACAAAGATGTCTTTGGCATCAAATAACCCATAAAGGTTGATATGCCATTAAACAAAGAAAACATAACTGAAAACATCTCTCAAAAATCAAGTCAGCATTATAAATAATATCTTTTCATGAAAATAGTTCAATCAACATATACTTTACAGGATTTTGAAGAAATATTCCTTAGCTTGCATTCTTGAAATGGGAGATGGATATGTGATTGAATAAAAAGTTTTTGGTACATATATCTTTGTCTATTTTTAAATGTGTGTCTGCACATACCAGTCTATTTTTCTTCTCATCTTGAGATGAACAAATTTTCTGTCTTTTACTTTTTTTTATTCTGTTTACATGTCATGAATTTTAATGATTTTTCACTCTTGCAAGTAGATATTTAAAGAGAGAAAATGGTATTTTACTGATTATCATTTGTAAGGTTTTACAAAGGAGTTACAAATAAATTTAGTTCAAGATATTCAAGTAAATGAAACAAAAATATCTTTGACCGATAAAATTTTCAAGTCTCATTTGATACTAGTTTCATTATCCTACCAGATAGATAGAGATTATGCTGATATAAGCATTATATATACAGTGTATCACAAAAGTGAGTACACCCCTCACATTTCTGCAGATATTTAAGTATATCTCTTCATAGGACAACACTGACAAAATGACACTTTGACACAATGAAAAGTAGTCTGTGCGCAGCTTATATAACAGAGTTAATTTATTTTCCCCTCAAAATAACTCAAAATATACCCATTAAAAGCTAAACCCCTGCCAACAAAAGTGAGTACACCCCTAAGAAACTATACCCTTAAATGTCCAAATGGAGTACTGTTTGTAATTTTCCCTCCAAAATGTCATGTGATTCATTAGTGTTACTAGACACATGTGTTACTAGGCCCATGTGCATAGGGAGCAGATGTGTTCAAATTTGTAGTGCAGCTCTCACACTCTCTCATACTGGTCACTGAAAGTTCCAACATGGCAAAGAACTCTCTAAGGATCTTAAAAAACGTATTGTTGCGCTACATGAAGATGGCCATGGCTACAAAAAAATTGCCAACACCCTGAAACTGAGCTGCAGCACAGTGGCTAAGATCAGCCAGCGTTTTAAAAGCGTAGGGTCCACTCAGAACAGGCCTCAAGTAGGTCTTCCAAAGAAGCTGAGCGCACGTACTTAGTGACACATCCAAATGCTTTCTTTGAAAGATCAGCATAGGAGTCCTGTCAGCATTGCTGCTGAGATTGAAGAGGTGGGGGGTCAGCCTGTTAGTGCTCAGACCATACGCCGCACTCTACATCAAATTGGTGTGCATGGCTGTCACCCCAGGAGGAAGCCTCTTCTGAAGACGAAACACAAGAAAGCCTCCAAACAGTTTGCTGAAGACATGTCAACAAAGCACAGGGATTACTGGAACCATGTCTTATGGTCTGATGAGATGAATATTAATTTGTTTGGTTCTGATGGCTTCAAGCATGTGTGGCGGCGACCAGGTGAGGAGTACAAAGATAAGTGTGTCATGCCTACAGTCAAGCATGGTAATGTCATGGTGTAAGGCTGCATGAGTGCTGCAGGTGTTGGAGAGTTATATTTCATTGAGGGAAACATGAACTCCAGCATGTTCCAGCAAGACAATGACTCCAAACACACCTCCAAGACAACCATTGTTTACTGAAGAAGCTGAGGGTAAAGCTGGCCAAGCATGTCTCCTGACTTGAACCCAATAGAACATCTTTCGGGGATCCTCAAGTGGAAGGTGGAGGTGTGCAAAGTCTCAAATATCTTCCAGCTCCACGACGTCGTCATGGAGGAGTGGAAGAGCATTCTAGTGGCTACCTGTGAAGCTCTGGTAAACTCCATGCCCATGAGAGTAAAGGCAGTTCTGGATAATGATGGTAGCCACACTAAATATTGACAGTTGACATGGTGTATGTTAATATTGACAACTTTCCCTAAGGGGTGTACTCACTTTTGTTGGCAGGGGTTTAGCTTTTAATGGTTATATTTTGAGTTATTTTGAGGGGAAAATAAATTAACTCTGTTATATAAGCTGCGCACAGACTACTTTTCATTGTGTCAAAGTGTCATTTTGTCAGTGTTGTCCCATGAAGAGATACTTAAATATCTGCAGAAATGTGAGGAGTGTACTCACTTTTATGATACACTATATGTATATATATATATATATATATATATATATATATATATATATGATTGTATAATAATTAGATATAGTGCTAGGTGCAACAATCTTTTTGTGTTGCTCATTATGTATATTAACTAATGTTTTAAAATCTTTAGAATTAAAACTATGCTTGGTTTCTAAATAATGTTGCACTTACACAATCCTGTCATCTCCATTTTTGAAATCCCATATGTTTTCATTAATAAATTTGATTGATTTTGAAATATACCCTATAAAATTTTTATCACAACCTCTATAAGAGATAATATATACTCCATCTTCAGATTTGATATATTTCTTGTTTTCCTTATCATTAATTATGTTCCTAATTGTTTTAGAAAAGTTTGTAACTATTTTGGGTACCAAGGTTGTTGAGATTTTTTTTAAAAGATTTCTGTAGCTGAATTATTTGTCAAACTGAGAGGTTGTGATAAAAATTAGTACCAAAGAGTTTCATTGCTTAGTTGGTTAAGCAGCTGGTATGGATAACCAGGTTTTCCTAAGGCAAAATGGAATGCGGTTTGTGTCTCAACAAAAAGCCAATATCTAATCTTAATGCACTGTTCCTCACTATCATAGAAATAATGATCTAAGGGAGTTGTAAGAAAACAAGCAACTAAATTAAAAGAAAATTCAAGTAAAAATGAATAATCTTTATGACATATTGATATTGTTTCTTTCATTTTAAAAGATTTAACCAATTTTCAGGTAGTCTTTCTCTCTTTCTTTATGTATATATATATATATATATATATACAAAGCATTAATGGGTAATGTTTAAGATCAAAAGAAATGGACATGATGACCTGTGTTCAAATCATGAACAAGGCAGTTTGCATTTCCCATAGCATTAATACCCTATGGGTAAATTGTAGAAAATACTAAGCTCTTTAACCTTTGTATGGCAACTGATTGAGGAGAAGGAAAACTTTGAATTCAAACCTTTTAAATTTGTAAAATTGACCTTGTATCACATCCTGCTTGTGTGTAGGGGTTGATATACATATATCTATATATGTACGAGGATCATTCAAAACAATCTAAGCCTCACCCAGATTTTCGATTTATTGCACTCCTCTGCTTTTTGTAAGGGTCTCACTTGCTTAGAAATTAAGACAGAAATCTGAATCAATTTTTCTCGTTTCATAAGAAGTGGTAGTGTGTTGCCACAACAAAAATGTTCATCTATAGACTCTGGTTAAGACTTAGAAATTTTTAAATGACCCTCACACACACACACACACACATATATATATATATATATATATATATATATATATGTATGTATATCAGTAGTATGTATACCTAAGAAGTAAGGTTCACTTGGTCTACCCTATAAAAATCATTCAGTAAAAAGTTTAAAATATCTTTATTCATTAAATTTAATGTATCACTTTTTTTCATTTGTATGATACCACATTTTAGAGACACTCAGTGACTTTATTGGTATTGGAATGAACATTTAGGATTAATGGTTTTGTACTGAACACTTGTATGCAGACATTCATCTTTAAAAATCTATACTTCTGATACGCAAAATTTGACTTGCAGTTTTTTCTTTCCACAATAGAATAATATGACACTTTCAAATAAAACATGAAGTAATTTGTTTACAGACTAAAGTAAGCCAGTATGTAGAGCATTCAGTCACTGCTGATTTGGTCAAAAAGAAAGTGACCAAAAATGCATAACGTTTTTGATAATTTTTGCCAGCATTTTGTTTCATTTGAATTTATTACTTATCATCATAGTTCATGACTAAATAATTTAATAATGCATATAGAAAGTATCATAACTCAAGTTTTGGAATTTTTTCAAATTTTGTTTTGAAAGTTATAATTATAAATACCAACATTTCTTATTTTTATGCTAAATTAACAAAAATATTCATTTTCATCAAAGATTATATACATGTTATTTGTTTACCCCAACATAATTTTCAGGACATGCCACTGACATTATATATATAATGTCAATGGCATGTCTTGAAATTATATATACATATATATTTTACATTTTTCGGACTATTTTCCTCATTTTGTCGCCATGTTTATCACAACATTTCAGTCATTGTATGCTCCAATCTTCTTCAGGTGGTTGGAATGTCAAACTTTGCCCTTTATTTTGCTCACCAGGGTAGACTGTTCTAGTTCCACGAGCCATGTTTAATGGATGTTAGTTATCAGTTATCTCCTGTTAATTTCCCCTCTGAAAGTTCTCCACTGCCTTCACCGGGTATTGAACTCACACTCGTTTGGGTATGTCACTGGATCTAACCAACACCTTTATCCACTGTGCCATGTGTCCTTGATCTTAAAAATTGCTTAAAAATTATTTGAAATCTCTGTTATTGTAAACTCTGTACAAATACTTTTGAGCATTGTTATTGTTGAGGATATGGGTATGACCATATTGTTAAAGATACTTTCTGTGATCAATCAATTTTTCAAATAAGAGAATTCATTGTGTGTATTTGATGTCGTGTCAGAATGTGTAGTCAGTTACTGTTGGTTTGAATGTGTCAAAATCATAGATCAGGAACACATGAACTACAGACAATAAATGCTCTCATTAAAAAAAATGATAGATCATAGAAAACATCTTTAACATTATGACTTGGTCATATTCATATCCTTGAAAATGACCAATGATGGTCAAAAGTGCATGTACTTGGGTTATAGCATCAGATTTTGAAAAATCTTCAAACATACTTCAACTACAGTTGTGGAATCTCTTTATCCAATATGAAAAGGCAAATGAAAAACTCAACATCTAATTCTTGTCTGTTATCTTTTTAAAAATATACCTACAAGAAAATCTGCTGCCAAAATACACACACTGTACATATACAGTTGGGTCCTGAAAGAGTTTGGGAATCATATGGTGCCTTCCTCAATTCATTCCATCCAAAAATCAAATGACTTATATAGAGATTTGAACAGATCAAAGACAGAATATGCAGACATGACGTATCTTTCCTATTTAATCAAACATGTTTAAAAGAAAAAATGCTGCTTTGACAAACACTTATATATATATGATTATCAACTGACTCTCAATCTAAAATTTTCACAATGTAATATTCAATCTATATGTTTAATACTGCTGAATTAAGTTCCTTTATAAGGAAGGTGGCTGCAAAAGTTTTTGCTATTTTTTAATTAAAAGTTTTAATAATAGCTTGTATATATGTGTATATATGGAACTTGTATATATATATATATATATATATATATAATGATAGATATTATATCTTCAACTTTTATAAATTTTTTCTTGTTTAATAAATAGATAAAATAAATTATCTTAAATTTAAAAAATAAAAATAAAGAATTTTTTCAAATTCATTTCTTGTCAGAAGCAATATGAAAACATCTAATTAAAATTTTGAATTTCTCATCTGAAGAATGTTTTTATAAGAAAACTTTTCAGTTAAACTTATAAGAACTTATAAGAGCCTGAAATAAATATATAATGATACCAAGAAAGTGAATTTTTTTTCCTTTTTGTCTTTATATATATATATATATATATATACACACACACACACACACACATTACTTATTGAAACAGTTTCCTTGACTTTCAATGACTTTACTCCAATATTCCAGAAGTTTTGCAATTCTATCTTGTCATTTTTCTACTTTCTGTTTCAGCACTAGTGTTTGGACTACTTCAAATTTCTATGTTTTTACCGTTTCAGTGCTCTAAAATTTAGGAATAATCAATAGCTGATAATATCTGATGGAATAATGATATGAAAAATATTATTTATGAAAAATACTTTTAATTTGACATTTTAAAATATTTTCATTTTTTTTAAGAAAACGAAATAAAATAAAATATAGGTTTTTATTTTCTGATCAAATAATTTCAAGAGATTTGTGAAACAATGCATAAACTGGAAGATGAACAGATCAAGTAATCAGTTAAAATTCACAAACCTTTGGCACAAACCTTATATATATATATATATATATATATATATATATATATATATACACATCAATTTATGTCATATGAGAAATCTTTCACAAATAAAAACTTCAGTAATGGCTAAAAAAACAAGTTATAAATTTCACTTCTCCATCTTGATAAAAACAGTCTTTTTTTTTCATTTTATGTAATGGACATTTCTTCACAAAGATCAGACAAATATTTACTTATCTCTTTCTTGGTGTTAGTTGTCACCCTCTAATTGTATTCAGCAGGTGTTGAAATGAACTATTGATTGACTTAAAGCACCAAAGTTTCACTCTCAATGTCCCTGAGCAGACAGCAGACAAATAGACAGAGGGTTGTGTTTTTCCTTTTAGCTTATTCTGTAACAATCATTACAGATTCAGATGAGTATATATATATATATATATATATATATATACACAGACAGAGAGAAAGAAAAAGTTAAGAGAGAGATTAAGAAAGGAGAAAAAATGTATGGACAAAACTCAACAGACAAACACTGGGCTTGTATTTGTAAGAATACAGATAAAAATGAGTCCTTCTTGATAAACAGGTTGGTTGGTTGGGCTTTATAGCATATAGTTAAATAGTTTCAAGTATTCTTATCTAACATGAATAATTCTATTTAGTATGAATCATTTGTTTGCATATGGTTTAATAATTTCAAGTATTGCTATTTAACACAAATAATTGTATTCAATATTACTCATTCACACACTTGAATGGTTTTAAGTTTTGCTGTATAATACTAACAATTTAACTTAACATCAGTCATCTGTGTAGAACGCAACAATATACAACAGCAATAATAGTGACAATAATAACAGCAACACTTACCTGAGGTCCAGCATTAGTCTTGACTATGCTGGACCTCAGGTAAGTGTTGCTGTTATTATTGTCACATAGTTGAAATGTTCTATTTGACCCATAGATTGGACCCTCATAGGTACTACTATGCCGGATCAGGGTTGACCAGGGAGTAATAGCAGTGAAAGAGTACTCCATGTACCTTACAGCTCCAGGACTGCAGACTAACCATCAGATGCCATTTGGTGACATATCAGGACACTTGTTGAGGGATGTCTTACCCATCAACAGAGATGCAGTCAGCAAATTCTACAGCCTGATCCAACTGAGTTGAGAGACAATCAGATGACATTTGAAGTGAAAATGCAGTGTCCGAAACAGAATATTATTAGTTTATTATAACTTTTTTAGAGTTTTGCACGAAAGTCAGATTGACAAATAAGGAGTGTTCTGAGTAATCTAGCCATTCCCAACAATGTTGTAGTTTTGATAGTCTTAGTTCTTTCTTGAATTTCTAGTTCCCCATAGTCTCTTTTCCAGATTCTGGGGGATTTTTTCAATGATTCAACTCTGGTTGTTATCACTCACCTTTATATTTCATTATTTTTTGGGGGGCTCTTTGGTAAGTTTCCAGGTATTTCTCTAGTTATCTGCTTTTCTTTACTTTTGCTCTGAGATCTGTTGCTACAATGAACTTGTTAACTAGTTCCTTTCATCTTGGCTGCTACGAGATCTGACTCAAATGATCTACTTTTGTCTCCAAATACCAAAGAATTTGGCATGTCTTATTTTCTAGAACAGATTATAGTCTGTTTGTCTGACTAGCTTTTATGGCATATCAACCTTTGTAAGTTATTAATACCAAATTCATTTTTATACTATAAACACTTCTATTTCAAACAATTCAGTTTAGCATGAGTAAACAGTTTATTTGTCAAAAACATTTCTATTTCAAGCTATTCAGTTCTGTAAAACAGTTCTAATTCAAACATTTCAGTTTAGTATTTTTTTTTTCCCACAACTGTCAAAACAGTTCTATTTCAAACAATTCGGTTTAGCATAAGTATGCAGTTTAAATGTCAAAACAGTACTATTTTAAGCAATTCAGTTTAGTTCTATTTGACCCATAGATAGGACTCCATCATGTGAAACCGCTCCATGCCAGTGTAGACCTGGGAGAGAAGGCATTAAAGGGGTACTCCACATTCCCCAAAGCTCCAGCATAACTGGAACCTCACCATTCAGATTGTTTAGTGTCATCGCAGGACATTCGTTGGGGAGGGTTAGGGTTAGGGTATTCTTTAACCCCAGCCCACTAGTCTGTGTATATACCATTTGTCTCTATGTTTAAAGATTAGTGATTTGCATAATTCCCACTCAGATGTATCTATTCTTTTGATAAAATATAACAGCTTTATAAAAAGTGGGTACTTTTTTCTTCCAACATGGTACCCACCTGAAAACAAGTGACACACTGTTATATATTTCAGAAACAGGTTGGTGTGCTCCTTTAATCCTTTCATTTCTTTTCTTATTTCAATGTTGATATAATTTCAATAGCAAGATTACTCAAATACATTACTTTTTATTTTTTTACCCTTTTTTTCTTCTTCAAATCTTTTTGAATTCTGACCAGAAAGCTCAAACATTGTTAAAAAGATTCTTAGCTTTTAGAACATGTAGTGACTAAGATTGAAATTTTGACTTGAAAAAAATCTACATTTGGAGTTATCTTTCTTTTGTCAGACATTCAAACTTATAGAAATTATCATTAGGGTTACAGCTAATGTAGACCAATATTATTTACACATAATTGCAAATTGCCATGAAGAAAGAACATTTTAACATTATTACACTCACATAAATGTTGCAACAATGTCCCATTTTTATTGTCTTATGAGAACATATATACAAAATCAAATAAAATCTAGTGTTTTAATAATTAAAGTAATAATTGTTACTTTCAGTTTTGAAATCTGCCTAGTGAAGTCCTGTTATATTTCTTATTTCAAAAATGTTTATATTTCTTTGTTATTCAAAATAATATCAGGTTTTCTTGCTTGAAAGATATGAGATAGGATGTCTTGTCTGCATTCTTCTTCTTGTTTACTTCTTTTTAATTCTATTTTTAACTCTCAAGCTTATGAGTTGCAATAGCAGAACCTATTTCTATTCTATAGAAAGACTGCAAGATCCCATCACTTGACCTGAATCTTAGTAATAAAGCCAAAGCATAAATCCTTTATTTATTTTTATGCTTAATTCTTCCAGACATTCTCAATGCAAATGTAGTTCTTGTGTCTTTTCAGAATCCCCCAGACTTGAAAAAGATTAACAAAACAAAACAAAACACAAAAAATAAACATAGGCACAAAAAAAGATGAATTGAATGATGTATAAGAAGAAATTCTTGTCACAAGGAATTTGAATCAGAACAACTTTAATTCTGGTGTCTTCCTCTAATTTTGGATTAGTATAAAAGTGCTGTCTGATTCTGATGGTTTCTGCCATGGCCAGCAATTGCTTTGTTTGTTCTAAAAGTTAACTGAAGAGGAAATACAAAAGGTTACTTCCCTTGCTGTTCATAAAAAAAAATAGAGAGAGAAAAAGGATTTTTTTTTCTTCAATTTTTCACTTCTGATTGAAAAATCAAAGAGAAAATCATTTGTAAAAGGCTTTGACATTTTTTTAGATGTCTTTCAAATTTAATCCACTCATTCACCTTCTTTGATGAATGAATAGAAAAACAAACCAATTATACTTATATTTGTCTGTTCTTTATGTATATGTATATATGAATTAATTTTACAAACGTTTTTATTGAGTTTTGTCTGGATGGCTGTTTTAATACAAGCAGTATTTGAAATTATGAATTTGAGTATGGCAAAAATGATTTTTTTTCTTTTAGATTGGTAATTTGCATATCCTCACTCTTAGTCTTATAGGATTTACACTCCTATATTTTAAAATGGCCGTGATACCACTTGTTCCCAAAATAAAGATGGTGGATGTCAGTAAACTAATCAGTCTCAAGAACCTATTGGCCAGGAAAGTCATGTGATTTGTGTTCACAACTACGTCTGCACCTTTGATTTTATCCCGTGCATTTGGAGCCGACCACATGACAAGGATTGCCTATATCTACTCTCGTTTTCCAAGAACTCATTCTCTCATATTTTGACTTCCAGAGACAGCACTCTCTCTCTCTCTCTCTTCATTTTGACTTCCAGAAACAGCTTGACCTTGCTACTTAGTAAGACACAACTCAATACACATAACATGGGTGCATATACATTCTGCAACCTTTTTCTTTCCTGTTCTGCCTTTTCGGTTAGGCTTATTCCAGCCTCGAAGCCAGCCTCAGAAATTTCGTCAAACCTCGAAAGAGACAAACAACCAACAGGGGAGAAGACACGTTCCTTATAGAATACACTGCTATTTTTCAGTAAATTGATACCTCGCATTAAATACTTAACGTAAATTTTATAGTCTACAGGACACTTTTAATATTTAGTCGTTTTCCATAATATCCATGTTAGTTACATGTACACCCAGAGAGTAATATTTAACAGACTATATTTGAATATTCATAATGTTTGTAATGTTTCCTTTTTATGTATTTGTTGATATATAAATCTAATTTTGTTTGTACTGCTTTGTTTTGAATGTTCTTTTGTCTGTGTTGTTTTACTTCATTTACTTTTCAATAATGAGCCAACATAAATTGTGGGGAGTAGAATCTTCACCAAAACTCAACATACCACCACAGTCTCCATTCCCTATCCAGCATTATCATAGATATCTTTACTCTGATATTTGGTGCTACTTATCTTGATAGTGAAGTTGTATTACCTTTAATGTTAAAAGTTTTAATATAATTTGTTAATAAGATGATAAAACATTTTAAGGAACCTATCATAATCAAATCAGAATAGTGATATCATCTTGAATTTTAAAGCAAGATTATTCATTATCATTAACTGCTTAAACCTGCAAGTGTTTCTTGCATATATTTGTCTTAACAAAAACTTCCTTTTGTTTGTTTTTTAGCGAGTCTCTCCATTGAGATGTAGACTTGTGTCCGCTCCAATTGCTCTTAATCACTTTGGTGATTGTCCTCTGGATCTTCTGTTGATAAAATCATTCAATATATTCAGGCAGATAATGAAATTCTACTTTTTCGTTCAGACAAGGGGTCTGTGTAAGTTTTAATAGTATATATTTTTTGAATAAATGATATTGTTAGTTACTATTAACCATCATCAAGTCGAGCTGACAGAACAGAATTCCCTGACTCTCTCTCTCTCTCTCTCCATCCATCCCTATCATTTACTGCTCCAGACAGGCCTTACAAAGTACACTGAGTGCCTTCACAGACCTGATGTAAATAAGATCTTGCTGATCAGCCAACACTGACACCTCCATGTGTAGGGGGTCCATAGAAAAACATCACTCGCTTCTCCAGCTGTGTTTCACATATATGGTTCATTTTACATTGTTTTGAGAGGGATGGTAAGTGTCCGTACAGCTGGTGTTTTCTGAGATATTTATAATCTAAATTGTTTTTTGGATGAATGTAATACACAAAAGAGGGTGAAGGGTATGCCTCCTTGACAACAAGAAAACCACGTGAAATCAACTTCTTAGTAAACAGTCCTTCATTCTTCTTCAGCCTCTTTCCTCCGCTCTCCTGTCTCTTTCTTACTCGATGCGTTCACTCACTTCACATTCCCTCTCCTCTTCTCCCGTCTGCCCGAGACTTAAACGATATTGTCTAAGGGATGTAACTCATACCGCCTTGCTGGTACACTTCACTAATGCAGATTCTGCCTTTCAGATTCACAACAGTATTGCTTCCAGGATTTGTTCAAAATAGTACGTGGCATTCTTGTGTAGTTCCTATCTGGCTTTTACTCCATGCATTTTATTAGCATTTGTGTGGTGTATCCATATAGACCTCCAAATGATCGATAACCTATTGATAGCACTCTATGCCTTTGCTAGGCGTATATGAGCATTGCTTTCAGTGGATGAGATATTACTGCTGAAGTATGTGGATTTGTCAGTTGATTTTCGAGGCCTGCCACTTAAAGTTGAGATGGCTTCTTCTCATTTAAAACACATGTAATCTGTTTTATTTGCATTCACATGGAGGCTGACATTTCCTGCTGCTATGCAAAAGGGATTAGGCTTGGGCTGGTGAATTTACAATAAGTGCTAGATCATCTGCGTCATTTGCATCCGTTATAGTTTCTGCAGGACATCATCTATTTCTTGCTTTTTTTAGATCAACAAATGTTTGAAGTACGAAACCTAGGCAGATTATAAACAATTATGGTGCTAATGTATCTCCTAAGAAAGTACCAGAAACAATGTCAAAGAATTTATAGCGTTTCGGGAAATTGTTAATTTCTCTAACACTATATTTTTTTAGGCAACACAAATGAATGACGGAACTTTTCTTTAACAACACAACAAAGAAAGTTTTTTATTTGCAGCATGGAATATTTGGTTTGCTTTTGGTGCTGCAAGACTCGTGGAGTTTAGGCTTGTTAGTGTTGGAGACGAAATGGCGTAGCGAGATGTTGAGATGGCAGCGTGTGTTGCGGGACGTGTGAGGGATTGTGTTTAGAGTCACCGTGTAGTTTTGTATCTGGTATTTGGGGGAGAGTCTGCGTTGTCTCCATGTGGTCGAGAGCGGAGTTATGCTCAGATCAACATAGCCAATTTTTGGGGTGACACAAAGTTGGGCCTGTGCGAGGCATGTTGTATGTTTCTAATTTATGTTCAACTGGGATTCCTCGTAGGAAATCCATAAATTAGATGGTTCCCTCGTTGAGTGTCCATGTTGCTGCTGCTGGTGTTGCTATGTTAAAGCCTCAGTGAGATATCCACACTGGGCGGCTTGTCTAGCTAAAAAGCATCGCTAAGTAGGGACGGCCAGAGGAACGTCTGTTCTGGTCGCCGTCTCAAGTCAAAGAGACTGGGTTGGGCTGCTCACCCGTTTTGCTATCCGGAAATGAAGATCTGGGATGAATAGGATTAGTCATCCTGATTGGTTGAAATTAAGTGTCGAAATAAATTGAGTGCCAAACCAAAATACGAGATTTTCCTCTTCTCTACAAATTCAGTGTTTCCATCAGGTGAGTGAACCATTGTTTTCATGTTTTTATAAAGTATCATTATAACTGTAACAATTTCTTTGGGTAGATCTTTTGCTGGAAGCATTTGTACCATCTTCCATCTGTGTACAGAATCAACTCCCTTGAAGAAATCTATCTAATTTGTTTCTTAGGGTTACCATATATTTATTACTAATATTTCTATTAGTATGTGAGGACAAGTTGTGTAAGCAGAATTTGTTATTTTTGTCTTTGCCATTTTGCGTATTCATATCTCCACTGATGATTAGAAAGTCGTGTTTGAAAATGTGTCGGACAAGAGAAGATAGCTTGTTGCAGAAAGTGATGATGACTGTTTCATCACTGGCATGGGTGGGACTATAGTAAGAGATAATTGTTGTGTAGAGGTTGCCATCAAATGTAGCATGTATCATTCTCAGATTGATTTTCTCTATGCTATTTAGTGATTTTAAAGCACAAGAACTGAGAAGCATGACTACTCCTCTTGGCATTGATGGAATTTTTCCATGCAGATGCAGACACAAATGTCTTTCTCTATGGTATCATCTATGTTCTTGTACGCATATAATACCTATATTATACTCAGCTGCAGATGTTGTTGGCTAGTTAACTATGTTTAATGCTGGAATGTTAAATATTGCTATGTTAACAATGCTTTTGCATCTAATTAATTTTGATTTCAGTTTGAGCTCTATAAATGAATTTTTGAACACTGGGGTCAGAGCTTGGGTATTAGCCAAATGCACCCCTATTTTTCCTAGCAATGCAGTTTGGATATATATATAAGATTTGAACAACTCATGGTAATCTTTCATTGGCTGTTTTTTCCTCAACAATAGACACCACACATAGATGAGTAGCAGTAATTTTCTGACTGAACTATTTGATCCTAGCCTTTGACTTATGAGGTTTTTCCACCCAGCATCTGGTGAAGCTCACTGTTGGCCCAACTTTGGATTCATCCACCTTACTTCACATCCACCATGCTGCTTCCAATGTTATACGCTGGTATACTCCTCCCTAGCTTCACAGGATCATATACCAGACGTTATTATTCATGATTTTTTTTTTTTTAATATTTTAACGGGGGTGTCCTCGTGGTGTAATGGTTAAAGTAATGGGCTGCGGAATCGTAGTAAGCGAGTTTGTACTCCAGTCGTGCTATTACGTTCACTTTCGGGCAAATACCCTTGGGAAAGGTATGAACCTCCTTATCCTCCCTCCTTTATGGGTTAAATAGTACCACTACTGTTCTTCGAGGAGAATAGCTTCGGCATTAGAAGAACCTAGAAAGGTTGATATGTCATTAAACAAAGAAACCAAACCAAACCATCATGCTTTTAAGCAAATATTGTAATATGAATTAGATTTTTAAAGTTTAAGAGAGATTATAAGTCCAACAATCCCTTTTTACTTCAATCAAGCTTTATGGACTAATTTTATTCATTAACAATTAACCTTCAATTTAGTTATTGCCTATATATATATATATATATATATATATATATATATATATATATGCTTAAAATTTTAACATTTGAAATTTTGAAGTTCAAGCTGTCTCCTTCTTATTTTAAGCCAAATTTGTGAGGTTTAATTTTACATCTTTAAATGTTCGGCTACTTTTTCTTACTGATTTCTTACTGTTATCAAAGTTAAAACATTTTTCATACAAGTAACTTTTGGATTCTAATTCAAGAGCCACCTATTCAAAAAACAAATGTCTGTGAGTTTAGTTATGCATCTTTCTAGTTTCTTAATAGAATTTATTTTTTTATATTTTGGGACTGGCTAATTACATTTGCATAAAAGTTTGACTAAAAGGCTTCTGGGAATTTTTTTTAAAAGCATATTTTTTAGATATAAAAAATGGTGGAAATGAATGTTAGAATTTAAGACACTTCTCCAAAAGTCCAAGTAAAGTAAATTAAAAAAGTATCCATGATGAGTTAGAGAAAAGTATAGTAAAATTAATGTATATACAGTCCTCAATAATCTATCTCAGAAAATCAAATAAAATAAAAATAAATGAATGAATTTAGCATCACTTAATTTTATATTTTAATGCACTTTAAGGACATGTAAAGAAACTGTAATGAAATAAATTCTGTACAAATTCAAAAGAAAAGGCAGTCTAAGTACCCTGTTTATATAATGTTAAAATATAAAAAGGATTCAGTCACTTGTACCAAATTTATAATTAAGTTATATAAAATATAGTTAATTTTCATTGATAATATTAAGTTACCCTTTTTTAAATAAAGCAGAGGCACGAGCGTAGCACGTCGCGATCACGGAGGCGGCATGGCTCTTTCAGAGTCAAGCCGGGGTTACTGTCGGAGCTGATATGATGCAGAAATAACCCGAAATTGGCAATGAAGACAGCGCATCACTGAAGACCTCCCTGATGCATCTAAGATGTATGATTGAAATATACGTATCAATTCAATATCGTAAAAAAACAAATACTAATCCTAAATTTGCACGTAATCAAAAAATATATAATTTACACATGATTCCTTAAGAATAAAGAATGTGATACTCAGAATAAATAGATAAGAAGATAAATAAAAAATTGTCACTTTCCTTATTTACTTTAAAATATACGCTTTTCTAGGAGTGACAAAAAAGACATTCGTTCATTTTGATGTTAGCATTCATATATAAATACTACATATAAGTAGTAAAGTTGGTGACCGTAGTCGAGGGCGACCCCAAGGCTCCCTTTTCAATGGCTACAACATCAAAGTGTAGAGAAGGGTGCTACTGCTTTTCCCCCGATTGCTCCACTTTACCCTTGATATGTATCTTATAATGCTGAGTGTTAAGCGAGGAGCTATCAAATACCATTTTTTAAGTCTTTGGTATGACGTGACCTGGGACTGAACCCTGGTCTCCTGGGCCATTAGTGAACAGGCATTTGCATGTTGAGTGAACCATTGTAAATTGATTGCCTGGTCCCTGTCAATTCCTGCTTTGCAGGGCCAAGTCTATCACTTGGGATCTGATGCACCCCAAAAGACAGTTGCCAAGGGGGTTGCATTCTTAGTAAGTATCACGCATGAGTTTTAATTTATGCATGCCCCTAACCCATTATAAAATGACTTCGTGTCAAATCTGACTTGATGGATGTCAAATAAATCCATGCTTTAAAAGAATGCCAGTTCACAAAATGAAATGATCTAGTTTGAAATAATAAACTTTTCAAAACATATAACATTCATCTTTAAACTTAAATATTTCACTAATCTAGAAATTTTCATGAGTAACAGAACCAACTTTGTAAACTATTTTTTTTGACAGTGTGCTATGAATATAACACTTCACTTTAAATAGCATTTGTCCATTTGGTTGTCTATCTATCTGTGAATGAATTAATCTACCAATCTGCTTATAAACCTCCACCTAAGTAGTTACTCAGTTATATAATAAGGAAATACGTAATTTACCTGAAAGGCTACACTAAAGACCAAATAAATAGAAACTTAGAACTGTGATAATTTCCATTTTCTATCAAATGATATAAATGAATAGTTTTATCATCACCCACATTTTTCATTCACCTGATTAGTAATAAAATAAATTGTAGCAGCTACAGATCTATTTCCTTTCGTGAATCAATTCCCCTGCTAAGAGAGTCGGACACTCACTGACCAATTAACTGGCAGAGCGCATTAATTCCTTTTATCTCTCAAGAACTATTTTTCTAGTCCCTTTTGGTAGAACGGACAAAGTCAGAGAGCCATGAACCAGCAGCAGAAACAGATCTCTCTCACATGACTGCCACTGATTCCACTTGGAACCCTTCGCTGAAGAAAACGATGATGCTGGCTTCGCACACGCTTCCTACAAACCAAGGATCAACATACTGAACAGTGACACCAAAGGGACACTTTCTCACTCTCACTACTTTACGCCTGCCACTATAATAAACCTTTCTTTGTGATGTTGTTAAAAAGTTTCGTCATTCATTTGTGTTGCCGAATAATTTATGGTGTTAGAGAAATTAACCATTCCTAAAAACACCAAAAAATAATAGTTGCTATGTCATGTGATAGTTATGAAGGATGCTATGAAAGTAAAGCTTCCTATTTATTTTCATAGAAACAACAAAAAGATACAGAGGATATGATAAAACCATTGGATAAGGCACGTTTTCCTCTGTAAAACAATATTTCACATAATTCACTTGTTTTTAAAACAAGGACTAAAAACTATTTTCTAAGTTAAAACAGCCCCATAATTTAAACAAACAAAAAATCTTCTGTTCTTTATGTAAATCTCTTCTACCGAAAAAGAAATCTCTAAAAAACAATTAGAAGGAGTTCACATGGCTTAGTGACAAATGTAAAGGACTGCAACATCATAGTAAGCAAGCTTGAACTCTAATTGAGTAATTAAATTCATTGTCAAATACCCTTAGGAAAGGCATGATCTTCCTCATCCCCCACAGCTATGAATGGTAGTACCACTACTGTTCTTCAACAAGAATGGCTTTGGCATTAAATAACCCTCAAATGTTGATAAGCCAATGAATAAAGAAACCAACCAAATCAAATATCACTAAGTTGAGTAAATTGATTCTCGATCTCTACAGTAAAAAGTTAATTAAAAATGTTACTAGAAAAAAAATTAAATGTAAAATTAAAAAAAAATCTTCTGAATGAAATATATATATTTTGTTTGAACTTTTGAAAAGTATAAAAGTTGAAAATTTCTCTAAGTCTGTAAACAGTTATTTCTATTACTGTGATATGTCACCCAAAGAAAGGCTGATGTATGCAGGAAGTTAATTAAAATGCAAATTAAGTTGAATAATTGATTCTTATAATTACAGCTTTGATTACTGAAATTTATATGATATAATCTATATATCTCCCTTGAGCCGTATAACCAGGTTAATTATTTTTCATTACATTGAATGAGCTCAAAAAGAATAACACACTGAGTTTTATTATTTTTTTTAATTGTAAATTGCCAGTTGATGTAACGCTTGTTTTTTTTTTTTTATCTATATGCTAAGACTAATATATCAGACTAGAAGGGCTACTTGGCATTTCTCAAATGAAATGAATATCATGATATATAACAGTATTAAAAGAAATATATTCGATTATACATTTCTTCTGAATTAATCAATTTTGAATTTTTGATGTCAGACAGATATTTCTTTTTTGCTATATGGTTTACATCAAAAATTAAATTCATGCGCATACTTATCACAATCTTTTTGTATGCCGGTAAATCTTGAACCCACATTGCTGACCTCCAGAGATACATTGAAGCCCTTGAGATAACATGTTACTGTAAATTCTTTCATCCAGAGACCTCAGCAGAAATGAGGAGGTCAGAAAAAGAACAACAGTAGCCATTGGGTCACAAGACAATCAATTTAACATTTTGAAGAAAAGGAAAAAAATGATGCCGTGTGGATATGTGATAAGATTATCAGGCCTGGCAAAAACTATCCTGAAATGCACAGTGCCACGAGGAAGACAAAAAAAAAGGCCGATAGAAAAAGGGGTGGGAAGATAACATCTGGAAATGGACAAACCTGTCTTTTGCTGAGTTGCAGAGTTCGGAGCTCAAAACCAAAATAAATTGTTAGAGAATTATCGGCAGTACCGCTACAACTACTTAACCGAGAGTCATGAGACTGATGAGGATGAATTAATTGATTCATTCTATTTGTTTATTCTTACTTAGAAATGGATCTTCATAAAATCTATATTGAAACAGAGTTTTGTTTCATTGCTAAATGAACTAAATATAAATAAGAAGCCATCTAAAAAGTTGCACTTATTTTCTAATTCTTTTCTTGTAAAAGTTAAGTCAAAAACTATTGTTAATATACATGAAAATAAAACAATATATATTAAGAGGGGTATAACTCTGCATGTACAAATGTATCCCTCCTTTGTTTTTTACTACCCATTCATCAACTGGATGAGATGTAAAATATGGGCAAAGTTTTTTAAAACATCAGTTATAAGAATTTGTCCACTCTAGTAATGTGAGTCATTTATGAATGAACCACGAATATCGGATTTTCGGTGAATATGTTTTAATATTACATCTGATTAGTTGTGCTACCACTTAAAAATACCTTCACTTTTTTCTTATTTGTCCCTCTGCTCAGTGGTACATAGAGTTGACCGTATTGAAAGCAGAAATGTTCAAAGTAGACAATGATATTATCTATTACCTGATCTTCAGATTTAGTTGTTTGAGTAAGATCTGAAATTTTTTCCAAGTTTGGATACCCAAAAAGTAGTCATAACTTGGCTCTTGCTTGCCAAATTGACTTGAAACCATTTTCGCTTCTATAAATGGACAAATCTAGGAGGATCTTATGATAGGGAAATTTATGCTAAAATGTTTTGTTTTCCCAATAATTCAGTTACAAACAAACAGATCTAGAGATTTAATATTATAATAGATACTCACTTTGTAGATTAAAAAAAATCTTTGTTTGCTAAAGGAGTCAATACATGCATTATTATGGGGATTTTTATATGCCCCGAAAAGCCCGGTTTATTCCTACGTTTTGTAAAAGAATAAACCGTACTTCAACAGCAGTAGGGAAATGGTTGACAGCTTTTGAAGAAAGGAGACGAACGACTTTTAGTGCAACAAAATCTATATACAACAACAACAACAACAACATTAAACAGGGTTTTACACCAAGTGGAACAAACAACGAATATGTAAGAGTTCAAAAAAGAGTTCAAGATTCAGATAGGTGGTAGGGTTTTGTAAGGTTTGTAAGGTTTAGTTGTAAGGTTGTTATAAGGTAAAGGTGTAAGATAAAGATTTAAGGTAAGGTAAGGTTAGGTTTGGTTATGTGAAGGTAAGGTTTGCAGATAAAATGCCTGCTTGAACTTGGCTGTGTGTCCTGTTCCTTTTAACTCAGCACGTGCGTTTGTCGCTCTTGGCTCCTGGCTGGTGGAAGAAGGTACCAAATACGTTTGCCGTCAAGGGCTGTTATGAATTGACCTGTTGCTAACAGCGGTGGGAGTGGAAAAAAAAGGAAGAATCTCCAATGGAGCTCTTTTTTTTATAATGGACGCCACGTGACCCCAAGGGGATGCTGATATTGGGTGAAACAGGATCACCAGTTCCTTAACAAAATTTCTACATTATATATGAGAGTTGATTCATAAATGAGGTTTCTGATCCCATGAAATAAGTTTTAGGTGAGATAGAATAATGTTTGTTTGTTTGTTTGGGTTTTATGGCATATCAACCTTTGTAGGTTATTTAATGCCAAATCCATTTTTATACAAATGAACAGTTCTATATCAAACAATTCAGGTTAGTGTGAGTACAGTTTCAATGTCAAAAACAGTTCTATTTAAAACAATGCAGTTTAGCATACAAAAACAGTTCCATTTCAAATAATTCAATTTATCATAAGTTTGCAGTTTATATGTCAAAACGGTTCTATTTCAAACAATTTAGTTTAGCAAAAGCATGCAGTTTATATGTCAAAACAGTTCTATTTTAGGCAATTCAGTTTAGCATTAGTATACATTTAGTTCTATTTGACCCATAGATAGGACCCTATCAGGTGCTACCACACAGGACCAGAGCGGACCTGGGAGCGATGGCAATGAAAGAGTACTTTGCATTCCCTGAAGCTCACCATCAGATTGTTTATTGTCATATCTAGGACACTCTTAGGGGAGGTCTTACCCCTCTGCAGAGAAGCAGTCGTTGTATTCTACAGCCCCAGACGACTGGGCTAGATAGAATAATGAAACTGGTATCAAAGTAAAGTAAGTTTATTTCTCTTCAAAATTATAGATTTATTTTTTGCTAAAGTCATAATTCATTGTATGAAAAATGTTGACTCTTTCCATTTTGGAAACAACCCAAAGTTTAAAGGTACTAAATTGAGGCTGTTCAGAGGGTGAGACAAAAATGAGCATTTCATGCTTTTCTTTGTGTTATTTGCTGACTGCAGCCTTACATTGTCATAATGTAAAGAAATAAATGTTCTCTTTTTTAACTTTGTTCTGCTGATGTGATGAGTACTCACAAGTTTTTAAAATAGCTTACCAAATGAATCATTTCAAACTGCTTTCATATAACTCAATTTTTAGCACTGATCACTGCTTTATACATAACTCAAACATAGTACTCATGACAAACAAATGCCATTGCTTTAATGTCACACAACAAACTACTATTAATAATGTTTGTACAGACTCTTTCATAGCAAAGAAAAAGCATGTTTATATTTCCACTATTATCAGAAGTGATAGGAGATCTTACTTATCAATGAAAATAAGATATCAGTAAACTCTGGAATATTATTCTTTTTAATGTTATATATGAAGTTTGAAATCATGTTTAATCTAACCCTACCCACTAGGCCAAAATTTTACCTACTTATTTTATTTTCTTAAACAACATCTGTGGGAGTCCCCATGGCATAGTGGCAAATATACTGGACTGTGACATCATAGTGAGTTTAAACTCCAGTCATGCTATTATGCCAACTTTCAGACAAATAAGCTTGCAAAAGGTAAGAAGCCTCCAACTCCCAATCAGCTCTAGGTTGAATCTTGCCACTACTGTTGTATAAATATTGCTTTATCATTTAATAACCCACAAAGGTTAATATGCCATTAAACCAAACCAACCAACCAACCAAGCTAAATAATATCATTTTCCAATCTTTTCTGTTAATTATAAATTCACATTGAACAGCTGCAAATGATAATTGTTTTTAAAAAGATAAATCCCTCAAAGAGAAAAGAGATTTGTCAATTATATTTTTATATTAGCTTATGAAGCTATCATTGTTCTTTAAAAGATTTCACAGAGTTTAAAGAGAAATTTTTCTGTTAAAACACTTAAAAAATTTATCAATTTAAACATTTTTGTTTTTCCTCCAGATGATTATTTTGAACTAAACAATAATGTCCGTTAATTATTTTTACATCTCCACAGTGAAGAACTACATATAAACCGATTTAAGAATGTTTTGATTAAATCTGAATAATCATTTTAGTAATTAAATTTATTAATCAATTTTTTTCTTTTGACATTTGGAAATTCAGATTCTGTATACATTTTGCCTAAAATCTCTACCACAGACAAGATTCAACACAAAGTCAATTTATGAGTGGAGTAAAGCTGGTTTGAAGTTAGAGTTTTCCTTCTCCTTGGTTGGTTGTCACATCAAGGCTAAAGATCCTAGTCTACTGTTCTATTTGTCCTGAGCTTAAGTGGGAGAAAAAAGGGCATTAATATTGAATGTTTAGCTATGTCTTGCTGCAATATGGATTATGTTGATTATTGTTCTTAGCAAATTGTCTATAAATAATCTCCTGGAGAGTCAACACATTTATTCCAGCAAGATTTAAATTGGTCAAAGGACTGCTGAAACTTGTCTTATCATATAATGTGAAAGTACACTATTTTTCTTAAATGTCTTCCATGGAAATCTTACCTTTGAGACGAATTTTCAGTTTAGGAAGCAAAAAAAAGTTGTACAGAATGAGGTTTGATTAGTATGGATGTTCATTGGCCAAGTGGGTAGAGTGTCCACCAATGACCCGCGTCCTACCAAAGACTTTAAAAATGGTACTTAACACTCAGCAATATAAGGATCGTATCAAGGGTAAAGTGGAGCAATCCAGGGAAAGGAGTAGCACTCTCCCCTACACCTTGGTGTTGTAGCTATTGAAAAGGGAGCCTTCTGGTCACCTTCGACTACGGTCGCCAACTTTACTTTTACTTAGTATGGAGGTTGCTGCACTTGCAGAATTCTCCTTTTCAACAAAAAACACCAAACATAATGTATTGAGACTACTGATCAAAAAGAAGTATGCTGATACTACACACTGATCTGAAGCATAATTTTGACAGAAACTATGTTGACTGTATCATGTTGTTATATCTAAAATGTTTTCAAGAAAACAATAACTGAATTTACACCCGATTTACTCTTATTTAATTTGGATTGCAAGATTTAAATTTTCAAAATGGTCCTCACTGACCATGTACCAGATGAAGCTTAGTAAACAAATATATAACCCTAAATCATAAAAAATACAATTTATAACAATGGCTCTTCTCTTCAGATTCCATTGATAAAAGATATGAATGAAATACAATGAACATTCTGGCTGTCATTCAACTAAAACAGACCTTAATCTGAAAAAGAAAAACATCCTGAAAATGTTACTGGTAGGTATTAAGCAAAAAGAAACAAAACAAAACAAAAAAATCCGGAAAGGCAAAAGAAAGTGATTTGTGAAAGAAAGACAGTCTATTTGCTTTCTTGTCTTTTCTGACTGTAAATAAAATGTCAGCACAATTTGATACCTTTGTGGTCCAAGTCTGACAAACATTTCTAGAATTGGCAGCAGTAGCAGCATCTTTTAGTAATGTCCAATGGCTGAGAAGTAGAAGTTTACAACAACATGACCTTTCACTTTCCCTGACCTTTCATAAAACACTTTGGCACAAACTTTCAATGATGACAGAAAGAGCCCAGGCTGAATCAGAAAACAAACATCTTCAACAACACATCAAGCAAAGAGACTAATATATCAGTTGATAAAAGACCATTGAAATGTAGTATCTCTTCATATATAAAACATAATATGACTTTATTTATAAAGTTTAATGTATTATTTAATTCAATTGTATATTAAAACACTTTAGAGACATTCAGTGGATTTATATCTATTGCAATAAACATTTGAAACTTGGGAGCAGACATTCATCTTTGAAAATCATTACTTCTTATACATGTATGAAAAATGAAATTTAGAGAAACCTCTGTCCACAAGAAAAGGATATGACACTCCTTTATGAAACATGGTGTAAATTTGGCTAAAAAACTTACTAAGTGAATATGTATTGCATTCAATATCTCTGATTTGCAGAAAAAGAAAGTCAGCCATTATTCTTAGTATTTGTTTAAATTTTTGGCCAAATTAAGAATTTCATATGTTTTAAGAATTCTGTTCCAATTGAATTCATACCTTATCCTAGTTCTTGGAAGATGATAATCACATAATTTGATAATTCAAATAGAAAATAATTATAATTTAATGCCATTAACTTCTTTGAATTCCTGAAATTTTGTTTTAAAAGCACACTCAGATATTAATAATAGCAAATATAAATACTTGAAAAGGCACACACACACACTATATGTGGGCTTTTGAAAAGTTCTTGGCTACAAGAAAGAAATAATTTCTTTAAAAACTTTTATTGAATGTATTTTTTGTTTTAAAGAATTAAAAGTGTTTTGGTATGCCATGTGTGGAATGGCTGTATATCATGGCTTTAGATCTTTTTCTTTAATCAGATTGTAAACTCCTCAGCACCTACTGGTGTGTGAGTATATATATATATATATATATATATATATGCAAGAAAATAACGGATTGTAATCCGACAGTTTGTAAAGAAAAATTGAGAACAAGGTAATCCAAGTAGAAGGAGAGATTTATTGAGAAACAAAGTTGACACAATAGCATTTCGGTTCTGCTGAACTATCATCAGGACTATGAGGGGTTATATTAGTGATGTTAAGATAACGATGGATGTGTAAAAGTTTTTTATGTATTTTTACACTTTTTACGCATCCATCGTTATCCTAACATCACTAATATAACCACTCATAGTCCTTACGGTGGTGCAGAACCAAAATGCTATAGTGTCAACTTTGTTTCTCAATAAATCTCTCCTTCTACTTGGATTACCTTGTTAAATATATATATATATATATATATATATATATATATATATATATATCACTGTTGAGTAATGAGGAAATCTTTTGTGGTTGTAACTTAAGGCATTAATTCTGTAAATATAAGAACAGAATTTATCATTACTTAGAAGTGAGATCAGAATAATAAAGTTTGCTGAAGGAAATGGAAAACTTCATAAGTTTCAGGGGTCACCGATTCATGTCAGAATTTGAACCTTTGTTTATTTGGCTTTCGTATTTGTTGATCCAAATTGTGTTATTTAGAACCTTTGATTTTATAAATTTATTATCATTTAAAATAAATACTTTTTGAGTTTTATTATCATTTTATATATATCCCAAGAAAAAGAACAGATACTCAACTCCTATTCTAATGTGAAAATTGAAGAACAATGCTTTGATCTTATGCAGAAGTGTGCATAAGATCAAAGCATTGATCTTATGTAAAAGTGTGAATATACTCAATCTGATCTGAAGCCTCTTTTTGATGTAAACTATGCTGTTTATAAAATATTTTGCAACTCCAAAAATGTTTTCATGAAAATAATTGAATATACATCCACTTTACTCTCAATATTTAAAAAAAATTGGATTGTAGGATTTATATTTTCAAAGGATTATACTCAAAGAATTTTGAATGATCAAATCATATGAAATTGATTCAAGAAGAAACCAAATCTCTGAATGACTGTTTATGAGCGACTCTGAGGTTCAGTATTTAAAAAAAAAAATACGTAGTCTTGAGGGTTAGCAACATATGCTAGAAGGAATGATGGTACTTGGACTTATTTCATTTTAAAAAAAAAATGTAATTATACTTTTTTTACAATTTTTAATTGAGATGATACTCTTTTTTTTTTTTACAATTTTTAATAGAGATGATTCTTTCTTATACAATTCTTAATTGAGATGTTACTTTAGGTTTTAAAGTTGTTGTGGACTTGTCATTTTTTTCATAAGTTGATTGATGAAGAATTTTTGTGTAAAATACTTTTTCGAATTAGAACTTTTTAAAGACTTTTTTTAAAATGTTGTAACCAGTCTAAGGGGAGAATGATAGGTAATTTGAGAAGAATAATCAACAAAATGGCCTTCTACACCAATGAGCAATCATCACATTGAGAATTTTCAGCTAAGATATCTCTCACATGTGAGCAACCATTTGTCCTAACAGATATTTTTATTTAAAAAGGTGAAATTCAGTAAATCATATCAGTTGATAAAATCCTGTTAATACAAGAGAGCATCTCATTTAAAAGCAAAAGCATACATTTATTATAGAAGATATTGTACAAAAAAAAGAAACAAAACTGTTTAAAAACGTTGCATCAATAGGATGTTTTAGTGCAAATAGGAATGAAATATTTTATATTAGTGGGACATCTCCACTCTAAAAGGAACCCCTCTTAAACTAGTAGACAAATTCACGTACCTAGGAAGCAGCATCGAATCAACCAAAAAGGCCATCGAAACGAGGTTAACGAAAGCATGGACAGCTATCAATAGGCTATCGACTATATGGAAATCAGACCTAACCGATAAAATGAAACGCAGTTTCTTCCAGGCAGCGGTCACATCGATACTGCTATATGGATGCACTACATGGACGCTAACAAAACGGCTGGAGAAGAAACTAGATGGCAATTACACAAGAATGCTGCGTGCAATCTTAAACAAGTCCTGGCGGCAACACCCCACAAGACACCAACTGTACGGCCACCTGCCCCCTATCACGAAAACTATTCAAGTTAGGCGAACCAGACATGCAGGACATTGCTGGAGAAGCAGAGATGAACTCATAAGAGATGTACTCTTATGGATCCCCACACATGGCCGCGCAAAAGCAGGACGACCAGCTCGAACGTACATTCAGCAGCTATGTGAGGATACAGGTTGTTGTCCTGAAGACCTACCTAGGGCGATGAACGATAGGGAGGAGTGGCGAGAGAGGGTCAGGGATATCCGTGCTACCAGCGCGATATGATGATGATGACATTTTGTATTACCGGCTCATTGGCCCAGTGGGTAGAGAGTTTGCATCATACCAAAGACTTTAAAAATGGTATTTGATACCTCCTTGCTAACACTCAGCAATATAAGGTATGTATCGAGGGTAAAGTGGAGCAATCTGGGGGAAGGAGTAGTGCCCTCCCCTACACCTCGGTGTAGTAGCTATTGAAAAGGAAGCCTTCGGGTCATCCTCGACTACAGTCACCAAATTTACTTTTACTTTTTTTACATTTTGTATTTAAAAAAATGTAGGAATCTATAAAGATGAACAAAAACAAAATCCTGTTGCAATCAGGACCTGGTTAATTGTCTGACATTTCCCTTTTGATTTATTTTTGTTCTAAAGCCAAAATCCATCCAGAAAAGTTATTGATTTCAGACAATAGAAGAGCCAGAAGAAAAAGAGCTATGAAACATATATGCTCACTTGCAAACAACACCTTGTATGCATTTCAAAAGCTGTTTCTTTGTTTAATGGCATATCTACCAACATGGGTTATTTAAACCCAAAGCTATCCTTGTAGAAGAACAGTAGTGGTATTATTTAAGCCATTGCTAGGGCAATAAGGAGGATCATACCTTTCCCAAGGGTATTAGTTTGAAAGTGAATGTAATAGCATGAATGGAGTTTTAACTCAATTACTTTGAGGCCTCAGTCCAACATTTTACCCATTACTGTTGTGATGCTGACAAAAGAAAGACACTGGAAATGCAAAAAGGTTGATAGGAAAACATATATATTCAAGTAACAGAAACAGGATACAAGTGAACCTGGTTAAACAGTTGTTAGTGGATAGGAAGTTGAGAATCCAGTGGTAGACTGTCTACTACACAGATGGTATCACATGTGATTGTGTCATGCTGATTTCGTTAACTCCGTATAATGCTCTTGTTGACGTGTATTTATGGAGGAGGGTGAGTCCATTATGTAAGGAGTACAACAATTACACCATAGGGCCTCACCCACATTCCAAATTTCCAAATTAAATGCTTCAAATGATGTATCAACAATGAAGGAGGACAATTTTGCAAGATACAATCTTATTAAATTGTTAGTAAACCAATGAATTTGCTTTTGAAAGTGTTCAATTTCTTTTTGTATACCCAAAAATTAAATGAACAAAGTTAAAATCCCACTTGTTGGGTGAGTTGTCAGCTAGTATTTAGTTCCCATAAGTAGATATTTTGAAATTACTTACACCAATAATTTCAAGTAACTGACATTCTTAAATATTTTATTCATATATATGCTAAATATTTTTAATACTCCTAATTATGTAATTACTAGTTGATCTAAGGAAACACTTATGATATGTAAACTGTTGTCTCATTAAATATTGCGAATATAAAACTGTTTTAAGCAAATGAGAATAAAGAAAATAAGACTATTTTTGATGTTGGCAAAAAAATTTAAATAATATTTTGGTAATGATAGATTAATGGCCTGAAGTTTGACAAGAAAAAGGTCATTGATTTACTGTTGATGATCTGAATCACTACAAGTTGTTAAAATTCCAATTCTCTTTCCATAGACATTAATCTGTCATTGAAAATCAAACTACTCTCTTAATAAGGGGCTTTCACCTCAACTTCTGACAGCCACCAGTTATCAACAAAAATTCTGACAAGTGGACTTTGAGGAAGCATAAAATGTGCATGGAAAACGGAGCAGTTCATTATTTTCCTGCCAATAAATGGAGACTCTTTAATTCTTCTTTTTTTGTATGACATATGAAATAGTTTTCCCATTTAAAAAAAAAAGTTTGATTAGATTTGTTTTCTCAGTTTTCATAGACTAGTCTTCTTTGATTTTGGTTAAGTCCTACGATTGAATATTTTCAGTTAATGTTTTTTTTAATTAAGAAAAAAATCTTAAAAATCATTAATATATTTACTTGAATACAATGTGAAGAATTTAATATTAAAAATATAATTATATTGTGTGGGATCAAATCTATAATAAAAAAACAAAATGTATTTTCAAAAACTTATTGGAGGCATGTAAAGATTATCATTGTAGGAAATGAAACTTATGACCCAAGTTCAAATCCTGGATTTAGCTATTTGCATTTCATTTTGAGCTAATGATCTTGTGGAAGGCATGAACCCAACTCTTCTTCCCTCAGCTATGGGCTAACAGTAATGCAGACTGGATTCTCTAGTTCTGTTCAGGTAATCAGTCAAGGAGAAGGAAAACTGAAGGAAAACCAGCAGTACTCTACTTAAAAAATTGACCTTGTGTCACATCTTGCCCGTGGCAGTGGGGTTGGGTAAATAGATAAATTAGAACTTTCTCATTTCTAGGTAAATGCAAAACTTTTGTGTTCTCTAATCATCAACTTTAAAGCACTATGCATCAGTTTAAAAAGATAATAGCCTGAATTATAAGCAGAAAAATTCATTATTTATTTATTTAACAGAACTGAACTGGTTAAAATTAATGTTTACTTTTATTGGCATATCTACCAACATGTAAACAAGATTTGAAGATAATTCAATCTTTTTTTACATTCTTTTTAATCTTATTTTTGTTTGTCTAAGTTCAGTACACTACCAAAACAGTGGGGTGTCCTTGTGGTGTAATGGTTGAAGCACTGGACTGCAGAATCGTAGTAAGCAAGTTCAAACTCCAGTTGTGTTATTATGTTCACTTTTGGACAAATACCCTTGGTAAAGGTAAGAACCCCCTTATCCTTCCATAAATGAGTTAAATAGTATCACTACAGTTCTTCTTGAAGTTTGGATTTAACATTAAATAACCAATGAAGGTTGCTATGCCATTGAACAGAAGAAACCGAACCAAACCAAACTACCAAAACAATTTTTAGTTTGGTAGAAAATGTTTTTACATTTCTTTTATAAACTGTAAGTTTCTTTGTCCAAAATGCCTTAGAATTTACACATGGCTTTGGGTTATTTCTGCATGTAAATAAATCTTCATATGAAAATGCATATATTATATTGAAGAGAAAAACATGAAGAAAGTAAATATATCTTAGTAATGTATAAAGGTTTTAAAAAATACAATAAAAAATTAAGTAATAGATTCAATAAAGATAGTAAGATTTGACAAGAGGTTTTTTAGGAAGTTACATATTTTAGAGTAAAATACTTTATATTCATTATTCATGTGAATCAGTATGATAGATAAATGTATAAACAAAATGAGAACCATTAATATCTCTACAGTATGGTTAAAGATATGGAAGTCTGTTTATTCTGAATTCCTGAGAATGATAAATTCTTTGAAGGCATCTTGAGCCATGGCTTCCTAGAAGTTGTCAGGATACATGAAAAATTCAGTTTCATGTATGGGTTGAATAGAAGAGTCTACGACAATTTTAAATGCCTGTACAAAAAAGTCTAGAAAAACTTAATGAATGTATACATATGAGAAAAAGTTAAAAAATGATTATCCTCTAAAAAGATAGAACTAAAAGACCGCATTCTGATGGATTTAAAGAACATTCCATTGATTACTACAGCAAACCTACTGAAGTGAATGCCATCAAGACTTTAAGCAGCCGTAAAAAATAAAAACAGTCACACCAAGTACTGTTCTGAAATAACTTCTTTAACGAGCATGCACTTATTTCTGGACTGCTACAAATTCATATTCCAGTTTATAGAGTTTCAGAGCAGTAGAGTTTGATGATGAATAATATCTAATAATATCTGTGAAGATTATATTATATTTCACAAGAAATAATAGATTTGGGAGGATTTTAAAAAATTTGTTTAAGTATACTTATTCATTAGTGAAACTGTTTCGTTTTTTGTTTTTAATGGCAAATCAACTTTCATGAGTTATTTAATGCAAAAGCCATCCTTGTGCAAGAATAGTCGCGGTACAATTAAACCCATAGCTGAAGGGGATAAGGGAAATAAAACTATATATAGAAGACACTCGTGAATTAAGATGGGGTAAGAAAAAACTAACGAAGTCAGATATCAATAACCAACAACAATGACAAAATCTTCTGTAGCCCTATAAATGCAATGTTACTAGTTCAGTTTTTGTTGCTTCTTTTGTGTCATATTAACTCTTTTAAAGCTACTTTTAAAAAATTAACTTTCCTCCTGATGCTGACATAAAATAAAAAATTGTTGAGAACAATACAAAAATAAATAATTACAAAAGAAATATTCCTTCTTGTCTTATAACTTTAGTTCATCTCATTATATATATATATATATATATAGTGTAATATATATGCTCTGAATGTAATTTTTGTTATATCCCTGAGAAGGAATTAGGGATTAACAATAGCCATACATCAAGTGCTCACATAGATTTATATGATATTCCTCATATCTTCTATAAAAGAATAATCCACACACACTGTCTTCAGACACTGACTGGATATTATAAAATATATATATATATATATATATATATATTTGGTTTAATTTTGTTTGGTTTATTTGTTTAATGACATATCAACTTTTGTGGATTATTTAATAGCAAAGCCATCCTTGTAGAAAAATAATAGCGGTACTATTTAACCCATAGCTAGGGGAATAAGAAGGTTCATACATTTTCCCAGGTTATTTGTCTGGAAGTGAATATAATATCACAGTTGGAGTTCAGCACATTAGTCACTACACCATAGGATCTTATACGTATACATATATATAGCTCATTTCTAAATTACATCATATCCATTATAGAAAAGAGCAATATTGTAAGTTATAACTTGACTAATTTTTTTAACCAACTTATTATGCAATGGTCATTAATTCAGATGTACTAACTAAGCATATAATCTGATTATCAGACTAGAGCCTTTTTAATTTATAAAATGTATAGTTAGTGAAAAAACAGGTTTTAGTTGCATGTACTACACTGATTTCAATTAATAGACTGTACCAAAAACTTTTCTTATTTTAGTAAAAAAACATCATCAGTAGTGTTAATATCTTTTATGTCTCTTGTTTGTACGATCTGTTCACTCTGCTTAATTTGGTAATACTAAGTTAATTTCACCATACTGTTCAAACGTTTGTAAAAGTTTGGCATAGTAGATATTTGAATCTGGGCAAGATTAGGATTTTAATTTTTAAATGTATGTTTAATTTAGCATGAGAGATATAATAGAAAAACACAGAGAAAAATTGAGAAAAAAAAAGGTCAATTTATCCCTATTTATATTTGATTATCATTATTTTCATACTTGCAAGTATGATACAAGAACATCTTAAAGAGTACCCTTATCTCTTGCAAAATCAACATCATCAATGAGCAATAGAGACTGTCAACAGGGAGGTATGGCAGCATCACTTCTACCAGGCAACTTTCCCATTTAATATTGTAGAGCAAGAGCAAAAGACAAAGGATGGTAGGATAAAGCAAGAACCTTATTACCTTGGCTGCCAGACATTCTTCTCTCTTGCACTGATGAAGAAAGGCCTGTTTCTTCCTTATGAGCCTCACTGGCTACCTGAAAGACTAGAACAGATGTGGGAAATCCTCCTAAATCTTTGTTTGAAAGCTAAGCTCTAAAATATTTAACACATCTGGGTATACAATTTTCTTGCTGGTTCTTGCTGTTTTCCAATTCAAATGAAATACATGCCTACAAATAGATATATGTACATCATGAGTAAAATCTTATAGGGAAATCCTTTATATCTAAATATGCACTTTCAAAAAATCACATTTTGAAATCTATTTTAAAATGCTTTCTAATTTATTTTATGCCTTCATAAATTCATACCTAAAACATGCACATTCCTAAAATCTATTAAATCTCTGCATCTGTTTGGAATTGAATTATTGGAAAAATGGGAAATTCTGACAGAAACTTTTCTATAATAAAATAGCTATGAGAGTAGATCTCTGGTCCCACAATGTAAGAGTGGTCAACAGTTTAGTTAAAGATATGAAAATAGGTGACTTGTTTATAAAGGTAAAAGTTTGTCTTGGACCAGGCACACAAGTTGGATAAGCTGATAACAAAAGAATGGTGTACTAAATCACCACAGATTTTTCCAGAAAACACTTCTAAGGTTTTGAATATAGAGTTTTGCCAAGGTTAAAGAGCCATGTCTGCCCTAAGATTTGCCCATAGTTGTGGGGAGAAGAGAATGGGTTCTACTTTTCCCAAGGGTATTAATATGAAATGAAATACTAACCACCTCACCCAGGATTTGAACTGGGTTCATCAAATTAGTTTCCTATGAAATAACTAATATGCCAAAAGCCCTAAGAAATACAGAATGTAGTAAAATGCTTGATAGCACAATATTGCAAGTGAAAGACAATATTGACAATATAAAAATCTTTTGCAAAACAGACAATTCCTGTCTCTATGATTCTGCACATTGCTCAACCCAAATTCTGGATAAGAGGCTTTGCATAGAGATGGATGTTTTGAGAGAGATGCTTGAAAGAAAAGAAATTGCAGAGATCTCTTGGGTACCAACTAACACACAAATTGCTGACTCTTTGACAAAGAAAGGAGTGCCTTCATTTAAGATCCTGGGGTTCATATCTGAGCCGAAAGAATCCTCTCTTTAATGTTGTTACATTCTCTTATTTTCTTTTGCAGAACTTATGCCCTACAGAAATGAAAAGATAAAGGGGGAAGCACTGTTAAATCACGCAAGTTACCTCCCCTGATACTCTTGAGAAAAAAGAGTGTTTTGCTGGGACCAGAAGAGAAGCGACAGCCATACTTGTTTATGTGATAGGGGAACGAGGACTAAGAAAAAGGGTGTCTCTCCATATACTGAGTGTTGTAGTCTCAATTCTTTATATTTAACAGTATCAAAATACTCTTAGAGAATAAAGAAACTTCCACTCCAATTTGCAACTTAATAATAGTGTTTTGCTCACATTAACATTGATCTTGATAATTACTCAAACGAGATAATTATGCAACACTAATTATAGAGTAGTTCTATTTCTTTGATTGGAATAAACTATAAATTCTATAAATAATGTTAGTCCATTGATTTGATGATGACCATTTGACTCTTTCAAAATCAAATCAAGACTGAACCAAATAAGTACTATGTCAATATTCTATAGCAGAAAAGATGATATATCAAGTAAAGGAGAATAGAAAGAAATAATGTTATTTTATTTTTGTTTGTTTATAAATGAATATCAATTTGCAAAAAAAAGTAAAAATAACCAAAAAACAAACACAAAAACAAATAAACTAATAAAATAGATTAATAAGTTAATCTAGTATATATATATATATATATATATATATATATATATATATATATTGCAGAATACCTTTCTTACTATACTGTAATATGTGAGGTTATTCCCGAATATTAAGCAATATTGAGTGGCCTCTTGTATATATATATATATATATATATATATATATATATTGCAGAATACTTTTCTTACTATTCTGTAATATGTGTGGTTATTCCTGAATGCTAAGCAATACTGAGTGGCCTCTTATATATATATATATATATATATATATATATATATATATTGCAGAATACTTTTCTTACTATTCTGTAATATGTGTGGTTATTCCTGAACGCTAAGTAATACTGAGTGGCCGCTTATATATATATATATATATATATATATATATATATATTGCAGAATACTTTTCTTACTATTCTGTAATATGTGTGGTTATTTCTGAACGCTAAGCAATATTGAGTGACCTCTTAAATATATATATATATATATATATATATATATATATATATATATATATATTTATATATATATTTATCTATTTATTTATGAATAAAAGTTTCTATCTATCAATATCTAGATCTGTAGACATTATATAAGTACTGTATCAGGCTATAAAATTATAGAGCAATCCTTATATGAGTGTTTGCAAATATAAATATATGCATATTTAATCATTTATGAGTGTAAATACACATACAAAAATTTACACATATATCGGTAATTTTTCTTTGTTTATCAGCAAAGAATGTCTCAGAAGTTTTCTGTAAAATTGAAACTGCATGACTGTTCAATAAAAACATGAATGCTAATTAAAATCCTTCACACCTTTCTAAATAGAAGCATCAGTCTCATCATTTGAATGGGAACTCATCTGGTTCAAAGGTCATCGAGTAGTAGATCAGTGTCAGGTTATCACACATGGTCAATTTTTAAGCTGAGTACATTGGTTTGAATTCATTGTTTACTATCTTGAATAGTTATCACACCAAGGCTACTATTTACCCATAACTGGTAAGAGAAGAGATGGGTTCATGCCTTTTCCCGAGGCATTAGCATAAAGCAAAATGCACACAGCTTTGGCTAGGATTTGAACTTGCATCAAGTGCATTTACTATGATGATAACCATCATACCTCAGTGACAGGTCATTTATTATATATATAAATGTGATATACCATATATGAATAAATCAATATATATATATATAAAATCATAATGTAGATTCTTCTTCTATAAACTTTGCCGACCTTCTGTACTTCTCTTAATGTGTTTGTCTCTTAGAGTAATTGCCTCTGAATTGTCTCTTTATAAATTTAATCAACTCAATAAATTGTTCATGATCAAAATCTTAATATTCTCCTCGATCACTGATTCATTTTATCACTTCCTCAGTCATTTGGAAAATATAGCAATAGAGGAGAAAACTTATTCAGAGTCATGCACAGATGATATTTATAACACATGGTAAAGCACATTGAGGAACTGATGCTGGAATTAATTGTTGGTGCTTAATTCCACAAGACTAGCAGGAATGGTTTTCAAAGGATCCAACTTTTATGCAATTATCTCAACAACAGGGAAAAGAAGCATTTAAATATTCCTTAAAAGAAAGAAATGAAGATATATATCATCATCAGTTTTTTCTAGATCAATTTTCCAATTCTCAATTTTTTCCTTCTAAATTCTTCAATAGGGTCAAAAACTATATCCTATTTTATCAGCTTTCTAATTTTTTTATCCTCTACTGATTTTTCCCCACGTAAGACTCACAGAAAGATTTACTATTCTAAACAATCTTACTTACTGCCAATATGCATAGACATTAACGTAAAGGTATAATCAATATGGGGACACGTAACTAGAAAGTAATCATATACTAAGTATATTCTAAAATTTTTGCTTTGAGGCTGCAAAGACTGGATGGAAGAAATACAATTCAACAGGTTTATGGGTCATCTAGTTGTAGCTCTTCTACCCTACATTATGAATGAGGGCCCAATAGTTCAGTTAAAGATGTAAACCAAAGGTTTACCTACAAAGGTGATTTTATTTATAGTAGTCATGGTTTGTATAGAACTAGCTGCATTTTTTCGAAGACCTGAAAACAGAAGAATGATGCATCAGTGTTCCAGAAATTATTGTAACAACTCTTCTCAGGTTTTAAGTTCAGATAACTGGTGAGTCCAGGTAAAACATTAGGATTTTGAATGCTGATTTTCAAGACAATCAAGTAGACACTGTCAAGATCTTTGTTCCTTCATTTCCAAATGCTAAGCTTTAACTGCAAATGTCCAATTTGTAAAAAAGCACAAAATATTATTTAGTCCAATTTATTCTTCTTGTTTACAAGTTTATTCCATAATTTTTTGTTCATTAAAGATATAGGTATCTAAGTTATTATCCTTTATCTTAATGATAATTTGTACAATTCTCACAAAGATTTTTTTTGTCTAATGAGTTATATATATATATATATATACAAATTTCATTAAACATAATAGACATCTTCTGTCTACATATTTTCTTCTGGATCCGTTCATATTTCCGTATTGCTTTTATCGTATTTGACAGGAATTGATTTTTGTATTTTCCATAGTTGTATATATCCCTAGTACTTTCTGCCCGACTTTGGGCCATCATCAGGGGAGGATCTATTACAAAAGTGATGTAACTTTTGTTTTTGCATATTACTACTGTGTAAGAGCGTCTTAACCGTTGAGGATTATAGCGTTTGCTTTTAAATTGGTTTCTATAAATAGTGTCAGTAGCTAAAGATATTTAAGTACATTAGCACTGGTTTGAAAATTAATTCTATTAAGTGTTGGTTGCATGTTTCTAATATGTATTGCTTCGAGAATCTGTAGTTTTTGTTTATTATTTTGATGTTCTAATATTGTTGTGTTGTTGGTGAGAATTTTCTGTGATTGTGTTGTTGTACTTAAATGTCTTTAGCAACTGACACTATTTATAGAAACCAATTTAAAAGCAAACACTATAATCCTCAATGGTAAAGACGCTCTTATACAGTTGTAATATGTAAAAACAAAAGTTACATGACTTTTGTAATAGATCCTCCCCTGATGATGGCCCAAAATCAGGCAGAAAGTACTAAGGATACATACAACTATGGACAATATATAAATTAATTCCCGCCGAATACGATAAAAGCAATACGGGAATACGAAAGGATCCAGAAGAAAATATGTAGACAGAAGATATCTATTATGTTTAATGAAATTTGTATTAACGAAGAAATGCTGCTAAAATATACATATATATATATATATACACACACATATATAAAAGAATTTTAAAAAGAGGCATTAGTTTACAAGACTTTCATAGTGAATACTCTATTGTATCGACTGGAGTTTGGGATAACCAACTAATTACAAATTATCCAACTTGATACTTTTCACAAGAGTTGTCTTCACTCAATTCATGGATACAGAGAGCAAGACAGAATTTTAGATATGGATCTCTTTGCAATTTGCAATATTAGAGGCATAGAAAACATACTAATACAATCACAATTTAGATGATCTGGAGACGTCATTTGAAAGATGCTCATTTATAGATTGCTTCAGGATGGAAATAGAAATATCTCAGGTACAAAGACAAACTAAGAAACAACCTTAAACCTGTTGATACATTCAAACAATTTGCTTCAATTTGGAATGTTTGGAGAACAAAATGCCAGAAAGCCATCAAGAAGTTTGACATATTCTATTTCCAGCTCTCTTAAAGAAATGAGAAAGAAGGTGAATGCCCAATGTGTCATGCCACCTACTTCATTTACTAACTTTCCTGCATGCTGAACCCACATACATTGAAATTGATGGAAGAGTTAATCCTATATATACATATGTGTAAGAATTGACAAAGTTATAAGTTGAGAACATCTACAAAATATGGATGATGTTCCATGTTAATAGACAAAAACTGCAACTCAATCCTTCCGCTACTATAATCTCTGGATTTGACTCTTTCAAACTTCTTTTTTTCCTAATGTTGAAATCTACCTTGATCAGTTAAAATTTTCAGATGATAGAAAGATAAAAAATTTGATACAAGACCTGCTCATTATTTCTTAAAACAATGTCTTGAAAAAAACTGGGAACAATGGAAAAGGTTATTTTGTAAATAAAGGAATATTGTTTTTGGACAGTTTGGCTTATATATATATATATATATAATTTGCCTTGATTATGTACTCAGAATGTCAATAGATCTAATGATAAAAAAACCCAGTCTTACACTAAAAAAGACAGGTGGCAGACAGTATCCCAAAGAAAGTATCATGGATGCAAATTATGCAGATGATCTAGCACTTCTTGCAAATACACCTGTCCAAATTGAATGACTTGCATAGCCTGAAATAAGTTGCAAGAAGCAATGGTCTTTATGTGAACTCAGATAAAATTAGTAGTAAAAGAATTTAGAGTAAAATTTGAACTATAAAAGAATTTAAAAGAATAAAATTTTCAATATAAAAGAATTTAGTGTACAAAATTCAATATGAAAAAATGATACTAAAGCCAAATTTAGTATTTAACTGGGTATGTTTAAAGGAGGCTTCAGTGTGTAATTTTAAATGGTAAGTTCTGCTGCTTTCTAGTTTGGATACTGACTCAAAAAGATAACACAGACAATAAAGTTTTAGAAAGAATTTTTATACAAAAGAAACAAGAAAGAAAGGGATAGAAAAAATAAAGCTTCGCAAATTTTAGCGTAATATCTAAGAGAGTGCCCAGAAAATAAAGTTCTTTAAATTTGAGTATTTTCTTCTTTTTAGTTTCCTCAAAATGTCTCAGTTTTCATTTAATTTTGAGTTTTCTGAAAGGTTGTTTTTTCAGCAAAATTCTTGGGTTGAATTTTCTTTCAGTTGTTTAACTTCATAGAATTTTGGTAGTCAATTTTCATTTAATTTTAGTTTTATTTCTTGGGAAGCTTCTTGCCTGTTTGAATACTTATTGGCTATTTAAGAACTGAGAGACAAAACCTTCCTGCTGGCTATTTTTTCCTGCTTTAACTGTTTGGTCCCTGAATTCCTACTGAGGGTCCAAATAGTAGTTTTCAACAAATAGTGGGAGGTAGCTTTTTGGTGCCGTATTGTCTAGAATTATTTCTCCCTTTTCCACTATGGCCAAAATCAAGTGCCACACTTGGTCAGTTTGTTACCTTGTTAGAAATAAATTTTTATTGTAGACTATTTCAAATATCATGGTAGCAATATCTCAGCTGTAGAAAATGATGTCAGCATATACATAGTAAAGGTGTGGACTGCTATTGACAGATTATCCACCATATGGAAATCTAATCTCTTTGATAAAATGAAATGAAAATTTTTCTAAGTGGTAGCTGTGTCAGAACTATTCTATGGTTATTCTTACTGGACTTTAATGAAGGGCCGGAAGAAAAAGCAAAATAGGAACTCCACAAGGATGCTACATGCTGTTTCAAACAAATCCTAGAAACAGTACATGACAAAACAGCAGCAGTACAGCTACTTGCCTCCCATCTCACAAGCTATTTAAGTAAGAACAAGACATGCTGGGCACTGTTGAGGAAGTAAATATGAACACATAAGCAAAATTTTTCTGTGGGCTCTCACATCTAGATACACCAGTGTCAGTAGGTTTATAGTTAGACATTGTGTGGACACCGAATACAGTCTATAGGACCTGCTGGGAGGAATGGCTAAATAGAGTCAAGAGAATCCATGTTATTGTCAGTATGGCTTGATTTTGTTGATGATTATATATATATATATATATATGAACTGACATAAATTAAAATCTCACCAAGAAGATATATGATACAAAACTGAGAAGGTGAGATTTCAATTTTAGTTTTTATACTATTATGCTAGCCAACATTTGAGCACTTTTGATTGATTAAATGCTTTTTAAATAATTATTTATTAATATCTGATTATATATATATATATATATATATGTGTGTGTGTGTGTGTGTGTGTGTTTATGGATGATATTTTATGCCTGATAAGTCCTTAACACATTCAAGAAAAGAATGGCTTCTGTTCAGGAAATTTTAAATCCGAAAACAGGAGAAATGAGGTACCAAGAGTGTTGAATTGCAATATAAATATATGGAATAGCAAATACTTTATATATGTACATGTGTTTGTGAGACAGAGAGAGAGAAAGATATATTTTGGAAAATTGTAAATGACAATAGGGTTGAGAAATATAACCGAAAACCTGAAAACCAAGTCGCTGAAAATAATAGTTTATTTGTATAACATGTTACTCTTATATAGCTTCACCTTGGCATTTTCTTTTTGGAATGATAATGTAAACATAATGGAAATGGATGCTATATGTTTGGGAGGTTTAGAAATTTAAAATTTTAAAATTATTCAAATATTTTTTTTGGTGTTGTGATTAGCACCATTACAAAAATATAACGTAAGATTATTTATGACATTTTCTGCTATCATGTTAAAAAAGAAAATTCAGTATTATCTGATGAAACTGTATAAGCAAACATGTTATATAATTTTAATGTTATTGTCAACAAACTAGTTTTCATTTTTTTTTCATCATATTTCTTAAAAACACACTCATAGATGTGTACACACACACATACACACAGATGTATATACATGCATATTGATGGATGATAAAGATATAACTGTTGGAATTACAGAATAAAAACCAACTCACAATATTGAACCCTCTTCATTTTAACTTTTATAATCAAGCAGCTATCATCATCATATCGTGCTGGTAGCACGGATATCCCTGACCCTCTCTCGCCACTCCTCCCTATCGTTCATCGCCCTAGGTAGGTCTTCAGGACAACAACCTGTATCCTCACATAGCTGCTGAATGTACGTTCGAGCTGGTCGTCCTGCTTTTGCGCGGCCATGTGTGGGGATCCATAAGAGTACATCTCTTATGAGTTCATCTCTGCTTCTCCAGCAATGTCCTGCATGTCTGGTTCGTCTAACTTGAATAGTTTTCGTGATAGGGGGCAGGTGGCCGTACAGTTGGTGTCTTGTGGGGTGTTGCTGCCAGGACTTGTTCAGGATTGCACGCAGCATTCTTGTGTAATTGCCATCTAGTTTCTTCTCCAGCCGTTTTGTTAGCGTCCATGTAGTGCATCCATATAGCAGTATCGATGTGACCACTGCTCGATAAAATGAAACTGCGTTTCATTTTATCGGTTAGGTCTTCATTTGTATTAATTCTTTTATAATTAAATATATATATTAATTAAAATTGGAATTTAAACAGCAGTAAATTCAAGAAGAAATAAAAGTAAGTAAAGTTGGCGACCGTAGTTGAGGGTGACCAGAAGTCTCCCTTTTCAATAGCTACTACACCGAGGTGAAGGGGAGGGTGCTACTCCTTTCCCAGGATTGCTACACTTCACCCTTGATACGTACCTTATTTTGCTGAGTGTATAGCAAAGAGGTAGCAAGTACCATTTTTAAAGTCTTTGGTATGATGCAACCTGGGATTGAACCCTGATCTCCAGGACCATTGGCGAACATTCTACCCTCTAAAAGTACTCAATGTGCAAAAAGTCGAGAGCCAACATTGCAATATCAAAAGTAAAAAAAAAGGATAACTTACAACTATCATAGTGATGGAGAAAAAGCTTGACGGCAACTTACCACCCATCATGAAAACTATCAAAGTTAGACAAACCAGACATGCGAGACAGAGGTGGAGAAGTAGGGACAAACTCAAAAGTGTCATACTCCTGTGGACCCCTTCACATGGATGAGCAAAGACAGGACGACCAGCTAAAACCTACATACAACAGCTCTGTGCCGATACTGGATGTAGCCTTGAAGACCTGCTGGAAGCAACTGACGACAAAGAGGGGTGGCGAGAAAGGGTCACGGATATCTGTGCTGATAGCCTGACATGATGATGACAACTATGAGTTTTAAGACTCCAATCATATTAGTCACCAACAGCAAAAAAACAAAAAAAAAATCCAACTTGATCATTCAAAGTTGTGAAATTCAGAATTTTAAGTTATTAATCTAATATATATATATATATATATATATATATATATATATATTGCACTGGTTTTCTCATGACTGAGTGGTAGAATCTTAGATTGGCATTTCAGTCAGCCAAGTTTTGATCCCAGCTTCGGGAATCTAGCCTGTCTAGCCACACTGAAGAGTTCTGATAGAACGAAACAGGTCTGTCTGTGGATGACAATATATATAAGTTAAGTTGGCAACTGTAGTCGAAGACAACTTGAAGGCTCCCTTTTCAATAGCCACTACACCGAGGTATAGGGGAGGGTGCTACTCTTTCCCTTGGATTGCTTCACTTTACCCTCGATATATACCTTATAATGCTGAGTGTTAAGCAAGGAGGTATCAAGTACCATTTTTTAAGTCTTTGGTGTAATCCAACCAAGGATTGAACCCTGGCTACATACACATATATATGTTAAATAATGGATTAGTTGAGTGTAGAATTTGAGACAATGAATTAGAAATCATACTCAGAGATGTTAGGTCAACTGAATGAGATTGACAGGTGATGAATCCAAGATCAATTTTGAAAATTTTGCTGTGACTGAATAATTAGTCTGGTAACTGATGAGTTAAAGAATTTTGAACAGTAGAAATGAAATTTAATCAGTTGGCCCAGAAAAAACTGATGAACACATATGTAAAGATGGTGAGCACATATTTTTCCATCCATGTAAGAAATTTATCTTCTTACGATTTGCAACATAGTAAAAGATGAATCCTTACAACTAAGCAATTAATAAAGAAAATATTCACACTAAAACAGTGTTTTAGTATTTATTCTTCCCAAATGACCCAAAAGAGCTGTGTGAGCTAGCGACCAAAGTAAGGATATTAACCATTGAAAATAAACAATGTGGAGGTCAAGACAAGAAGAAGAGATCAGGCTATACAATGTGTGTTTATGTATGTGTGTGTATATATATATATAAGACATACTGGGTGCTTGGTAAAGCAAGGACTAACACATAAATGATGTTCACCTGTGGATTCTAACACATAGAGACACCAGTGTTGGCAGATTTGGTTTGATTTAGTTTGGTTTTATTCCATATCAACCATCATTGTTTATTTAATGTCAAATCCTATTTTTATATATATATATATATATATAAAATATGTGATTTCTAAACGTATTTTGTACATACACACAGTTAAATGATTAAACAGTGTTTTTTCAAACAATTCAATTTAATATAAGTTATTTGTTTGCACTCGGCTTAAATGACAAACAGTTCTATTTGACCCATAGATAGGACCCTATTAGGTGCTACTACTCCAGGCCAGAGTGGTCTTGTGAGCAATCACTATGAAGAGGTACTACACATTTTCCAAAGTTCCAGCATTACTGGAGCCTCACTTTCAGATTGTTTAATGTCATATCAGGAGACTCAGATTGGGTGTCTTACCCCTCTGCAGAGATGCAGTTGGTGTATTCTACAGCTTTAGCTGATGGGGCAAAAACTTACTTACATCAGCTAGGTGCAGATATTGGATACTGTGTTGAGGATCTTCTAAGAGCGATGGCCAATAAAGAGGGGTGGCAAGGGAGAGAGTGTCAAGGGAATCCATGCTATCAGCATGACTTTCTCAGCACAGTGATGATGATATATATATATATATATATATATACATACATAAAGATTTACCAGAAGGTTTACATTTAAATTGTATATGAGAATTTGTGGATATACAAATATGTGTGTTTACATGATAACTACTGTTTCACTATTGAGATGTTTTTTTGACTGGATGAAAATAGATATTTACTGAGCTTAATTCAATTTGACATAAGGCCAGAATTATTAGGCACCAAGTGAGAACCAAACTCACTATTTATAACTTTGTAGCCTACCTCAACATTAATTATATCAGATGAGATTCTAAAAAATCTGAACATTGCTTCGAGTTGGTATAAAGCTGCAAGGATAGAGTAGACAGTAAGGATCAAATTCACTCTCAGTCATAATGATTATTAACCAAACTAGAATGTTAACAACTTCTCCATGGGAAAATCCCTGTGGTGTTCTGGCTAATGTCCTGGACTGCAGTATCATAGTAAACAAGTCTGATCTTCAGTTGTGTAGTTACTTTCACTTTCACTCTCATGTAACATAACTGAACTGCTCATAGAAAATTGAAATTGAATAAATAAAGCAGATAGTCTCCAAATAGTCAGGTTGAGGCACTCATGGAAATTAAAAATGACTAGAAAAAAAACTTGGGGGTTTGAAATCTTGAGCACATGTGTGGAGCCCTTGAAAGCAGATGTCCCTCCTGCTGACACCAAACGGAAGGAAGGGGACGACTTGTGATTTTGTGCAGTTGGCAGTGAGACGTGATAAAGTAAAGATGTACAGTTAAGCATCAGCTGTGAAGATGTGAGGAGACAGAAGTTTACAAGCCCCAATTTTAGGGATGCATTTCAAAGGCGGCATTAGACGAGATGGGACCCAGCAGATAAACATATGAGAACAAGGAAAAAATTCAAGGGCTGTGTCTGTTCAGCTTTTTCTCACCATGATGTGTTGTATATCTTTGTCTAGCTGATGTGGTCATCTCGGTTCCCATGCTCTCTTTCTTTCTCCAGGCAACAACCTACAAATTGGGGTAGTCAATAAACCTTTGGGTAGTTGAACAGAGTTTCTTGTGCTTGTCAACGGTTACAAGGCAGGGTCACTATGGGATCTAAATTCTCTTTGGTATTGCAATGGTACACAAATACCCATGAGGAAAAGTATGAACTCTTTTATCCCACCAGCAGAGAGTTGAATAGTGCCACTTCTCTTGTTCAACAAGGATAGCTTTGGTATTAAATCACCCATGAATGTTGATATGCTATTAAACAAAAACATCACAAATCACGACTTTTCTGTGGCAAGGTAACTTGGCGAGCTGAAAGCAGAGATAGACATTTTTAAATATTAACTATATACTCTGTTATCTTTTAGAATTTCTCTAGATTTCAATCTAAAAGTCAAAATTTTGGTCACATTGAAAAAAAAAAAAAAAAGAAATTCTATGATGAATATTCAGAAATTTGCCGACCATTTTGTTCTTCTATCTTACCATTCCTTTGTTTCAATTTTTGTCTTGTTTTCTGAGCTGGCTAGTCTTTCTTTAAACATGTATAGAAAAAACATCTAAAAAAAAAAAAAAATGTCTAAATCAAATTAAACCAAATGTGTTTTATACTTTTTATTGTTTCTAGCAACCTTTTTGGCTTTGGTTTTATTTTAACATTGGAATGGCTAAAGTTTATTAAAAATTCACTTTTTTTATTTTTGTACTTCATACACATTTCTTTCCTCAGGAAGTTAGAGACAGCTGAGAATTGCATAAATCAATGAAAATTATTGTGATTTTGAGTTATTAGTTATAATGGCAAGAAAATATTTATGATATTAGCAAACATAGAACAGTGAAGATATTAGTAAAGAAGTTACAAAGTCACAAATGCGCAAATACCTGACAGCTTTAAACTAATGGTTTTCAAACTTCCAATCTAAGCAATGAGATAAAGTTTAATTGGTTTACACCTCTACAAACCATATAAATATGTATTTAAGGAGGTGCTCATGGTGTAATGGTTATCTTGATAGGAAATGGACACAGCAACATGAGTTCAAACCTTGGTGAGGCTGTTTGCATGTCACATAGTGCTAATACCCTTAGAAATGGTATGCATCCCACTATTCTTCCTCCAGCTATGAGTAAATAAAAGGGCAGACTGGGCTCTGTAATCTTGGTATGGCAAGCAGTCTAGGAGAAAGAAAACTCTGAATTAAAACCAGATAAATTCCATTTAAAAAAATTGACCTTGTGTTATACCTTGCTTGTGCTGAGTTTCATAAATACATATAAGTATGTATTGACCTAGCTTCTTCACCAGAAGGATGATGTGACATTAAGTCAGTTTTTAGGCAGAGAACAGTTGATTTGAATTCAGGGTTCTCCTTCTCCTAAACTGGTCACCTAAACATGACTACAGAAACCAGTCTGTCCTATTATTTCTCATAGCTGAGAGGAGGAGAGATGGATTCATGTCGTAGTGCAAAGTAAAACACAAATATCCTTAGATTGATAATTCCATTTCCAACAATAATAATCATTATGCTAATCACACCTAAAAAAGATGGAATTCTTCACAAATCTGCATTGCCCAGTCGACAGGGGTTGCAGAATACACTGACTGCATCTCTGCAGAGGAGTAAAACTCGTTTATAGTCATTGCTCCCAGGTTCACTCCAGCTTGGAGTGGTAGCACCTGACTGGGTCCTATCGATAGGTAAAATAGAACTAAACAGTGTACTTATGCTAAAGTGAATAGTTTGAAATAGAATTGTTTTTGACATTGAAACTATGTTCTTATGCTAAACTGAATTTTTTAAAATAGAACTGTTTTGACATTTACCTATGGGTAAACAAAAAACTATACTTATACTAAACCGAATTGTTTGAAATAGATTCCAGTTATGTTTGGTTTTGTTGCTAGATGACAAGGGAATAATATTCCAGATATACATTGACAAGGATGGTAAACTCGTGGAAACTTTAAAATCATACAGGGACTTTCATAGAAATGTAAACAATATTTTTAAATATCTTGTATAAGGTATAATCAAAAGGTATGGAAACTGAAGCTTTAAATTAGTTTTAATTGTAGAATTTAAAATTCAAATGAAGACTGATAAAGACAATGACTAGATGACCCAGTGCCAAATTTCACTACTTTTTGATCAATAGTTTCAATACTTGTTGAACAGCAAATTTTGGTGAAACACAAGATTCTGCAAGTGCAGTACTTACTATACTCAACATACCTTTCTTAGCACAGCTTTTTTTTGTTTCCTAACCCTAAAATTCATCACAAGGTAAAAGGTATATGGATTTGTGTTGTATAGTTGCGAAAGACAAAAATACTGATGGACAAAAATATAATCTGCTTCTTTTCTTTTCCTTTTATTGCCCAAAATGTATGAAATGGTAGAGTGAGGGAGACGACTGAGAAGTACACACAAGGTAAGATACGAATCTTCAGTGAACTGTTTCTTCTACGTTCTGCTTTCAGGAGACGGGTAGAAGGCCACCTAAAGGCATTGAATTATCTTAGTTTCTACTCACTTCTTGATTTTTGTGAGTTTTGTCAGGGCCACCTTACGGCACTGAATTATTTTCGTTTCTATTTGCTTCTCCACTTTCATGAGTCTGGCACAGCTCAGGTTTTTCTCTAGAGTGGCATAATATCTAGTAGCTCTTCTGCCAGTCTTCTTTTTCATTCTTTACTTGTCTCTCCTGGGGTCAAAATCTTCCTTGGTTTATATAATTTCCTGGACACCAATGCAATCCTTGTGGACATGCCCCTTGTCAAGTATGCCACCAATATAACTTATGTGGTACTTCCACTGAGGAAGCAGCATGCTGTTTATTTTAGGAAACAGGTGTACATCCTGTTATGCCCCCCTTGCAACTTATGTGGCTTGTCAAAGGAATCTTTCCAGTCAGTATTCAACATTTGGAGAACATTAAAATGAAAATTTGCTGAAGTGTGTTTTATGCCAAGGGGACTATTTTGAAGATAATTAATGTTTCCTTCATTATTCATTCCCATCTAGGAAAATACAGTTTCTTCGCCATATTTTTTAAAACTCATTTCATACAAGTGTGCCGAGAGTAAATCAAGGAATGTAAGAAAAAGAGTCAAGATAAATATTGCATGAGTCATTGGCTGATTGACTGATAATTTTATGCCTGGGAAAAATAAATCATTTCAGAATAATAACTATTGCATACTTACAAATAACATAAAATTTCATTCTCCACCTAAAATCTAACCCTTTTCAGATAATTCAATCAGATCTAGACAGTCAAACTTGTATTTGTTTTCAAACGAATCTAATAGTACCAATTATCTATAGAGGTGTATATGCTACTTAGTCAAAGTATCAGTGGATTCCAAGTAGTGCTGGAGTACATTGGTATTAGCAATTTATTTATAATTTTTAATTGATAATTGATCAAATTTTGATACCATGACAACCAGGAATAGACAAGTGAATGCCCAGGAGGCTTTTCAGGATGTTTTTGACTTTGATGATAAGTTTGAAGTGGGGAAACATACAAATTTAGTTCTGATGATAACTCAAACAGAACAGGCTAAGTGCACATATTGTTGATAACTGTGGTCTAATTGACAATCAGAATGACTATGAAACAACCAAAACTAAATATCCATTAATAAAAATGCCGCTATCATATAGCCTGAGAAGAGATATCTATGGCATAAAGAGGTAATTCATACATATATACATATGTATGTTCATACATGCATACATTTTGATTCTGATAAGTTTGAAGTGGGGAAACAGACGAATTTTGTCTGATGATAACTGAAAACCATATACATGTCTATATTTATCCAATCCCTCCACCATGAGTAGAATGCGACACAAGGTCAATTTTATGAAGAGTGCAGCTGGTTTGAATTCAGTTTTTCTTCTCCTAGACTGGAGGTCGAACTAAATCTAGAGAATACAGTCTGCCCTATTTATCCATAGCTAGCAGAAGAAGAGATGGATCTATGCCTTCTGAGGACATTTGACAGCTTTGTTCAAGACTAGAATTCAAGCCACCGATTCTATTTCCTTTGATGATAGCTGTTACGCTAAGTGCATATTCTGCTGATAGCAAAGCATATTGAGTCAATGAATAATCATGATGATCACAAAGCAACTAAAATCAGATATCTATGAGTAATAAATATACCATAGAGATGCTAAAAATTCTCAGTCTGATTTTGGAAATGACCTTGTCAAACATGCATACATTTATGCATATTCATCCTGCAATTTAACATAGTTGGTACATCATCTGACCTGTTAATTTTGCCTATCTTCAAAGAACCAATTCTAAGTGGACAGGGGAAGCAGAAAGAATTATTACCTTTTTTTTTCTCTTTCAAACATGGCTATTGGTACTGTTGCTGCTGTTCAATCAACTGGTTTAATGTTTAAACTAAGTAATAAATTTGTACATGGTTCATTTTAATCAAATTTAATTAAAATTAATTTCCTTCATTCTGATAGAGATTATCACATGTCCTTCAGAATTACTGATTATTTTATCAATAGATGATCAAGTTTTGATGATAACTAGTCATAGATATACAAATTCCCAGGGGGCTTTGTAGATTATATTCTTGACTTTAATGATGTGTTTGAAGTGGGGTGGGAATAGATGAATTTAGTTGTAATGTTAACTCAAAGAGAACAGATATTAGGCCAACTGCATGTGTTAGTGATGATTTAGGGATAACTGACTATCAGGATGACAATGAAACAACCAAAACCAGATATCTATTAATAAAAATGTCTCAAACATATAGCATAAGTAAAGACATCTTTTACATTAGAGGTAATGCATACATACATGCACAAACAGACACATACACATATATATATATATATATATATATATGTTTTCTTTGTCTCAAGATGCAGATCTAATATTTAAAAAAATATAGGGTCTGCTGAAATAAATATCATTACAAAAAAATATGAGTAACTTTTAATGGTTTTTCTTTTACACGGTGTGTGTGTGTGTGTATATATACATATGTATATATATATATTTATATCAGTAAATAATATAAAAGTGTTCAATGTATCCAGATAGAATGTAATTATAAGAATTAAGATAAGAACATATTAACTCACAATTTTTCACACTGACTCAAAGTTTCATGCTGGGGAGATTATATATATATATATATATATATATATATGAATGATGTATTTTCTATTTCAGGTTAATCTATAACTTTAACTTCAGTAGATTTTTTCTGATTCATTAGGTACTTATATATATATATATATATATATCTGTGGGTGCGTGAGCATGTACATGTATGTATTAGTTTAGGAAAGTGCCCATATGCTTCATATAATATATAAGAAAGTTAAAAAAGAAGTAAGCCTAAAATTTCAGGCAAAAATGTTTTCATAAATTTTGACAAAAACATTTTTTTATATCTTTGTATTATGATCCAATTGATGTGTTGGCGTGTAATGAATGTGAAAATGTATAGATGATTTTCAGAAAGTTCTGTTTCCTCTGTTTGTGCCGATACAGGCATATATAAATGTATGTATTTATGAATAAACAGTAAATATATGTTCAAAGGAATGAAATGAATTCAGCAAAATATATGTGGAAAAAGGTGTAGTTGATATATTCTGATTATTTATTTATTTATTTACTTTATTTCTGCCAATGTGATTAAACTTCAAATTCGTCTACATACAAAAGCATTCTATCAAAAAATAATCTTAAGTATGAGAAGAAAAGTAAAATAATCATAATAGAAAAAAATTTATGCAAGTCAAAAGTCATCATCAAGGCTAAATGTTTAATGAAGGATATATATATATATATATATATATATATAATAAAGAGACTCTGCTTTCAATCTTGAAATATGAGGATCCAACAGTTCAGTTAAAGATGTAAACCACTGGACTATAGTGTAGAAACAGCCACACTTTTTGGATAAACTGATAACAAGATTGGTGCACAGATGGGTCCCAGGTTCTTCTGAACAATATTTCTCAGATTTTGAATTTAGTTTTACAGTTGGTAGTCCTACTAAAGTTAAAGAACCTAGTCTGCCCCTCTATTTTACTTATAGCTGAAGGAGTAAGAGCTGGGTTCCTACCTTTCCCAAGGTCATTAGTGCAAAATGAAATATAGTTTTATCAGGATCTGAACTTGGTTTGGAAAGTACATTTCCTTTCAATAACTATTATACTACACGCACACATATCTATACATATATATAAATATATATGATATGAATATATGATAAATGTATTAGATGAAATATATGATTAGATAATAAAAACAGGACTTGAATTTAAAAATGACATTAGACTTTCAAGTTGTATTTCTTACTATATATATATATGTGTGTGTGTATGTGTATTTAGGCAGCATTTCTTCATTAATACATATTTCATTGAACATAATAGTCATTTTTTGTCTACATATTTTTTTGTTGATCCTTTCGTATTGCTGTATTGATTTTATTATGGAAAATTCTCACTGAAAACACAACAATATTAGAACATCAAAATAACAAACAAAAACTACAGATTCTCAAGGCACTACATATTAGGAACATACAACCCAAACTTAATAGAATTAATTTTCAAACCAGTGCTAATGTAATTAAATGTCTTTAGCAACTGATGCTTTTTATAGAAACAACTTTAAAAGTAAACTCTACACACGGCAAAGGTACAGACACTCTTCTTACAAAGTAGTAATGTACATACAAAAGTTACATCACTTTTGTAATAGATCTCCCCTTGATGAAGGCCCAAAGTCGGGCAGAAAGTACTCGGGAAATAAATAACTATGAAAGATTCATCAACCAATTCCTGACGAATATTATAAAATCAATACGGCAATACGAAAGGATCAACAAAAAAATATGTAGACAAAAAAATATCTATTATGTTCAATGAAATAAGTATATATATATATATATATATATATAATAATTAAAATTTACAACAAAAACTATTCAAAATTACTAAAATATTATACTCTCTCTCTCTGTTTCTCTCTTCCCATATACATAATATTTCTGAATACTAAGTATTTTACAAAATAGTAAATAGAATAATAGAACTAGAAGAGCAGCTGTAGAGACCAAAACTAATTGCAGCAGATGGAACACATTATCTTTAATTTCATATTCACACAAGAAAGTTGTCTTTTAGAACTTTCAGCTTACCATGCACCTCTCACTAGTAATATCAGAAACTAATCAATTCTAATATTTACAAAAGACTTTAAAATATTTATCCATTATTTAAACAAACAGAATAAACAATTTTGATGAAAAAGTTAAAAATATCAAGAGTCAGTTCAGTTCAGCAAATAATAGGAAGTTGTCTGTTTCTTGCTAACTCAGAAAATCACAAGAAAAAAAATAATTCTCTATTTATTTGTTATTTTAGAACTAATTAAATTTCCTTCATGTATCCTGCACGCTTTAATATAAATTGATAAATAATTCAATGAAAGAATAAAACTTTATAAACTGGCAAAAGAGAGTTGATATTTCTTAGGTAATGTTCAGGTTAATTTTGATATTAATTAACTAAGATTGTGTGAAATCATGGATAGACAGATAGATGAATCTCTTTGAATGTTTCAGACAAATTATATGGTATTGTAAAAAGAAAGCAAATTATAAGAAGAATCCATTTTCTTCTTGACTGTCAAGACTAGAAAAAGATGTGTAATATCTGCTGAAATGATAACTCTATAAAGGTTGTTTATAAACTTTGTCTTTAAATTAATGGCAATACTAGAACACTTGAGATTCCTTGCCAAACTATCTGGCTTAGTTCCAGGGACTGTTTTCATCATGTAGCACTAACCCCATGGCAATAAAAGGTGGGTGGGGGTCAGGACCAACCTCTGATGCCTGCAGTTTCCCATAAAGGAGAATGCTGGCAGATCTAAGCTATTTCTGTCATCATCTACCTATTCAAGGAATAGTCTCTGCCTTAAAAAAACAAAGACGTATAAAGCCTGCCTTTATCAGAAAAATAAGGTATGTACCATAGCAAATACAATTTACAAATGAGACTAAAAATGGGAAAAAATCATGATTACAGTATGAATTTATCAGCCCCACTACTAGAACAAAATGTGATACAAGAGCATTTATACTGCAAGATCTCTCCATCATTTGAGTGATTGGTGCCAAAAATAGGTTCAGCTCAAGCATCAGGGATTAACACTGACCTCTCTCTTTTCATGCAATGGGAGTGGTCCTGTCTGAGAAAACAGCCCCTGAAGTTAAACCAGATAATTGTGATTTGTCACAAAAATAAGCACACATGGTAATACATAAATGTTAGCTGGGAAACAGATGTTTTTGCAATTCCATATATATATATATATATATATATATATATATATATATATATATATATATATATATATATATATGGAATTGCAAAAACACATATGTGACAGAAAACAAATAAACACAAGTAATGATATATATATATATATATATATATATATATCATTACTTGTGTTTATTTGTTTTCTGTCACATTTTTCTATCTCATCCTGTGATGATGTAGAAAAGAAACAGAAGAATGTTGTTTGGATGAGATAACCCTTGAACCTGAGGGGTCCTCATTGGAACAGCAGTCCAATGATGATATTGATACTTCTATTGAAGAAGAAAAACTACAATATGGCAATCCAGTACATTAGACACAACACCATGGGGAATCTCCTTATTTATGAAGAAGGGAAAGATTCTAAATTGTATTTCATAGTTATCTTCTTTATACAGAGAATTTGTATGATTAAAAAAATGACTTTCAGCATGAATGTAAACCCTACAAAATTATTATTAAGTTACAAATTGAAGTGAAAATTGCTTTAAGTGCATTTTAAAAACATTGGTTTTATCCTAATCTCGTAATGATGTGCCATTTTTATTTTCTTATGGTTACATAAAAATGTAATAAGAATTATGATGAGCGATATGAGTGATAAATTAAAGATTTGATGACACTCAGATTTATTTTAAAAATACATTCACAGCACAAAAAGTTAGGATTCAGTTGCAAATTAAACTGAAGATTTGATCATTTTAAGTATATTGCTTTAATAAAAAATATTGAAAATATTGAAGATTTTATATAAATATATATATATATATAGAGAGAGAGAGAGAAAGAGAGAGAGAGATAAAGGGAGCAGAACTGCAATAGAATCCCTATTTTCCATAAGCTCACCCAAAATTTTCTTTACTCACCCAAGACCTTAAACACTTCAGGTGAAGGAGGATTTTCTTTTTGGGAAAAAAACTCGGATATCTTATATTTAAAAATAAGACAAAAAAACATTGTAATCTCGCACAGGAATTAATTTTTAATCAATGATATAAAATAATTTTTTTCTGTTTTAGACTTATCAAAAATTATTTAAGATATTGACACTCATAACATGAAGAGTGACAATTCATTCCCCCAGATGACTGCTGCAAATCGCTGTGGGGATGAGTCAGGTAAATGTTTGTACCAAAATGTGTCCAGACATGTTACAACTCATGATTTCTTAAGACGTAGATCAGATGAGGCAATCATCGCTGGGCAGTTGAGGAAGTTGTACATGTTCATGCTATACTGTTAGTAGAAAATGAGGGAAAGGAATCTGGAGCAGTATATTGACATCATATTTTGTATGAAGATAGGTAAAAGTACTTGTGATATGTTAACTATTAAAAATGAATTATGGTGAAGTTGCTATTAAAAAAAATCATGTGTTTTTGAGTGGCACAGGTGATCTAGGGAGGAGTGAGGAGAAGTTCACAATGACACAAGAAGTAAAGTAAGTAAAGTCGGTGATCTTAGTTGAGGGTAACCCGAAGGCTCCTTTTCAATAGCTACTACACCGAGGTGTAAGGGAGGAAGCTACTCCTTTCCCTGGATTGCTCCATTTTACCCTTGATCCTTACCTTATAAAGCTCAGTGTTAAGCAAGGTGGCATCAAGTACCATTTTTTGAGTCTTTGGTATGACTCAACCTGGGATTGAACCCCGGTCTGCCTGGCCATTGGTGAACACTCTACTCCTTAGACCAATGGACCAAAGAAGTAAGCAACCATGAACACAAAGAATAGATGCGGATGCAAACAGAGTGCAAAATTTGATGCTCGCCGGTAGAAAATTAAGTATACTACTGATAGTTGAACATGTTTACTAAAAATTCTTAGCACGAAACTGTTAATGAGTATGTTAATTTGGAAGTGCTGAATGGATTACAAGAATCTGTTCAAAGGAAAATTGTCAAAATCTGGCCTGGCAAGTGGATTCTCTACCATAACAATGCATTTGTAATTTAGGTAGTCCTTGCCAAGAAATCAATAAAAAGTATGCTTCTGCCACCTTATTCCCCTTCTATGATTTTTGGGTATTACCAAAATTGAAAATTGTCTTGACAGAATAAATATTTGCTGACATCCCTGACTTCTAGCAGCAAGCAGCTACATTACAGACAGATATTCTGGAAAATGAGTTTCAAGAATATATCCTGCAATGACATCATCATCTCATGACATTTACAGATTCACAAGGGAAGTACCTTGAAAGTAACAACAAACGATTGTGATAAAGGAAGCAAACTTTGCTTTCATTGGACCCTTTCAAGAATTAAACTGTCACATCTTGTGTTGTATACTGACCCTTGATTGAGTTGTCAACCAGAGATTTTCTGCACAGGATGTACTGGTGAATAAGCAGAAGCTATCACATGGTTGAATAGAAATCATAGATGTTATGAAATAATATATGCAGATGCCCGCATTAAAGTTTCAGTCGGAGTCTCAGTCTTGAGTCAGTACTATCTTGTAATGGTCAGTTGAGTCTGCAGATTGAGAACTGTGGCCACAGGGGCCCATCAGCCCCTGGTGAGGACCAGTTAAATACATCTCATTGTAAGAGAAGAAGTAAGGCCTTGAAGACAACATAGAGTGGCTAAGAAGAAGTAATGGGGCAGTATAGCAGCCTGTCTTCACCTCCCTGTCTCCGTCTGTCTCTCACACACCTACAGAAGCTTTGACCCCTTTCAAGAATAAAATGTGAGGGTTATATTTTTATAACCAGGTGTTGTGGTTTTTCTATTCCTTCATCCTGGCTATATAACACTTACACACACACACACACACACACACACATATATATATATTGTATACTTAGACAGCAAGTCATTATCTAAACACATTTGGTTAAAGACCATGGATTGTTTCCTTTTCAAAATCTTCAAGTGAAGACATTCAAGTCTTCTTGTATTTTTCTGTGTCAAGATGGTGAAGAAAGTACCTCATACTCGGCCAAGCACTTTTGACTGTTTCATTGGCCGTCTTTGGGGGTTGTGTGAGGCTGTTTGTTGCAGTGAGTTTTATTTATATTTATTTGGAATGTTTTTTTTTAAATAGATGAGGTTGACTCATTCTGTTAGGGTGGGTGGTTAATTATTGAACATGTTTAATAAGTTAATACCTATGTTGAATTCTATTTTATTTATTGTAGTTTTTTTAAATCTTTTATAGTTACTGCTTCAAGGATTTGTAAATGGTTTTTAATGTTATTTTTATATATGATTTTTATATTGTTAATTAGGATCTTTCTTATATCGGGGGATTTGAGTTTGTCTGTTTCATTGTTATGCTTAGCCATTAGATGTGTTTTATGGCACTTATATTAAAGAAGTGGTACATAAGGTGACAAGAGAGTGTGGTTGTTGCATGACCAATGTAGGTTTAAAAATTATGAAAACGAAACACTCCAAATAAATACAAATAAAACTCACAACAAACAACCAAATACAACCCCTGAAGATAACCAACAAAATGGTCGAAAGCCCTTGGGCTCGTATGGGGTACCTTCTTCACCATCTTGACCCAGAATTAAGGAAAATAACAAGAAGACACAAACGTTTTCACTTAAAGATTTTGAAAAAGAAAATAATTTGTAGTCTTTAACTGAACATATATATATATATATATAAATATATATATATATATATATATATATATATATATATGTGTGTGATACAACTTAAGCTGAAAGCAGCAAACAAGAAATGTTTTGTAATTCCTCCAGTTCCTTTAGGTTTGGTTTCTTTGTTTAATGGCATATCAACCTCTGCAGGTTATTTAATGCCAAGGCCATTCTCTTAGAAGAACAGTAATGGTGCTATTTAACCCATAGCTGGGAGGATTAGGGGGTTCATACCTTTCCCAAGGGTATTTGACCGAAAGTGAATGTAATAGTGTGACTGGTCCAATTCCTTTACATCTGTGTTGAGTTCTGTAGTAACAAAATGCAATAATCATCCATACTAATTGGATTGAGCACACTGCGCTGTTTAGTGAGACATTACCAAAGATCAAAGTCTAAAAGTGACTAAGATGCATCTTCTAGTATTGTATGGCTGAGTCGGTATGAATGTATCTTTCAGGTAATAAATCCAGAAAATGCTAACTTTGTAAAATTATATTCAAGGATTATTTGATTGCTTCCCTTTTTCTTACCATGAATCAGATAACTTGGGTGGTCTTGTTGATACATTCAACATAAATATGTGTCTCATAAACAAGAATGATATGACAAATAGAAGATTCAGTAGGAGTACACAAACATGCATACATATACAAAGTTCACCCATATAAATTATATATATATATAGGTAACAGACGAAAATGAACAGTTTAAAAAAAAATTTGATTGATCAAAAAGTGCTCAAATGCTGTCTGGTAGAGTAGCATGAATATTCAAGTAATTAAAATCACACATTCTTAATTTTATTTCATTATTATAATTCTTATTTTGTTTGCAAATAAAGTTTCATTGTATGATTGTGTCTTCTATAGTCAATAGATAATACATAAAACATTGTAATGAAATGATTAGAAGGGGAGATTTAATTACTTTCAGTGATATATATATATATATATATATATATATATATATATAATAAGCATTATCTATATATCCATGCATGCATACACATGCATACACACAAAATTCAGATAAACATGCACATGCACATAAATACACATAGATAGACAGAAATGTGTATTTTTATCGATATAATGGAATGCATATATATTTCTATTGTATGAAATACAAGGTCAATAGATGTTAACTAAGAGAGATGAACCAGAACAAACTCTCACACCCATTCCATCAAGCACAGTTTTATAGAAAAACACTTGAAATTAAACACTTCTTAGAAACACTAGAAATATGGTTGCAGGGAAAATGAGGATTGCAATTTTAACTTTGCTTGCATGGATAATAGTCAAAATATTATTTCATGACTTGTAATTGGGGTGAGTAAAAATCACATCCCTTTTATAAAACTGGAATTCATAGTTCAAGACAGAATCTGATTAATACTTCTGACCAATTTAAACAAAAAATAATGCTTAGAAAGAAGAATGATGTGTCATCAATCATGCCTATACAATAATGTTTGAGCTATGTTTTCATCCCAGCATCATTCCTCTGGATAGAGTTTATATATATATATATATATATATATATATATATATATATCTACAAGCATGCACACACACACACACACACACACACACACAGGGGTGTCTTCTAGGTGTAATGGTTAAAGTGCCGGACTGTGGAATCGGAGTAAGAGAGTTCAAACTCCAGTCGTGCTATTATGTTAACTTTTGGACTAATACCCTTGGGAAAATTATGAACCCCCTTATCCTCCCAGATGTGGGTTAAATAGCATCACAGCGGGTCTTCTAGAAGGTTGGCTTTGGCATTAAATAACCGATGAAGGTTGAGATGCCATTAAACAAAGAAACCAAACTAAACACACACACACACATACAAAAGTTTTAAAATGCCTCTTATTGTACAAATATATATTTTTTTGTATATATGTGTGTGTGTGAGCATTTGTATACATGAACCTTGTGTTCAATCATTTCAGTTGTTTTTTAGAGTATATATACACTATTATCGATAACTATTTTTCCCCAATACCAATTATTGATGAAAAGTTAATATACATCAATCTATATATCAGTAGAATTCCACTTATATATCTTGTGTGTATGTAAGAAACTGTAACCAATTAAAAATGGCTGATCATAAATTTTTATTGGAACAGTGCACTTAATTGTATAACTAAATGAATAATGTAATTTCCAGGCTAATTTGCAACAATAATAATTTTGTGGAAATTGTGTTTGCACTGAATGTTAGATGTTAATGATCAAAATTTTCAATATTTCAGAGGGGTTAGTTTTATAGAATATCAACCCTTACTGGTTATTTAATGCCAAATCCTGTTTATATATATATGATTTGTATGCAAATAGTTTAGAGGTAACATTTTAAACAAGCCAAAGATCAATTGTTTGAAATGGTTAAAAAGTTCTATATGACCCATAAATGAGACCCTAACTGATACTACCACACCAGGACGGAGTGGACCTGGTAGTAATGTCAATGAAGAGGTATTCCACATTCGCCAATGTGCCAGGACTGGAGCCTCACTATCAGATGCTGTTTAGTGTCATATCTTAGACACTTGTTGGGAAGGTCTACAGAGATGCAGTCAGCATATTCTACAGCCTCAGCCAACAGGACTTTCAATATTACAGATGCCAAAATTACAATAAGTATCAGTGCATCTACAGCTTCAAGAATTATCTACTATATGTATTTTATTCTAAACCAACAAACCACAATTTTATTATTTCTAGTAGAACATTATACAATCCAAACTATTATATGTAATATTTTACTAAAATCTGTAATGAAAATAAAATTGCAACATGTTTGTAATTGAAAATGAACTTGCAGAAGTATATAAAAGGAGTGTATAGCGGTTTTGAAGACAACACAGGTGAGGTGAAAAGGTTATTGTTTAACGCTATATTTTTTTAAGGCACTAGAAATGAATTACGAGACTTTTCTTTAATAACACACAACAGCGAAAGTTTTTATTTGCAGCTTTGAGGAGGTTTGTTCTTGGTGCTGCAAGACTCGTGGTGTTTAGGCTTGCTGGATGTTTGAGACGAAATGGCTTAGCGGGATGCTGGAAATGGCAGCGTGTCGTTGGACGTGTGAGGGAAGTATTCAAAGTCACAGTGTAGTTTTGTGTCGAGAGCGGAGTGGCGCTCGGATCGACATAGTAAATTTTTGTGGTGCTTGTGGAAGGCATGCTGAACGTATCTAATTCATATTCAACTGGGATTCCTTGGTCTAAAATATTAGACGCAAAGAATCCATAAATTAGAAGGTTCCCTCGCTGTGCTGCTGCTAGGGTTAAAGCCACAGTGATATGTCCGCACTGGGTGGCTTGTTTAGCTATAAGGCATCGCTAAGCATGGGCGACCAGAGACACGTCCGTTCTGGTCGCCGTCTCAAGCCGAAGAGAGTGTGTTTGGCCGCTCACACCGTTTTGCTAGCCGGAAATGAAGGTCCGGGCTGAATGGGATATGTCATCCTGATTGGGTGAAATTCAGTGTTGAATTAAATAGCGCGCCAAAACAAAATATGAGATTTTCCTCTTCCCTACAAGTGTACCTATTTTCGGACAGACATTAGTATGTAATAATTGCAACTAAATTCTTCTTAAAATGTTCATTTAAGCTTAAAATTAGCAAATAAAAAAAAGAATAAATAAATAGATAAATAAATAAAAGACAAGGGAAAATATTCTAAGCTTTCTACATTACAAGGAGAATTCCTGAATGATCTGATAAGCAAGACGTCTATTGATTGTAGTGCAAATGCAATAGAAACCAAATTGTGTAAGCAAGGAGATTAAGCAAAGATAAAATGTAGTGTTTTCTAGTTTTATTAAATAAGCTTCTTGCAACATTCCAAACAAAACACAATGGACACCCAGAAAAAGTTGAACGATACAGCAGCTGAACTGTGATTTGAAAAATAAAAAAGATGAGGAATTTAATTTGAATGAAACAAAGTACAAAGCATATAGCACATTTGATAGAAGAGAGAGATTGCTTAGACTTGCCATCGACTCTGTGCTCTGCCAAGGATCAAAGTGACACTCCCTGGCACTTCTGCAAGGGAGCAGAGTGTAGTGCCAGTACCCATGGACATTGCAGATATTTTTAAAAACTAAAAGATATAAAATATATGCAGATATTAGTTAAAAGGTTATAAAATAAAATAAAAAGAGACTTATGAATATATAGATGACTTTAATTTTAATTTTTTTTGTAAAATATTAGATTTTGATTGGTACTGATATTGAGTTACTGATCCAACCAAAATTTCGAGAAAGACAAACAGAGAAAGTCGTTGCTTTATATATATATATACATACACTAGCAGAAGTACCCAATATATGACTGGAACACCAGTGAGTGAGATAGAAAGGGGAAAAAGAAAAGTAGGGGTAATGTAAGAATTAAGAACATATCCTTATTTATAAATGAAAAATTTTACCTATTAGTTTAAATCAAAAGTATTCTTTTATTTTATGATTTTTCCTCTTTAGTTTATATTTAAAATAATATTTAAAAATATTTAACCCTATTCAGGTGAAAGATTTAAAACATTTTCATGATTTTTTTTAATAGTGCTTAGTTACAGAGCAATTTTTAGTAAATAATTTTTGAAAAGCTAGCATAATTTTAATTCAAATTTTTACTTATCCCTAAAATATTTATCAGTAAAAGAATCTAAGAATTTATGAATTAGAATATTCTTTCATTTTAGGATTTTTTTTGATTACATTTAAAATATAATTTTGAAAAATGTAACCAAAAAGCTCATGAGTGGTTTGGAACATTATTATAATTTTCTTTTCCTGGGGACATTTTTTTTTTAAATGTTGGCAAAAAAATAAATTTAGTTTTTAATTGTCTTTTGACTAAGTGATAAAGATTTATTCATTTATTTTCTTTTTTACCCTAAAAGATGTGATAATAAAAAGAAGCTAAAGATTAAAAATGTCTCATTATTAAGTGGAAAATTTTTCGTATTTATTCAAATGAAAAGATTTCTTTTTTAGTCCCCATATATTTTATAATCTTTTTATAATTAGTGCTTAGATTTCTTTTTATTCAATAAATGAATTGTTTCTTTTGTTTAAAGTTTATGAGTTAAACAGATTAAAAGTTGATATATTTTCTACAAAGATACATAAAAAAGTATTTGTTTAAAAATCAGTTTTTGATAAACAATGCGTATGTTTAATTTTTCTTTACTTCCTTTTTACAGTCAAAACTGTTTCATTATAGCAAGGTACAATAAAAAGAAGCTAAGAAATGGAAATGTGTCTGTACAATAAAAAGCTAAGAATTGAAAATGTTAAATTTTTGTATTAAAATATCTCTTTTTATTTTACATTTCAAATAAGATTATAAAAAACATGCTGGTTGATTTGAAACATTTTCATATTCTTTTAGTTTTCCCCATAAATTAAACTTTTTTTTGCAATTAGATACAATTTTTGTAAAAGCATTTAACTCAAATTTCACCTATGTGTCAATTAACCATGGCTAATCTTAAGAAAACTGTAGAGTTCCCCAGCCACCTTTTTTGTATTTACTTATCAAGAACTGTGAAGGGTTCTACAAATCAATTTTTAATCATTGTCTTCATTTCATCAGTAAAAACCAAAAACTAATTTTCTTCTTTTCTTTCTATAAGAATATTAAAATGAATGCTCAAATTTAATGCTCAATAACATCCCTTTTCTGAGTTATAAGAAGACACGTACTCACCAAAACAGACGTGACTCCTTTATGTATATACATATGGGAAATGTGTAAACCACAGGAAATGGACTTGGGCTCTTTATCCTTGTTAAGGCAATAAGTCTTTGAAATGGATAAACTTTCAGTTTAAAACCAGTGGCATCATTCTTCTGAGAATAATTCACCCAAAAAGTTTAGCTGGTTCTGAACAAACTTCCACCACTATAAACAAAAATTACCTTTGTAAACAGTCTAGTATTTCATATCTAAACATTGTGCATGGTAGAGAGCTGCAGACGATTGATTATATATATATATATATGTATATATATATATAGTGGGAATACCTGTGTTATTGTGGCTAATGTGTTGATCTGTGACATTGTTAGGAGTTTTAACTTCAGTTATGGTATTATATTTACTTTTAAACTAATACCCAAGGCAAAAGTATGACCTCTTATCCCCCAGCAATGGGTTAGATAGTATCATGAGTATTCTTCTGCAAGAATGGATTTGGCTTTAAATAATCCACAAAAATTGATATGCCATTAGAAATAAAAAAAACAAAACTGAACTATATATATATATATATATATATCCTGTATCAGATAAGTTTTGGACCTAAGAAATAGTTATTGAAAATGTACTGATCCATGAGACTAAGACCCTCAGTTTACGATCAGGTTTTTTACCGTACATCCCCTGAACTCACCAAATTTGTACATTAAGAAATATGGAATTCTAAAAGAAATAAACAATAACAATAAACAAAATAACAAACTGATATGGCAAAGAAAAAAAGAAAAAGTAAATAGATACAAAATAAAAAATAAAAGATAAAAATAATGATCTCCTAAAGAAATGGTCCTACTCACAAAATTCATATGCTATGTAAGAGATCTACACAATGGTCCTTTGCACATACATATATATGCCACATAGATCCCCTTCTAAGAGTCATACCTGTATCATTTATGCATAGCATAATGATATCCCTTGCACTGATAAAAATTTAATTTAAGGTCCACATGTTCTGCAGATATCATTGCAGTTCTCTCCTTTAGAATATTTTTCTGTTTTTGGTAACAATGCAAGACTTCTAGTAAACTGTGTCACTGACCTTTAAAACTGCCTTTTTCTTACTCATATATATATATATATATATATATACACACACACACACATATATATATAAAAATTTATATATATATATATATATATATATATATATATATATATATATATATATATATATATATACTTAGCTATTTACCAACCCATCTGCACTTGCAAGATGTGACACAAGGTCAATTTTTTAAGCAGGATTTAACACATGACACTTTAATCTTGGTATGGCAACCAGTCAAGGAGAATTGAAACTCTGAATTCAATCCTGTTAAACTCTAATTAAAAAATTAACTTAGAATTGCATCCTGTTCATGTGGAGAGGTTGGTAAATACATATATTCTACATATCATTGGCATACCCTGACATAAGCTATTAACGCTGTTGTGATCTTAAATAAAAATGGATAATTTTTATCGATGTAACTTATAACAAAGAAATTTTTGTGTTTATAATCATTAACTTCAATGTGTAACTTTAAAAGCAAAATTCAAGAAATTTGGAGAAAAGCTTAGGTCATTGAATCATAATAAATTATAATTTACATTATTAAATCATTCAAATTTACCTCATCGTTCAAGAATATTTAAGGGGCATGACTTACTGATATGCAAATTGCAACTGGGTTACAGTGAATATTCTTGCATTAAGCACAGTAGTCATCTTATGTATATTCCTGGTGCATAAATAGCCCTTTTGGCAGGCTTTGTATATACTGATTATATACCCAGCAGAGGGGTAAGACCTTTCCCCCCAAAAAAGGGATATCGCAGGTATAACACTGACCTGCATCTGATTGTGAGGCTCCACTTCTGGAGATCTAGGGAATGTGGAGTATCCCTTAATTGTCATCACTTGAATATCCACTCTGACCGGGAGTGGTTATAACTGTTAGGGTCCCATTTATGGTTTAAATAGATCTGTTTAAAAATCATTTGTATTTGATTGGTTTTGGTTTCTTTGTTTAATGGCATATTAACCTTTGTGGGTTATTTAAAGCCAAAGCTATCCTAATCCTAGAAGAACAGCAGTGAATCTATTTAACCCATAGCTGGGAGGATGAGAAGGGTCATACCTTTCCCGAGGGTATTTGTCTGAAAACGAACGTAATAGAGGAACTGAAGTTCGAACTTGCTTATTACGATTCCGTAGTCCATCACGTTAACCATATTACACAACGAGGACACCCCTGTATTTGATTGGAGAGTGTGCCAAAAAACACACTCTTAAGAAATAACTATATCAAAATATAAATATGAATGTACAATGAACATGATTCACAAACCTCTTGTTATAAAATAACCCCAGACTGGTTGACATGCCATAAAAATCAATTAATCCATTTGGTGCTTGAATTTCCAACCTCTCAGGAATTTGTTAAAGAGATTCATTAAAAAACTAAGCTTGTGGAAATGCTTATCCACTAATTTAAGAAATATTGTTGCCATTGTAATTGGGCACTTATACTCACAAAATTGCAAGGATAATGAAATAATACTTTCAGTATATACATGGTACATTCAATAAAGTTCCAAACATTTTTTTGTACAGCCATTTAAAATTGTGGTAGACTCTTGAAAATTCAGTATCTTATTGCTATACATCTTATGAGATGACTGACCAATTTTTATGATTTCAGGTTCAAATCAACAGCTACAGCAAGAATTCAAATATACTCTACTAAAGCCTGATTGTCACAGCTGGTGAATTTCAAAAATGCAATCAGACACTTTAGAAGAACAATATGCAATAAAACTCTGTTTTAAACCTGGAAAAAAGGCCACAGAAATGTATGGGGCCTTCCAGAAGTTGTTGAAACCGTACAAAAAGTGCATTGCAGCTGGAGGAGATTACTTCGAAGGGGACTAGAGTTTCATGCGTGTACTATCAATAAAAGTGCCCATACGAAAAAAGTCTGGAAACTTATTTAATGTTCCTCGTATATATATATATATATATATGATAATGTACAGAGACGAAAAAACACAAGGTTTTCAGAGGATGATTTTATCCATTGAAAATCCCTTATTCAAAATAATTTGGCTTTATTTCTAATACATACTGGGATAGAAAGTTAAACAGATAGTTGGATTAAATTGATAGAGATAGAAGGCTAATATTGATAAAGACAGACAGATATATAATGGAATATTTATGATAGGTTGATATGAACTAACTAAAGTAAGTAATAATATAGACAGATAAATAAATAGATGTGATAAGAATAAATATTATTTTTTGAATAAATTTTGGAATGCTTATTATATCTCACAAATTTGAAACAGAATGCTACCAATACAAATAAAATTTTAAAAAATCTTCTCATCTTTTTTGTTTCATTTAATAACTCACACGCCCTGATGAAGATCTAAAAATAGAAATGTTTAACCCTGACAAATGTTTCAATAAATAAAATTGTCCTCTGAAAACTTGGTGTTTTTTCATCTGTGTACATTTTCATACCATTGGATATTATTCCCAGTTTTTATATATATATATATATATATATATAGGTATGTGTGCGTTTGTGTGTGTAGTCAACACTTTCTCTTTTAAACATATTGGATGAAATAGGGCAGACACTTCATTCCTGCCTATTTTATTATTGATCCATGTAAGTTTTGTATGAGTCATCTGACTTCTAGATGGAATGAGATCAAGAAGGTGCCATAGCCTAGGGAGTGGAGTGTTCATCAATAGCCCAGAAGATCAGAATTTAACTAAAAAAATGGTACTTGATGCCACCTTGCTTAACCCTCAGCATTATAAGGTACAAATCAAGGATAAAGTAAAAAAATCTAGTGAGAGGAGTAGCACCAGCCATTGAAAAGGGAGCCTTTGGGTTGCCTTTGACAATGGGTGTCAATTTTATAATGAATCCAACCAAAATAGAATAAAAAGATTGAAAAAAAATCCACCACAAGCAAAAAAATATCAAAAAAGGCTTTTAATATTGGCTTATTTTCCATTTTCACCAAATCAGCAGCAGTTGAAAGCTCTGTGCACTGGCTTAGTATTTTTCTTACCGAAATTTATTTGAGCTTTCATCAGAAAGTGTCTTATCATTTTATAATGAAAAAATATTACTTCAAATTGAATTTTGAGCCCAGTTGGCTGGGGCTGTAGAATATACCAACAGCACCCCTGTAAAGGAGTAAGACCCCACCAATGAGTATCCTGATATGACATTAAACAATTTGATGGCAAGGCTCCAGTAAGGCTGGAGCTTTGGGGAATGGGAAGTACCTCTTCATCATTATTGCTTCCTGGTCCACTCAGACCCAGAGTGGTACCACCTGATAGGATCCTATCTATGGGTCAAATAGAACTGTTTGACATACATACATAGCAATACTTGGAACAATCTAACTTTGTTGACTTATGCTAAACTGAATTGTTAGTGTAAATGAGGGAACTATCCCCCTTGTTTGGTACGGGCGTTTTAGAGTTGGGTACATATTACCATTATACATCGACCAGTCACACTCATGACACCGTCAGAAGGGTTGATCTTTTTATTACCATTTCTCCAAGCAGAACATACGTGTTGCCTGACAGCTGCGATTTTAGACTTTGCGAAGGGGGCATTCTTTGAGGCAAACAGAGGTAAGAATCACACACTATATCTGTATTTGCCCAAATTATTGATCTGTGTGAAAGGAATTACAGAAGTTGTTTTCTATTTTGTTTTTAGTTTCACGGTCAAAGAAGGGTTTAAAGAAGGAACGAAGACCCATTGCGAATAGACAACTTCTTTACCAGTCGAGCCTTTTACCTCATTTTTTTCCTCATGGTGCTACCGTTACAGTTAGAAATAGAACTGTTTGATCATTCAACTGCGTGTATGTACAAAATGTGTTTACAAATCATATATTTAGTATATATGTAAAAATAGGATTTGGCATTTAATAACCAACAATGGTTGATATGCCATCAAACCAAACCAAAATTAAAAATTATTCTTTTGGGAAACTCTGAAAATCTCTATCTATTGTAATACTTGAATATTCAGAGCAGATGTTTGAATTTGAAAATCTGTACTAATGACCAAGCCATATCAGAAAGAACACAGGGAAGATGATTAGATGTAATGCCTTTTTCTTCCCAGCTTTAAAGATAAAATATGTTCGGTAGACCCTTGACTTACCTACAATTGAATTCCTTCTCACTGCTTTGGTTGTTAACACACATAGCCATTCTCATGACTTCACAGGCTACTCTTAAATAAAAGCTCCATTTTGAAGTTCACAATAGTCCTATCTCACCAAACACGAACAGCATTGTGACTATCTAACCATCCTACACAAATTAACAAGAGCTGCATAAAAAGCACTCAATAAACAGCTCGCTTCATCCTATAAAGGGTGTAACCTCCATCGTCTCCTCACTAATAGTACTATGACAATTTAATATTGAACTCCTGTTTTTGTGAAAGTAGAAGCCCTATAAAGAATCAATAGCTATCCACTATCAGTGCAAAATAATAACTATTAGAAACCCAGGCTACAAATATCAACCTTCTATTTCCACATCAAAAAAAAGTATGACCAACATGTAAGTTAAATCTTTGGATGCCAAACTTTCCTTTCAACAAACAATAGTCTACTCCTCCATCTTTAAGGATTAGATTACTCCTCATACATAATCAAACAACAACCAAATATATGGATCATAACAAGAGTCTCATTCTTGAGCTCCGAAGAAAATACTGGCTTTGCAATAAAGACATTCACACTGTAGACAAATTTTACTTATAAATACTCTTCCTTCATAAGCTATATTTATGTTTTTTGTTATTTCTTTCCATCAGTCAGCCAAAATGGTAATACAATATTGTCACTGTCAAGTGAACCTTTCTTCCTCCTTCCTATCTTTCTTTCTGCCTGGCATTACATAGACAAAATCAAAGATGATACTTTTTGACTTATATATGGACTTTTATGATTTAATATTAGAAAATTCAACATATTTATCTTTGAAGACATGAAATATAAAAAACGCCAAAACACAGACACACAAATTCATATATATATATATATATATATATATATATATATATATATATAAAATAACTTTATAGATAGATATCATTATATATATATATATATATATATATATATATATATAGATAGATAGATAGGTGGATAGATATGATTATCTATACATATACGAGGATCATTAAATAAGTTTCCAGACTTTTTTTTGTATAGCCACTTTTATTGATAGTATACACATGAAACTCTAGTCCCCTTTGAAGTAATCTCCTTCAGCTGCAATGCATTTGTTGTCCGGTTTCAACAACTTCTGGAAGGCCCCATAGAAGTAAGTCCTCTTGTGTGAATGTGTCAATGACCTTCCTCACAGCCTCTTTCATCTTCTCAATTGTCTCATAACGACAGCCTCTGAGCTTAGGGAATAAGCAAAAGTCACAGGAAGCAAGGTCTGAACAATAGGGAGGTTGGGGAACTGTCTTGATGCCCATCTTGGTCAAATAGTCTGTGACAAGGATGGAGTTGTGGACTGGTGCATTGTCCTGGTGGTAATGCTACTAACCCAATTTGAAGAGTGCTGGCCTCTTCCCTAGGAATCTCTTCCTGAACTCCCTTAAAACCTCAACATTGTAAACCCTAACCCTAACCCTTTGGCCAATCAACTCTGGTGTATTGATTTCCTTACTCCTCCTCCACCTCTCATCATCCCTCACAGACTCTCTGCCTTCCTTGAATCTCTTATGCCACTTAAAAACTGATGCTTGATTCATGCAAGATGGTCCAAAAGCAGTCTGAAGCATTCCATACATTTCTGCAGCATTTTTCCATGTTTAAAACAGAAATTTTTTGCATATTGTTCTTCTAAAGTGTTCTCACATCCAGATTGCATTTTTGAAATTCACCATCTGTGACAATCAGACTTTAGTAGGGTATATTCAAATTCCGGCTGTAGCTGTTGATTTGAACCTGAAATCATAAAAATTGGTCAGTCATCTCATAAGATGTATAGCAATAACATAGTGAAGTTTCAAGAGTCTACAACAATTTCAAATGGCTGTACAAAAAAGTCTGGAAACTTATTGAATGCCCCACATATATATGAAAAAATACACATGAATTATATATATATATATATATATATATATATATAAATATAAAAATATACATAAATATATATATAGAGATAAATGTTGACGTACTCATGGGCTTATGTTTATTTTCATAAAGCATGGATATCATAAAAAAGCAGAAATACCGGATAAAGCTGTTTTCATTTAACATAGAACTCTTAGAAAAAAAATCCATCTATTCTCACTCCAGCTCTGGGTAAATAGTTGGAAAGATTAGGGTCTTTAATCTTGGTATGGCAACTTGCAAAGGAAAAGCATGAATTTAAAGCTATTGAAATCCGAATAAAAAATAGGGCTTGTGTTAATTCCTGCTTGTGTGGTGGAGACTTGGAATTATATTTACATATACACACACACACACTCACACAAACACACATATATATATATATATATATATATATATATATATATTTGAAAATCAAAAAGCAAAAGACTTATATATAAATGTACACACATATATCTATATATATGTATGTCTAAATATAAATATATAAAAATTCATTCATGAATATATATATATATATATATATATACGTAAATATGGATCTAAATCTGACAGGATGAAGAAAGCAGATATTAAAGTCCTGATGAAGGTTATTGAAACTGAAATGTTTAATGTTGGCTTTACATCACAATAAATTACCTATTTGGATTATATAGATTTTCTGCTTTATATATATATATATATATATGTATGTATGTATATCTATGTATACACATATATACATAAAGATATTTTAAAATATACACAGATATATGTATATATAAATATGCACATAAATTTTTATATATAAAAAAACACACATAACAATACATTTGTACAATATATATATATATATATAATATCAGTACATATATAGATAAATATATATATACATATATAGAAAGAGAGAAAGATGAATACAAATATGCTTAGATATATATAGATATACATATGTATATAAATAATAGAGATGAATACAATTACATATGTATATATATATAAAATAGACTTATGTCTGTGTGTGTAAATATATATACGTGTGTGTGTGTGTGTAAGTGTATCTATATACAAATATATATATATGCCCGTATGTAAAAATATTTATACATATAAATATATAAATGTAAGTGAAAAAAATGAAAAGGAATCAAACAGATATGTTGGAAAGATAAACAAAAAAGTAAATCCAATAAATTTTTATCCACACCTAAATACACAAATATATATATCAATGAATATACATATATATTCAGGGGGGTGCCCATTGTTTCAGGTTCATTGTCATAAGAAATGGACATGGTGACATAAATTCAAATCCTGGACCAAGCTGATCAAATTTCATATAGTATTAATACCCTAAGAGAAGGTATGAATCATTATTCTTGGTTAGGCAACCAATCTACGAGGAGCAAAACTGACTTCAGACCTGTTAAACACTGCTTATAACTTGACTTTTTGTCACATCTGTCCTGTAGGGAGGAGTTGGTAAATACACATATATATATATTCATAAATTCTTATATATATATATATATATATATATATATATATATACACACACAAACATACACACACATACATATGCACATACAAATATATATCTGTACATATACGTACACAAGTCTCTATACACACATATCTACATAAACACACACACACACACACACATATATATATACCACTTATCTAAACACGTATGTATATTTCTTAATTTACTTCCACACACACATTCTTAGATATGTATATATATATATATATATATATATATATACAAATATGTACACGCAC
>OY757920.1:61185044-61217544 GCA_963585895.1 Sepioteuthis lessoniana
ATCCTGAACAAGTCCTGGCAGCAACACCCCACAAGACACCAACTGTACGGCCACCTGCCCCCTATCACGAAAACTATTCAAGTTAGACGAACCAGACATGCAGGACACTGCTGGAGAAGCAGAGATGAACTCATAAGAGATGTACTCTTATGGATCCCCACACATGGCCGCGCAAAAGCAGGACGACCAGCTCGAACGTACATTCAGCAGCTATGTGAGGATACAGGATGTTGTCCTGAAGACCTACCTAGGGCGATGAACGATAGGGAGGAGTGGCGAGAGAAGGTCAGGGATATCCGTGCTACCAGCACGATATGATGATGATGATGATATAGACACATTATATATATATATATATATATATATAGACACATTATATATATATATATATATATATATATATATATATATAGACACATTATATATATATATATATATATATATAGACACATTATATATATATATATATATATTATATATATATATACATGCATACACACATTACATATATGTATACACACTCACTATATATATATATACACACATTATATATATATATATATATACACACATATACACACACATATATATATATATATATATACACACATTATATGCCTATATACACACACACACACATATATATATATATATATGCATATCTATACACATGCACACACACACACACACACACACACACACACACACACACACACACACGCATCTATATAATTCAACATAAAAGAATTGAAGAATTAATGCATGGGAACATTCTTTAATTTTATGATTTTTTCTTTACATTTAAAATATTAAAAATGTAAAACTAGACTCATGAGTGGTTTAAAACATTAAAATTTTATTTTTGTAAATCCTTTTTTGTTTTGAATATGACAAAAGTATTTGTTTAATTTATTTTCTTTTTTAACCAATAAAAATGTAACAATAAAAAGCTATGAAATAACAATGTGTCCATATTTCTAGGTTGAAAATTTTGCATATTTCAAATGAAAATGTTCTTTAATTCTATATTTTGCATTTTTTTCTCAGTTACATTGATTAAAAATTGATATATTTCTTCTCAGAAATATGAAAAGCATGTGTTTAAAAATCAGTTTTTGAGTTATCGATAAACAATGCTTTCATATATTACTTTTTTCTCTTTTTTCCTCTAAAAATATAATATTATAGGCAATTATAATAAAAAAAGCTAAGAAATAAAAATGTATTCTTACAAGAAAAAGAAGCTCAGAATAAAAAAGAAAAAAATTTGCTGTATATTTTTTTCTTTTGATTAACATCTAAAATAGTATTTAAAAAATGACCCCATGGTTTCAAACATTTTCATGATTTATTTTTGGCCCTTCAAAAAATTAACAAACTTTTTACTATGTGTTTTAACCAAAAAAGTATAATTTTTGAAAAAGCATTAAATTCTACTTTTCCAAATGAAATCGATGAGATATTTAAACATGGTTGGACATGAGAAGAATTGAAGAGTTGCGTGTGTTTTTCTACTTCCATAGGAAGACTGTGAAGAATTCCTTGAAACAATTGATTTTGAATAATTGAATTATATCATTTAATCAATAAAAATAAAATTCTAAAATCTCTACTTCTCCTTAAAAGAAAGATATTAAGTGTATGAGCAATGAGAGAAATTTTCTGAATTATTAGTCAGTACATACAGAGCAAAAAAGATTTGACTCTTTTGTGTGTATATAAATATATATATATGCATAAATGTATACACATACATACTCACATCACATATATACTCATAGGAATAAACATATATATATATATATATATATATCAATAATATCAGGTAAAATTTAACAGGTAAGATCCATTATGAATTTATTCCAACCATCTTTATATAAAAAGGCTATTTGATCTGATGTAATACAAGATTTGATGGAGTTTTTACAGTTACACTAGGGAATACATTTGACCTCAAGTTAGACATTGAAGTAATTATTAATAAACTCACACACACACACACACACACACACACACACATATATATATATATATAGAGAGAGAGGAAAACCTTGCTATACTGTCAAAATATATTATCCAATAGATTTTGAATAAGATATTTGCCCATTACTATTCTATGTAGAACCAAACTTTTTAATTTATAAACAAACTTCACTTTAGGAAAAATTTTAAAAACTTCTATGCGTCTTAATATTCATTATATATATAAAAAAAAACTCACTTCCAATAACATAACTGTAATATCTTAATCCCAGTTTTTTTCTAATTTAAATCTAATCAATTATTTAATTGTTTACAGAAAAAAATTCTAACATGTTTATGATAATGATTATGTGACTTAATAGCTACATTTAAGTTTATTTAAACTCTGAAAGTTATCAGATGTCATGGGATTTCATATCCTTTGAGTTAATCAGATAATGTCCCAATATTTTTGCCTAATTATATATTTTTTTAGTTTATTTATATAGCAATATTGTGAGTTTTATATATATATATATATTAATCAAGGTGACTCAATAATTGTTAACTTTCCTGTAATGGTGTGAATTTAATTTAGTGTTCATTTAAATTATTCATATATATCAATGCTCTTTTATTCATTAATAGGAACATTAGATTAAATTAGATAAAAAAAATATCTTATAAAAGCCCTTAATATTGTTGTAGAAATTTATATGTAATTATTAGCAACAATATATTACTTTAAAAATTAGAATAATATTATGTTTATTATTGTAATAATAATAATAATAATAATAATAATAATAATAATAATAATAATTAATCATAAATCGATCCATATATACAAAAGAGTAGGTAATATTACCATTACCCCTCTGTTTGTTTGACAGGGCTAAAATATAAATCTAATATTTATTATCATATTTTGGATTTATTTCTATGTCTTCATATAAAAATGATATTACAGGTGTAAATTCAATCTGATATTAATGTAAATTTTTTTCCTGCTAATTAAGTTCACTCAGGAGAACATTAAATAAAATTGAAAAAAAATTATTTCAAAAACTCTTTATGTTGTATAAATTGATATATGTTTAGATAAAATATGTTGAATTAAAAGATATATATAATATTCCTAATGATTATCTTTAATCATCATAAATTGAACCTTATATAGAAAAAAGTTTATATTGTAACAATTATTTATCTATTTGTTTAACAGGCCTAAAATGTAAATCTAATATTTATTATCATAAGTTGGATTTAATACTATGTCTGGATTTAAATATAAATTCATTTCTTGTATTTAATAACTTATTAATATTTTTACATAACAAATTCAAATGTTTTCTTTTAAGCATAGATTGCATCTACCATGTAAACTATTTATCAAAGAGGCTTTTTTAATGATTTTTCCAATTTATTATTGGGTTTAGTTCTTGGTCTTTTGGCTTCGATTGTTGAAAGATTCATAATGGATCATATCTGTTGTGTTTTACCAGATATTATTGATATACATACTTATATATATATATATATATATATATATATATATATATACACACACACATATATACATACATACACATATATGTATACTTACATACATATATTCACATATATATACATACACATGTACACATACTTATATACATATATATTCAAAATTATATATATTCACATACATATATATTCACACAGATATACATATATCTATATATTATACATATATTTACATATCATACACATGCACACGCATGTGAATGTAAACATAGATATATACATTATACTCATGCACACATGTAAATATATATATATATATATATATATATATATATATACTTATGTAAATGAATATATATATATATACGTGTATATACACATATATATATGCATATATATATATATGCATATATATGTTCATTTACATAAGTATATATATATATGTAAATATATTCATTTTTTATTTATTTATTTACATGTGAATCTTATATTTTTGATGAGAATTTCTCTCTTTTGATTTTTTTAACTTTCATATGCATTTGAACTTTTATATTTTGATAATTTTCCTTTTTTTTTTAAATAATTAATTTTTATTTCTTTTCCAGTTGATATAAAATCATGCCAGCTGCTTCATATTGATTATCTGAATGAGAGGAAAATATTCTAAAAATTTGTGGTCTAATTAGTTTGAAAAGAGTAAAATATAAATTTTTGATTCATGTTTATTTTTGATTTACGTGTAAACATTTGTTTTAATTTGATTTTTCATTTACTCACGGAACACATCATTTAGTTGAAATATCACTGTTAAGAAAATTATATTATTGTAAATCTATTATATACATAGGTATGTGTGTGTGTATATATATATACACAAGCTTTATTATTGTTGTTATAATTTTCATCATTATTATCATTATTATTTTATAACCCAATGTACAATGTGTGATAATAAAGATTTAACTTTATGAAACTTATCCAAACCTCAGTTCTGATATATTATCTTTACCAGTTTTCAATGATATTGATGTTTAATTTAGTAGAAAATACAATGCCAGGAAGTAGGACATTTCTTTTAGGAAGGGCCAATCCCTTGCAAAAATTTAATTTCTCTTGCTTAACTTGAAAAATGATGAAATTTCTCAAATTTGTTGAAGTTAAAAAAATTCTTCTAAAATAATAATACTATTAAAAAATAATGAATCCAGAAAAATGTTGACATCTCAAAAAATGAAGAAGTGTGCTGATTTGACAATGTATGATTAAAATAAAATTCAATGGTTCAGATATCGAAAATTTTTTTCCCTTTTTGAGAAGAAAACTCACATTATCAAAACTTCACAAGTGTAATAAGTAAGTAAGCAAAGTTGGCGACCTTAGTTGAGGGTGACCCGAACACTCCCTTTTCAATAGCTACTACACCAATGTATAGGGGAAGGTGCTACTACATTCCCTGGATTGCTCCACTTTACGATCTCTACCTTATAATGCTGAGTGTTAAGCAAGGCAGCATCAAGTACCATTTTTTGAGTTTTTGGTATGACTTCACCTGGGATTGAACCCCAATCTCCCGGACCATTGGCAAACACTCTACCCATTAAGTGTAGTAATTGGGGTGGGTAAAGTGGAGCAATCCAGTGAAAGAAGTAGTGCACTCCCCTACACCTCAGTGAAGTAGCTATTGAAAAAGGAACCTTCTGGCTGCCCTTGACTACGGCCGCCAACTTTACTTTACTGGTGAAAATGGAGAGGTCAAAGTCTGCATCCTTGATACATGTAACATCTATTATTAGTTACCTTGCCCCTGTTTATCACTGGATAACAAATTCTGGGGGAGTAGAGTATCATACATATTATTCAAATATATTGCATTGTAAACCATGGAATGCAGCATGGTAGATGTGAAACAAGTTGGATGAATGCAAAAGTCAGTCAGTCAGTAAGTAAGTAAGGAACATCATAGGTCAATAGCCAGGATAAAATAGCTCAGTCAGGAAGCTACTGCTATTCATCTAAGAGGGTTACGTCTAGTGACAAAAAAAAATTACCATGATTCTGACTCAAATTCAAACCAAATGTCCAAACAATCATGCATGTTAATACGGCACACATTCTGCTGAGGTGGGAGTTTGAGTCCTAGTGTTTGAAAAATCTGCTAATGAGCTCAAACCAAATTACTCAGAGGCAAGATCACTTTCAACATCTCAACTTCTAGTATTAGAACATTAAATACAGAACTCAAGCTTATCGTGTCTGCAGCTGATAAGAATAGAAATATCATATGCATACAGGAACATTGATATTACCATAAGATACCAGAATTAAAATACCATAAATCCAGTAATTTGTTTTCGAAAAAGTTTGTCAATGCTGCCACTGAAGGTGTAGAAATGTGGAATGCTTCTCAGTCCTTTAGAATCACTAAACATTATAGAGAGAATCTGACCATTTAATGGCAACTCCTACACAACGATTGTCTCATGATAAAGTCCCAGTAATACCAAGGATGAAGCCAAAAGAACCACCTTCTAAAATGAGCTATGTTCCCTTGTCTGACACTTTCTCAAAAACAAAGTTCTGATCATCAGTGGAGAGATGAATGCTCATATTCACAAATGCAAAGGTAATAAATTCTGTTTATACAGTTCACCAAACAGAAAGGGTGAATATTGTGACGGCAAATTGACTAAAATCCCAAAACGGGACTTTTATTTTCGCACGTGTGAAGACGGGACAGGTTGGCACTTGATCCCTTATATAATAAGTCCTCGTTCAGAGTTTTTCTCTCCGGCATATAAGAACTGGCATATTATGTGAGGGACTAATTTAGGGCCAGACTGACCGCCGCTGGCAAGGGGTCCCAAATTTCACACAATCCACACACCCACCAGGCCGCTTTCACTTCCTTCCCCAAGATAATGGAAGAATATGGACCTATAGGTTTTAGTCGTAATAATATTATATTGTAGTAGTCAGCAACTCCGTTTTCCTGTGTGATATTTTAAAGGAATTAATGGGACAATTCTAAGCAAGATAACATAAGGCGAACAGAAGCTGAAAAGGAAGCATGAAGTAACAAATTCGTAGAAGAACTGCAAAGAACAAACTTAGACCACATGGTAACATAAAAATATATGATTCCTTTACTACACTTTCAAAGTGTCAAAACATATAATAATTGGACAGTCCACGAATATAAATGTCTTTTCTTGACTTTTGTTTTTCTTCAAATTGAGAGAGAGAGAGAGAGAGAGAGAGAGAGTTGTATATAAAGTTTGGGTATAAAGGAGAAATGGCCCCAAAGTTACTTATCTTATTTTTCAAAGCGTTCCACTGGAGAATATTTCTTCTTTCACGGGCTAATAGACTTTATTCTATTTTTTTAACACTGGCTTGAAGAACCTGGGGTCCTTCGTGTCTCAGGTATTCTTTTGTCTTCAACCCGGAATACTGGCTATGGTTCGTCTGCCCGCTACGAACCCTGCTCAAAACTGATTTTCTTACTATCTATTTCCGCTGACGGGGGTCCATTTTGGGGTCCCAGCCAATCATTTGGCTTCTCTCTCCCTCCCCTTCTGGTGTCTGGCGACCTGAGGTTACTAAGTACCAACACCTGTTGATACCCCCTCTGTGACCCACATTCTCTCTTAACGGTCACTTTTTTGACGGCTAGATACTGTTAATTCAAAACGGGAGGATAGTATTAATCTTATTTCTATCGTCTCCGTGGGCTATCACGTGACAATATCAATCAGTTTTCTCTCGAGAACAGGCTTAAATGCCTAAACTGTAAACTTTAAAAAGGAAGGCCAAACTATGAACTTATATGTAATGTAAAGTTGGCAACCCAAAGGCTCCCTTTTCAAGGCGTTGGGGAGGACCATTAGTGAACACTGTAACCATTATGCCAATGTACCCAAATAATGCAAAAGCACAATATTTATAAACAAGAAATTGATTAGGAGTGCTTTGAACTGTGAAGCATATTCCTCTTTTGAAGGAGTATCATCTGATCATAGAATCATCTCAGCAAAGATTTGCTTGAGTCTTTGCTGGAATAAGAAACAAACAGGTAAATATAACTAATCCTCATTTACCAATAGTGATATATGCAATTCCTATTTGGTAACTGGTAGAGTCAAGTTTGATCCTCTCCAGGAGACATCTGAAAGACATATTCCAAATGATAAATATGAAAAATTTGTTCCTGCTAACTTAGAAATACCAACCAAAACAAGAGACAAACATCAAGTTACTTGAGAGTCAAAAGCATTTAAGGAAAAATGAGATAATACAAAAATAGTATCTTTATTTGATAAAAAACAAACAAATAAATATCAATATGTAGAAAGTTAAGAAAGCCCAGAGAAAACAGTTAAAATATACAAAAAAGAACAATTAGAGTATATACAATGTCAAATGAATTGAATAAAAAATTCTGTTGAAGATAGACAATAACAATTAGTAAGGCAGACTGTAAATGAAGTGAATGGAAGAAAAAGTATCTCAAGAGCAAAACTAAAAGTTGCCAGTTAATGATAAAGACTACAGAAGTGGAAGAATGTTTAAAAAAATCTGTTCAAAGACCCTCTTGAAATTGCTGATAGACCTCCTGTAGAAATTATGAATGGCCAACTAAACGTCAAACTTGGATATTTTATTAAGTAAGAACTTGATGCAGCTCTGAAAAAATTAAATACTGAAAAACAGCAGGCCTCAATAAAGTACCTCTGGAAGAGTGGAAGACAAAGAAATTTGATTATATACTCTGATTAATCAATTCTGTGTATAAATAAACCAATAGAGAAATGGATGAAAGGCTGAATTGTCCCCTTCCTCAAGAAAGGTGATGTTGGAATAACCTAGAATTATTGTAGCAGAACTTTTAATACTATAGCTGTTAAGTTTTACTAAGTTGCTGGTTCTACAATCATATCTCACCTGAAGTTGAGAAAATTTGTAGGAAAAATCCTAACAGTTCTCAAAGAAATCAATCCACAACTTTTCAGATCCTGACTATTTGTCAAATCCTTGAAGGAGTATGTGCAAAAGATTTTGAGGCAACACTACTGTTTGTAGATTTCTCTAAGGTATTTAATTCAGTACAGTGGGGAAATATGGAGCAAATAATTGCATATGGTCTTTTAAAAGAAACTGTTACTGCTATAATGATGCTGTACAAAAAAAAACAGGTTTGCTCACCCAATGGCAACATTGATTTTTTTGGCAATGTCTCTGTAATCTTGCAAGGAGATACACTAGCACCATATCTATTTATAATCTTCCGAGATTATGTATTATGAATGTCAAGAGATCTAATGAAAGAAAATGGTCTTATACTAAAAAAGCAAAAAAGCACTTGATATCCAGCAGAAACTAATCTGGATGCAGACTATGCAGATGAACTTGCACCTCTTAAAAATACACCTGCACAAGCCAAATATCTGCTGCATAGCCTGCAACAGGTAGCAGGAGGCATTAGCTTTGATTTGAACTCAGATAAAACAAAGTTCATGTATTTTAAACATGATTGTGCTGTCTCCACATTAAATGGCAAGCCTCTAAAATTAGTAGACCATTTCACATATCTAGGTAGGAGTATTTCATCTACTGAAAGTGATGTCAACATACTCATAGTGAAGGCATGGACTGCTCTTAACAGGTCATTGATCATATGGAAATCTAATAATATAAGAAAAAATGGGAATTCTTCCAAGCTGCAGCCATATTAGTACTATTGTATGACAGCACCATATAGACTTTAACAAAGAGCTTTCAAGAAAAGCTTGGTGGAAACTACACAAGAATGTTATATGACATTTTGAACAAATCCTGGAAGCACCAATCTACTAAACAGCAGCTGTACGGCCACATTCCACCCATCTCACAATCCATTTAAGTTAGACAAATAAGATATGCTGGGCACTGCTAAAGAAGCAAGGACAAACTCTTGAGTGAAGTTCTTCTGTAGGTTCCAACACATAGACACACCAGTGGTGGCTGGCCAGCAAACACTTATATCCATCAGTTGGGTGATATATATATTAGGTAAAGTTGGCAACCCTAGCTAAGGGTGAATTCAAGGCTCCTATTCAATAACTAATACACTGAAGTGTAGGGGAGGGCACTACTCCATTCCCTAGATTGCTCCACTTTACCCTTGATCCTTACCTTATAGTGCTGAGTGCAAAGCAAGGCGGCATCAGGTACCATTTTTTGAGTCTTTGGTATGACTTGACCGGGGATTGAACCCCAGTCTCCTGGACTATTGGCTAACACTCTATTCATTAGGCCAATAGCCCTGTCTATATATATATATATATATATATATATATATGTATGTTAATTAGAATAAATTGAATATAAACTTATAGTTATAAGAAAGAGAAAAAAAGCTTGGATGGAAAATCTCAAGATTTAGTTTAGTAAAGTATAAATTTATCCTACCATTCTACCATGAAAAGGATATGCCACAGTTGATTACAATGTTGAGTACTGTCAATTTTGAATACATAGTTTTCCTATTCCTGGTCACCTTACCAAGGCTAAATAACCCAATCTGCCCTTCTATTTACCCATTAGAAGGGTGATTAGAGATGGATTCATAATTTTCCCATGAGTATTAGCACAAATGTGATATGCAAATAGCTTCATCCAAGATTTGAATTTGGCTTGCTGAGTCCATTTCCTATGATAACGTTATATGTGGCTCTAGTTGTAAAATGAATTGTTAACTTTTGAGAAAAATTTATTAGTAGTGTGTTTAGGATCTGAAAATCAACTTGAAACTAATTTCACTTTTATTTCTGGGCAAATCAAGAGGTACCAAGTCTTTTTATTTAAATGGATAAATAGGGTACAATTCATTCAAAGAATGGTGTAGTGGGGGGGCAGTTTTCAGTTGGAAGCAGGTAAATCTGAGGAAAATGTTGAAGAAACAAATGCTTAAAAACTAGCCCCAAGTTCGCCTCAAAAGTACCTTGTACCATCTCATGTGATTACAGGTTTCTTTTTCATCTTTATAATGGTCTTTTAGGTGAGATGTTTAATATATAATAATAATAATGTTCCCAGTTCATGAAAAGGTGAAAGTTATTAACAATATTATCACAATTATAAAAGCTATCAACCAAACAATTATGAAAAAATGTAAACAGATTACGTGAAAAAATGAAATTAAACATGAATAATAAAAGATAATCACTCATTTTCAATCTTATTTTTTTAATAACCTATTTTCTTTTCCTTCATAAACAATTTAACTGAAAGCTGAGACAGTGTTCTGCATTGTTCAAGTTTAAATGACAATTTGAAAAAAAAATCTGGTGATAGAAATGAACCAATGAGAGGTAAACAAAAGACTAATAATGATAAATTCAAAATATTGAAACAATATTTGTTTGATTCTTGTACTTGTTATATCAATAATTAATCATTGGTTCAAATTCTGTCAATATTGATAATGAAAATAAAGCTTTTTGCAATGTATTGACAAAGTGTCGAGACTGAGTAAAGAGAGAAACTATTGTTATGATAACATGATTCATGTTCATTTCTAACATTTTTTTTGTTACCATAAAAACAAAATTCCTTATTTCTCTCTATTGAGTTTGGCAAATTGTCCAAATCAGTACTCAGTCTTGTAACAAGCTGAGTTGGGTTTGAAACTGAACTCCAGAAGAAGGAGAGTTATTTATGTACACTGGAGCATCTCATTGTGTGTATGTGGGTAAGTCCATTCTATGGGCTGTGATTGGCTGCTGTATTGAGTTAGAGCCTGTTATATTTTTGTCTGCAAGCTGGATGTTAGCTGGGACCATTACATTGGTAAGTGTTACTATTACTATTCTACATTCTCATAGTAGTGAGATCAGATCATATGACTAATAGACACATAAAGTTACATTGTTTTAAATATATATAATTAAATATATTGTGCATAAAACAAAAAAAAAATGTGACTTATATGAAGTCACATTTTTTCAAATAAGTAGGTTGGCTATTTTTCATTCAAAGAATAGGGGTCAGTCTTCAGGCGCTTGTCAAAGGTAGATGTAAGAAAATGTTGAAGAAAAAAATGTCCGAAAACTAGCCACAAGCTCACTTTAAAAATACTGCACACTATTTCAAGTGATTAGCTGGTCAGAATCTACATACACCCATGAAAACCAATGTGCTCAAGATAATTTAGGGTTCTCCTCTATATAGACTGGTTGTCATCAAAGATCAGAGAGCATAAAAACAGACATTTGATGTTTATTGATAGCTTGATTTTTGAATGGTAAAATCTGATCAAAGATCAAAATACAAAAACATGTGAAAACTGCAATATAATTAAATAGCAATGTTTCAGTCTCAAATTTTTTATTTATGATTTTGTGTTTGGTAATAATATTTAAATAGGAATAAAGTGTTTTTTTTAATTTTTTAACATGTGTGAGCAATTACTAAAATTTCAAAATACATGAAAAAAAAATGACATAGTATGCAATGGCGTATTCATGGAGTCAGCAGGACCTAGAAGACACTTATGCCATTCCTGGCCCTCAAAAAGAAGTAGAAGGTGGAGTTCCTGTATATGACACTAAACAATAACTGATGGTAAGTTTCCAGTTTAGGAGCTTTAAGAACTCAAAGTCACTGCTTCATTGTCATTAATTCCCAGCCTACTCTTACCTGGAGTGCTAGTACCTGCTAGAATCACATCTTTAAGTTAAACAGACCTGTTTGAGAAAATTAAGTTTTTACCTGTTTAAATTGGTTGGGAAGATACATTTTTGTACCTCACATAATTTGTGAAACAGACTTGGTTATTAACAAGGGTTGTCATGTTGCAAATCCTACCAACTGACTAATTATTGCTAAAATGTTATGACTATAATAACCAAGATGAAGATACTAGTCCCAGTATAATCAGTTATTATTCCTATCCTTTTTGAAATAGTCTAAATTGTATACAAGTTAAAAAATCAAGTGATTAGAAGATATATTCTTATCATGAATAACATTATGAAAACTATCTACTAAAATGGATTGAATAAAAGATTCAGTTTGAAATTCCTAGAAAGTTACTGATTACAATTAGTCAGCTTAAGAAATCTGGTGAGTTAAATAGCTGAAATATTGTAACTATTATAATGAAGATAAGGACACTACTTACCTGACACATTCATGTGTCGAGTGGTATAAAAATTAATGAGCTCAGCTCCAGGAGGTCGTCCTCTCAGGCAGCATCTGCTCTCTTGCCTAAAAGGGGTAAGGGCTGGGTTTTTTTGCCTGGTGCGCCACAAAAGGAGAAATGCTTGTGAAACTCAGATTTATTTTAGCACCATCTCACTGGAGGCTTGCTTCCTGTGAGGTACCCACATTAAACTACCTTTGCATCACATTCCAACATCATGGGGGTGGTTAGATAAATACACACAAGTCCAAGTATATCAGGATATCATAATTTCCATTTTTCTTTGTAAATGTGTGGAACTGATTAAAAAATTTCAAAATACATTTTGAAAATATAACACTACTATATCATTGATTCTCTTGTGGATTTCTATCTATTGGTAAATATGTCTATCTCAAGAAATATATTGACATTTCTCTACATCATGTAATAACTGCTTATAGACAAATAATATAAGAGAAAAAAGAATTATAATGACAATTCCATTTAAGAAACTGGAAGAAATTATTTTTGTTACATATGGATTATAAGTTAGTATTTATGAACAAATAAAGGACTACAGTTGCTTTTATTAAAATTTAGGATAATTATTTATATTTACCGGTTCATTGGCCAAGTGGGTAGAGTGTTTGCCAATGGTCCAGGAGACCTGGGTTCAATCCAAGGTCGCATCATATGAAAGACTTGCTTAACACTCAGCAATATAAGGTATGTATCAGGGGAAAGTGGAGCAATCCTGGAAAGGAGTAGCTCCCCCTCCTACACTTTGGTGTAGTAGCTATTGAAAATGGAGCCTTTGGGTCACCCTCGACTTTGGTAGCCAACTTTACTACTTATTCATATTTAAAGGAGTCAGACTGGCAGTACTTATCCATATTACATATAAGATGATTATCATTAAAAATTAAAAATGTGTAGTTATACTTATTAAAGTTTAGGATTGTTATTCGTATTTCAAGGATGTTTAATTTGTTTTTATCAAGAATTTACTATGGTTCACTGCATTGTTTACCCTGAGTGGCATATGAAAAATAGCTTTGGGCTCATTCAGAAGTCGCCTCAAAAAACCCTAAAATTAATTAATGTTTTGAATAAATATTTAATTCTATTATCTTTCAGATTTTGAGTGGTGGTTTTAATCTAAATTTTAAAAAGGTGTTTGTTTAGGTTAGGTAACTACTAAGATGAAATGAATTCCTTCTTCACAGCTTGACATAAGGTTACAACAGAGAGGATCTAAATGTATATAGAGAAAAAGAGTGCAGTCTGCCTTTTGTAATGATTACCAAGAGAGTGAGTGAGTACTGTAAGAGAGACAATGAGATATAGAGTTTGAGAGAGATACCGCCTACAAACTAGTATTAGCCAGATCTTTTAGTACAGTTTAAAACCTTTCCAGGCATAAATCTGAACATTACTGAAAGTTTGGTTGAAATTGGCCAGAGCCTCATTTGGTGGATGATGATAAGATTGTACAATTTAAGAGTATTACATTTCCTAGTGTCCAAATTTAGGTTTCCAAACATATTTCTATCAAAACCAGAGAGAAGACAAATTTGTTATCACTGATGGGTGTGTGTCTACTTTTCTCAGACCAACACTGATTATGAAGAGTGAATCTGGGAAGACAAAAAAATTTCCTGATTACATGCAAACAAGGTTCCTCCGAGATAACCACTGAACAAAAACGACTGAAAATATCAAACCCCTAATCAGCTCAATCCAGAGAGCCCCCAACATCAAGAATAAAATCACCAAAAAATTTATTAAACAAAACCATACAAAGAAACAAAATCAATGCAATTCCTAAGGATCAACCAAATCAACCAAAACCCTGAATAGATCCTCTAGAGTAGAAAGTATGGCTATTGAAACCCACAACATAATTACAAACTTCAATTGAGCAGATATTTATAAAAAAAAATTTATATACTTCTATGAAATAAGATCATCTATAAAGTGTACACCTATGAAGCAAAAATTGTCTACTGACCTTTGTCTTATGGGCTAACAATTCTTTTAAAAACACATATTTACTGACAAACTATTTACTTAAAGATCACATATAAAACAAAACTTGGGATTAAATAAACTGCAAGGATTGATATGCCATTAAACACAAATTAAACTCCCAGATAAGGTCATTGTCTTGTATGGAACCAAAATTTTGTTCCTATAAAATTAAAATGCACTCTAAGAGGAGAATATAGAAAAACCCTATGAGAGAGAACTCATCAAATATCAAGAGTGGGAAAATACCTTTAGTTTAAAAGCAAGGACAAGAGAAGTTAATGCATATCAATGGAAGTGGGATGTCTGGGATTTACAGAAAACTCATTGTCTTGTATGGAACCAAAATTTTGTTCCTGTAAGATTAAAATGCACTCTAAGAGGAGAATATAGAAAAACCCTATGAGAGAGAACTCATCAAATATCAAGAGTGGGAAAATACCTTTAGTTTAAAAGCAAGGACAAGAGAAGTTACTGCTTATCAATGGAAATGGGATGTCTGGGATTTACAGAAAACTCATTCTAAAAGACTTTAAGTAAATTTGGTTGGAAAGGAACTGCTAAAAGTGTGTGGGTGTGTATAATAACCATCACAGAGGCTATAGAAAAGTTTCTCTGGCTTTGTATTGAGAAGGAGAGTCCATTGATTAAGAAGTGATTCATTTCAGCTAGGTTACCTCAGTGATGAGGTCTGATATGGAAAGACCAGATGAAACCAGGAATATTACTAATGATACATCTGTAAAATGTATTTTTATTAGTAAAGGATGTATAATTATTTGAGAATATGCTTTCATGCATTCTAAATTAGGACCGTTTTATATTTGAAAAATCAATGAATTATCAACATGTTCGAGGTTTTGGAAGTCTAGTCAAAGTGGAATCAACCTATTGGGGGGGTAGTCAAATTATTTAACACGCAAAATAAACTGATGGATGTTCACCAATCAGACATCAGCAAAATACTGCGCTTTTCCACTTCAAACTTAGTCTCTTTTATATTCATCAAATCTCGCCACTTCACGGAGGCTTATCTTGTTCTCCTCCATAAAACAAGTCACACCTCTTGTGTCCTTTTCTTCTTCTGGTTTCCATGTGCCAGTTGCAGAGAGAGCACACTTTCTGTTTCTTCGAGGTAAGATTACTACTACACAACATTATAAGAATCCATTATACTTATGCATATAACACATCAAAATCAACAAAGTATTGTTAAAATGCTCTTTGTGAATAAAGCAATTTCCGGTCTAATTTGCAACTTTATAATTATAGTGTGGGTGTTAAATGGTTTATTGTCAAAGGAAAACTCAGGAAGCCAAGTTCAATTGCTGTATGAAGTGAGTTCAAACTCCTATTGCTCTGTCAAATTCACTTTTGGACTAATACCCTTGGGAAAGGTAGGAAATCTCTTATTTCTCCAGCTTTGGGTTCATCATCATCATCATTATGTCGTGCTGGTAGCACGGATATCCCTGACCCTCTCTCACCACTTTTCCCTATTGTTCATCGCCTCTGGCAGGTCTTCTGGACTATATCGCGTATCCTCACATAGTTGCTTAGTTGCTGAATGTATGAGCTTTGGGTTAAATAGTACAATTATTGTTATTTTACAAAGATTAAATAACCTTGAAGTTTGATATGCCATTAAACAAAGAATCCAAACAAATCTACACAAACCTTCATTTCTACAAACAAATCCCCTGTGTATTTAATTTGCTGTGTGTCTACTTAGTTAATGGTTGTAATCAATACTGATAGACAAACATTTTTATTATCAATAATAATAATATTGACTTTATTATCAATAATAATAATATCAACTTTATTATGATCTGATTTCAGTAGATTTGAATATTTAAGAAAAATAGCTCATGTTGTTGATTTTTCTTTTTCTACAATTTGAAATTTTGATTTCACTATTAAAATTTGAAAATAAAATCATATCACCATAAAAAAAGAGGTCAAGACATGAAAAGATTACTAATTACTTCATGAAATAAAGATACCTTTATTAAAATGATTATTATTTCATGGGTATCATTATTTTATTTTCAATCATGTTTTTTTTTTCTTCAGTTTTAGGCTGAAAGAGCAAGACAAAATATCATTGTTGAACACTCATCATACACTTACCTTCAAGGCAGCTTTTGAAAATGAACAAATAAATAGTAAATTTCTTATGAAGTGAGCATTTTTTTCTTAGAGTTTTGTTAAGTCAAGATAATTTCTTTGAAATAAATTTTCTCTTTACATAATCTACTTTCAAAATGAATTCAGCACAGTTGTAGAATGACTTAACTTTCAACATTTTTTTTAGATACAATTTATTCCATACTATTTGAAATACCCATCTAAGGTGGGTAGAAGATCAAATTTGAAGTGTGAGACTAACCAACAAATGTCAGAAATTCCTTATATTGATTGTATTTCTTAAAACTATCTTTGCTGTCAATTAAAAATTCGCCTGAATGGATAAATGGTAATTTTTACAATGAAAAATAAATCCACATAACAAGAAATGCATTTGCCAATTATATTTTTATATTATCCAATTAAGTTATTATTGTATTGTAAAAAAAATTCATGGAGCTTTGTAGAGTAATATCTTTGATTTATATGAGTGAAATTCTTTTGGTTTAGTTTAGTTTGCTTTTTTTAATGGCATATCAACCTTTCTGAGGTATCTAATGCCAAAGCCCTTCTTCTAGAAGAATGGCAGTTGTACAATTTAACCCATAGCTGGGAGGATAAGGGGGTTCATACCTTTCCCCAGGGTATTTATCTGAAAGCAAACATAATAGTGTAACTGGAGTTTGAACTTGCGAACTATGTTTCCGCAGTTCAGCACTTTAACTATTACACCACAAGGACACACCCGAGAAATTCTTTTGTTCAGAGTTTTTGTGATAATTAAGTAATGGTATTATCTAATTATTTTACATCTTCAGCCTGAAGAACTACTCATAAAGTACTTATATATATCACAGGAGGTGCCCATGGTGTAATGGTTATCATCGTAGGAAATGGACACGGCGACATGAGTTCAAATCCTGGACAAGGCTGATTGCATTTCACATAGCACTAATACCCTTGGGAAAGGTATGAATCCAATTATTCTCCCTCCAGCTATGGGTAAATAGTAGGGCAGACTAGGTTCTTCAGCCTTGGTGGGGCAACTAGTCTAGGAGAAGGATAACTCTGAATTCAAACCAGTTAAACTCCGCTTAAAAATTGACCTTCTGTCATATCCTGCCTGAGTGGAGGGGTTGGTAAATATATATATATATTTCACTGTGGGTAGGGTTTGAAAAAAGTGATCTAATGGTCTGTTCAACTATCAAGCGGGTCAGTGACCTGTGGGTGATGGCTACTCACAACAGTAGGAGAAACAGCAAAAGAAAATATACAAGAAATGTCTAGATATTGTCATTTGGTCCGTTAAATTCAAAAGAGTTTTTGTTATTGAGTTAACAATCCCTTTTGAAGAAAATTTCAACAGGGCACATCAGCATAAGTTGGAAAAATATGAGGATCTGCAAGAACAATGTGTCAGAAATTGCCGGATAACCAATGTATTTCCAATCGAGGTCAGATGCTGATGTTTCATTACCAACTCAACCTCCATATTCTTGACTAATTTAGGACTTTCTCCATTGGACTAGAGGAAATACATAAAAAGACCCAAGATAAGGCTCTAACTGCATCAGCATGGATATGGCAATCCCATAGAGTGATGACAATCCAACAAAGTCTGGTAGTATTGTGAGTTACTGCTGTGGCACTCTGGGTTAATGGTAATGATGCTGCGGCCCTGAAACCATGCCTGAACCCCGAGCCATCATCTGATGAAGGCTTTGTTGGAAGCAATGCTACCGTACAAACATCAGTTATTGTGAGATACCTATATATATATATATAATATGGATAATTGTTTAATTGAATGTGAATAGTTTTTTTTTATAAGACAAATAATTTCTCATCTGTTTCTATTGAAGTTTGGAAATTTAAATTCTGTATAAGTTACATCTTGCAGCAAGATAGCTTCCTAAGAAAACTCTGAAATGTAAACAGAATGGTGTTAATGTCATAATATAAAAAACGTAATTGTTAAATTATATCTCGTCGCAACATGTTTTACCACTGATTATTATTTATTGTTACAGATATTCTCTGATGGGATTCCCTATTCCATGTGATGAATAAAATATTTTTTTAGATTAAAACATTCTACTGGGTTCAGTAAGAATATATACCAAATTTGGTAATTGTACATTATGTCAGTTGGTATTCTATAGATGACAGGCAAAGTCTTCCCAATTATTAATGTAGATTGTATTTATTATTACACCATGCATATATTTTTTCCTTTGTCTTCCTCTACATTATCTTAAATACATTCAATATATATATATATGTCATATTTTAACTATATATATATATATATATATATGTTGATTTTTAGCAATATATATATGTAAAATCTTATATATATATATATAGTTAAATGTAATCCTAAAAGTGTTTCTAAATCATTAAATCTTTTCAGTGCTCAGTACACAAAAATGTTGAGCACTGTCACAATATTTTATCAATTACAAAAAAAATTCTCAGGCAGAGTAAAAACACACTACTCAGAGTTTCACAGCTGCACTAATCAGATGAGCTGGTTATTCAAACATCTAAATTACTTGCTCTTTTGATAACTATAGCCATGAAACTTTGTGTTCTAGGTTTTTATCCTGCCAAACATTATATATATATATATATATATATATATATATATATATACTCACACACACAAAAATGTGTTTGAATAAATCCAATTTCTGAAGAAAAATGACTGAGAAATGGAATTCTCTTCTACTTAAAAAAAAACATAGAAAAAAAATGTTTATCAGTTCATACAAAATCAGGAACAATCATTTTGAAATATTCATACATTGAACATTCAGACATTTATGTGGAGATTGTAAAAACTTGAAAATTGTAAAACATAATTAATGGTCTACTGATTAAAAATATTGTTTGATGGATAACATTTGATTATCAGCCCTTTTCAGATTTTTATTTTCAGGTATGTGTTGCAATGAACACCTAAATAAGCCACTAAGATATAAAAGCAAGGGGGACAAATACCAATCCTCTTTCAAAAACTGGGTGGTTGAGAATTAAACTCCTCCAAAGCAACACCTGCCTCCTCACCCAAAAGGAGTAAGGACTTGGTTTATTACCTGATTCTTGAGGCACCTCTGAAGGGGTACGCTGACAGATGCTAAGCAATTTTTTGCACTTCCTCATGGGAGGCTGGCTTCCTACAAGGCATCCCCTCATCTTCTCTCACAACATGGCTTCATGGGGAGTTGAATAAATACCCTTTTCAGTTAGTGTGTATTTAACCAATGCCTCTGACACAATGGTCAGGATGTGATAGAAAGTCAATTTTTAGTAGAATACAGTTGGTTTAGAATTAATAGATTTTTCCTCTTCTATATGGATTGCCATACCATGGCTAAAAGCCTAGTCTCCCAAACTGTTTACCTGTATCTGGGGTAGGAAAGGAAAAGATGGATTTATGCCTTTTGTAAGTGAATTGCAAATGGATTTATCAAGGATTTGAGCTTGGGCTGCTAAGTCTATCTCCTATGACAGTGTTATGCCATGCAAGCTTCCATTTAATATCTCCTGTATTGCTGCCAGCAAGCTATACAAGAAGCCCTACATAGGTGAGACACATTTCAGTCATGAACAAGAAAGGAACAGTGATTAAAAATCTCTTTAATATGCATACATATGCTTTTCACATTTAAAAGGCTCTGGCCAAATCAAAGAAACATTCTATAGTTTAGATCTTGGATGAATAAATTGGAAATTTTTTGTTATTGTTAGAATATATATTACAGTTTGCAACTTCTTCAAAGTTAATATAATGCCAGGTTTATTATATTCTGGTTCATTCGGCTATTAATACAAAATTAATAATCAATAATAAGTTTCTATTAACAAGAGTACTTCAACAATATCATTAAAAAAAGCTAAAATTTTGTAAACTTTATGAATGAATTAATTCCAAAATATAATCCATACAGCTGAACAACAGAGTAACTGTTTTATAAAAACGATAAGGTTTGGTTTGGTTTCTTTGTTTAATGGCATATCAACCTTTGTAGGTTATTTAATACCAAATCTATTCTCCAAGAAGAACTGTAGTGGTACTGTTTAACCCATAGCTGGAAGGATAAGGGTGTTCATACCTTTCCCAAGGGTGTTTGCCCGAAAGTGAATGTAATAGTGCGACTGGAGTACAAACTCACTTACTACGATTCCCCAGTCCATCGCTTTAACCATTACACCACGAGGACACCCCATAAAAAAAAAAAAAAAAAAAACGATAAGGAAAAAGATATGTCAACTAATTAACATAACTGAATTTATTTGTGAAATTATTTTTATAATAATCATATCATGAGACACAATTCAGAGATTAACCCTTTGAACTAGCTAAACAAGTTTAATATTTCAGGCTGATACCAATTGTTCTATGTGATTGAAATGTCTGTATTTTGTATTGCCCTCATGTATGAGTGATGGATCTAATGTGAAATTTCCCCAGTCTACACTTCCCCAAAACACGACTATATTGCATTTACTTGAAAAAATTCATGAGAATGGAAGTGTACCAGATTGAAAGAGCTTGGTATTGGCATTTTTGTTTAATGGCATATCAACCTTTATAGATTATTTAATGCCAAATCTATTCTCGTAGAAGAACAGTAGTGGTACTATTTAACCCATAGCTGGGAGAAGAAGGGGGTTCATGCCTTTCCCAAGGGTATTTGTCCAAAAGTGAACGTAATAGCGCCACTGGAATACGAACTCGCTTACTACGATTCTGCAGTCCATCACTTTAACCATTACACTACGAGGACACCCCCTGAAAGAGCTTGGGCAAGCTATCTTTGATAACAACCAAAGTCCTTGATAATATGCCCGAGCATTTAATTTACTGAAAAAATCTTCTATTTATCACAGATTGGGTTGTCTACAACTATTTCTAGAACTACAAAAAAGTTACAATAGTTAAACTCTTGATATCATATCCTGCTGCCATCCGGAGTTCATATAAATCTTGACATTGCTTATATACAGCATACATTAGAGTGATCTCCCTTGCCTTTGTTAACAGTCAAGGTCAAAAACACCCTGTTAGAGGTTAGGAAAATTGGAAAATATTTTTATCATTTTTCACTGATTTCTTCGATGAATAACTTATGTAGTGTCAGCAAAAGGTGTATGAGTTTAAGAGTAAACAAAAAGACAGTTGCATCCTTTTTGAAACACAATGTATACATCATGTACTTTTGTTTATTTTGAAATGACTGCATTTTTAACTGGTTGTGATTTTTAGTAGGATGCTACATTCAAAAGATGAAAATTCAAATTACCTCATTTTTCAAAAAAAAAAAAAAAAAAAAAATGAAACAAGTTAAAAAAAAACAACAGCAACAACAAAAATAAAAACAATGAAAAAAACACTGAACATTAAACATTATTTTTTCAAGAAACTCGGATATGAAAGCCCAAATTTTCAGTATTTGAATTTATTTATTTTTTCAATACTGAGATAGATCCTGTATTATTACCACTTCTTTGTCAATAGGTTTGAATTGATGGCATCAGAAATCATGTGAAGAAAGAAAGAAAGAAAATGCGAAGAGAATAAGTCAGAAAAAAAGAAAGAAAGAAAAATTTAAAAGAATAAGTCAGAATGAAAGATAAATTGGAAAAGGAAGAAAGAACACAAAATGACTCAAAAGATAAAAGACTATAATATAAAAAAATCATAAAAAGTTAAATAAAATTCAAGAAAGAAATTAACTAGAGTATTTTACTTAGTTATAACAGATTAAAATATTCACAGGTATATTTGAATTACTGTGAAATGATTTGTTTAAAAAAGAAATTAAATGATACATTTGTATTTATTTACAATAGGCATAGTAAAACCTTATGTTGTCATGACAACCAAAATTCTCATTGCTCTGTTGTAAAACCAGACTTATAAATAATGCCTCATTGTATGTTAAATGTAAGTAAATGTTACAAAGTTTAAACATCATTTGGATATGTAAGTTTTCATTTAGAATACTCAAGATAAAGAAGAAATAATTATTCGCTGATATACTTGGACTGATATCATCAGATTTTGGCCATTGTACCCTTTGGTCTTCTTTAGAGCAATAATATAGAGGATTTAAGTATTGGTTAAAATATATCTAGTTAACTGGTGGTTTTGAGTTCAATCCCTTGAGTAGGAAGAGTGTGATAAGTAAAACAACTCTGATTGAGAAGACATTTCAATGTTACATCAATTAGGGATACCAAACTGATACAATATATTCTCTTGGCATAAAGTGTGGAATTAGAACAGTCTACCCCATTGAATAATGGGTTTGGTTTAAAATTTCTTGAAAGTTACCGACTATGATAGACACTTGAAAAAGGCTCAAGTACAATGTCTGAAATGTTGTGATTAAAATTGCTAACAAAATAAGGAAACAAATTCAACTACACCAGTGAATAATAATGATTGTTTCACATTTCAGAGACAGACAGAAAATTTATTGAAGAAATGTAAATGGGTTTTTTTCTTGTAATAATCTACGTACAAAAGAATATAAAAAGTTTGAAAGATATGATGTTATCTTTGTCTAAACCCTGAAAATGAATTATTTTATATGATTTATATTTTGAATGTTTGATCAAAACAAGTATGTTTTTTCTTTTTTTACAGAACAAAATGGCTACCTCAAACACCGAAACAGGCAAAAAATCTACATGAATATCATGAACTTGAAAAGAAGCAAGAGTAATCTATCTTTGTGATTCGTCTGGAGAAAAATAATGTCCTGAGATTAAAATGTCTTTGGTTGGTGATTATCAGGATGAATTTATGAGACAGTCAAGACAGAATTAAAAAATGAATAAAGGAGAATGGAATATGACAGTGTAAACAGACACCCATCTTTATAAATTCTCACCCGCTGTAAGCCAACATAAAACTAGTTCATTGACGTCTAAATTAACAGTGATTCCTGGGTTAAAGTAAAGAGTTATAGATAATGACAATGAAAGAAGAATTTTAAAATTTTCAATCTTTAAAATAATGGTTTTTTACATGAAGAATTTTGATGAAACTAACATTCTTATGCATTGGAACGTCACATGATAAACAATACCGTTGACTGATCAAGTAAGGTGCATAAATGATATTTCAAGATAAATGTATATCTAGTTGATAAAGCATTTGTACTGAATTTTCAAGCATTACAGTGATCTAGAGAAGCAATAACCTCACCTTGATGGTTTTACTATTTTATTTTATTCATTAGAGGGGCTGGGAAAATGAAAAGAATTGAAAGAAAAGTAGATGAATACAGGGAAATTCTTGTGGAAAACCCCTTTTCTATCTTCCAGAGATTTGAGACAACTCTAAGCTTATGGCTAAAGCAATACTTGTATGATTTAATGGGAAAACTTTTGCTTTCTTGGGACAGCTGGGTCAAAGCTCATATTTCTATCCAATTGAGAATTTCTTATATGATTTAAAGATTTCCATACACCAGTGGAGCCTATCTAACTTGAAAGATCTAGAGCAGTTTTAATGTAAAAAATGAGCAAAAAATCCCTGTGGTCACTTTGCCAAACTTATTGAAGCATACTTCAAGAAACTTGAAATGTATAAGTGCCTTTGTAGGTGATAAACAACCTTTGTCTCATTTTTATAATTCAATTTGCTGCTTAATTATAATGATAATAATTCAGAATCACGGTTCATGCATAACTAATCATGATAATTTCTTTTTGTAGATAACTATTAATATCAATTATCAAATACTTATACATTTATTTCCAATTAATCATACCTTCTATAAATGGGTGTAGATAACTCTCAGCAATACCTTGAATTGGACAGTTAAACTCTATTGATATGGAAAGTCTAGATAACCAACAGCTGGATAAGCATAAGTGCAGGAAGCATAGTGATTACCAATACAGTAAATAGAAGCAGCGAGTCAAGTTCAAGTTCTGAGACTGCATCCACTTCATGCTAATGCCCTTGGGTAAGGCATGAATCAATTTCTTCTCCTCTCAGCAATTGGTAACATTAAAGAGATGATAGGGCTTCTACCCCTTGATTAGTTGCCAGTTTAGGAGAAGGACAAGCCAGAATTCAGAACCCTATGTTAAAGTTCCTAACCCTTGTCCTGCTGCATTCTAAGGTGCAGAGAACAGAAGGTTAGGTAAGACAACCCGAAAAACAAAATGTGGTCAATTTATTTGATTGGTTGGTTGTTGGGGTTTTATGGCATATCAACCTTTGTAGGTTATTTAATACCAAATCAATTTTTATACAAATAATTTCAAACAATTCAGTTTAGTGCGAGTACACAGTTTAATTGTCAAAAACGTTTCTATTTCAAGCTATTCATTTGAGTCAAACAGCTCTATTTCAAGTAATTCAGTTTAGCATTAGTTCACAATTTAGTTCTATTTGACCCATAAATAGGGCCCTATCAGGTGCTACCACTCCGGACCTGAGTGGACCTGGGAGTGATGGTAATGAAGTGGTACTCCACATTCTCCAAAGCCCCAGCATTACTGGAACCTTACCATCAGATTGTTTTGTGTCATATTCCGGACACTTGTTGGTGGGTCTTACCCCTCTGCAGAGAAGCAGTTGGTGTATTCTACAGCCCCAGCTAACTGGGCCACAATTTATCTGAAGGCAGACTGACTTGTGACTGGAGTCTGACAGAAGGAAACATTATTGTGCATTAACTATTGTTCCACTTATCTGAATGCTTTGTAGTTAGATAAGCAAATGGAATGGTTCCAGAAATGCCATCTTCCAGGATAAATATGTTTGATCTCGTTATAACTTTTAAAACAAAGAAAGTCCTGAATTATATTGATTTGAACAAATTTTAAACTTATGTTCCCTGTCAAAAACAGGAACATCTTAATTACATGGAATGATAATTTTCTTTTTTAATGTTTGATCATATAATCTATATGATAAAGATCCAATTTATATATGTATGTCAACATACAGATATCACCTATGAGTAAGTACACTCCTAACTATGTTTTATATCAAAAAGTTAATTTTCTATTCAACCAAAGATACTATGAGTTAATCATTCACAATAGAATATCATATAATCAAAACATGTATTATTAGGTTCTATTTATTACTGAACTCTACTGAGGTAAACTCAGTACAATATTTATCATTGTTGGAGATGGAATTCGCAACCCAAATTCCTGTCTTAGATGAGGTTGTGTGCATTTCATTTTATGTGAATGCCCTTGGGAAAGAAATTAAACCATCATTTCTCTCCCCAACCATGGGTAAATAAAAGAGCAGACTGGACCCAGAGAAGGAAAACTAACTTCAAGCCACCTGAACTCTGCTTGAAAATTAACCCTATGTTTCATCCTGCCCATGGTGGGGGAGTTAAGCAAATCCAGGAAGAGATATACTTATTTTTGGACTATTACATATCAATAACTTAAATTTTAGAATAGAGTTTTGTAATAAATAGTTCCTAATAATACGTTTGGAATGAATTAAGTTTCCATAGAAATGATAAACATGGGTATTTTTGGTTTCAAAGAAAATTATCTCTTCATTAAAAAAATTGTTAGGTGTGTACTTATTTATAGACAATACAGTGACATAGAAAAAAATGGCACATCAAAGCATGATTTTTGTTAGAGCATTTTGACACTATTATGCTAACTTTGTAAATAAACCAGTTTCTAATGTCATTTGTAGCATAATAATAATGATAATAATTACAGAGTAGGGGATCTGCATTTGTTTTCACCCCAATCATTATGATTTCTCAATGGAGATAACTATTACATGCTAATTATTGAATACTTCCCTTTATTTATTTGCAATTAATAATAAATTCTATAATTAGGATTTAACTCAATATTGAGCTTAAGGGCCTCTAAAGGAGGCCTTTAAGCAAGTATTAATAAATATACAAGTAGGATTATTTCTTGACAACTTGATATTTATTTTCAATGTTTTGATGTACATTAAGTATATAAACAAATACCAAATAAATAAATCACTGGTGAGATTTGAAACCACGACATGATCATTGCACCCAAGACGTCATTCAGTTATTTATTCATTATAGGTTTGGATTTCAATTGTTGTCTATTTGATAATAAGCATTTTTGACTTCTCAGCAATGGACTTAGCTTCACGAGATCAACTTCAAAAACTTGGCACCAATGATCGGAAACCAGAATGTCTAACAAGATATAATCAATTGTTTGTTTTTGTTAGTGATATTATCAAATATATAAATATAATTCTTTTGAGACAACTTCATTTTTAATCCCAGTGTGTATACGTGTGTGTGTGTGTGTGTGTGTGTATGTATATATATATATATATATATATATATGGGGGGAGAGAGAGAGAGAGACATATATATTGAATGTATAAATGTCAAATATGAAGCTAATCCAGTGTAGCTTAAGACTGTTTGCCAGTGCAGTCAAGCAGCCTAAATCTTCTGAAGGGTTAGGTTACTATGTCAACCTGGATACTGTGATCTGGTCGCAGGTTCATTCTCCAATCCAGATTGCTGAATATGTAAATCATTTTTTTTATTACTAACTTATCTTTTAACTGAAATTGGACTGAATTGTTACATACCTGTGGATATTAGAAGCAAAAAAATGAAAACAACAAAAACAGTGATGGATACATCTTAAAACATTTGGATAATGACAATAACGATGGTAATATTAATAGCAATAATAATAATAATAATAATAATAATAGAAGGAGTAGCAAGACAATGATTATAATACAAACTGTAAATCATTCACACTAGCTGAATAGATTAAGTACCACAGTAATGCTTGTAAAATCATGAAAGAAATTCCACTGTCTGACCTTGATGAGTTGTGTGATAGAATAGGGTTGAAAAACTTGCGTAAGAAGCACACGTATTTTAGGGTGTTAAAAAAAAAAAGAGGAAATATATGTTTTTGTTTTGGCTCATGAATATGAGGTATAATAAATAAATAACCTCACTTTTTTTATGTCACATGATGTCATTTCCCTGATCCTCTTCAAGTGGCATGTTTAATTTTTTATTTTTTTAATAGGTTACCCACCAGTAACATGTCAACTGAAGATGATCGGTGAAGGTCCTCATTGAAATATTCTGAGAAAAAAGTTTATTCAGACTAATATCGTCATCTTAGAAGAATATTTTTTGTAGGAGTTTGTCAGTGTTTTAACTGGAACATTTTCTGATCCTACACTTTTCATAAAAATGGCTCTCTGACTTGATAACATTACATTGAAGTGATCAGCAAGGGATTCTCATTGAAACATCGACAAACAAGTTAAAGCTGATAATACTTGCCCGAATAAACTTCTTTTTTTGGGGTTGTATGTTTGTTCTTGTTTGTTTTTTGTTTGTTTTGTCTTCTTTTTTTGTTTGTTGATTTGTTTTGTTTTTTTTTAGACAAAATTAAAATTTATATTTACATGGAACTCTGGGATTATTCTTTTAAAACAAAATGTCCCAGTTTTTTTGTTTTTTTTTGGCCTTGAACTGCTTTTGGAAGAAGAAAGAAAATTTAGAAAAAAGTAGGGAACCACTTTGTGTAGATTAGGAAAAAAAAACAAAAAAAAACTTTTGCCGTTTTTCTTTTTCACTTGTTCAAAGTGAATATAATAAATAATAAATGTAATAAGTTTCAACAAAGTAAATGCAATTGATTTATAATGGAAAAAAGAAATAAAAAACAAACAAAAAACAATAACAAACATAGAAATCTTACAGCTGAAAGTTTTACATTCAAGTCAATGTCCATTTTTGGATTGGAATTTTTTTCAGGGTTGCTGTTAGCAATTTTCAAAGCAATAGCAAGACTCAACATTTATTGGAACAAAAAAAAGTGATCATAAAAATGGTGAAATGAAGACAAAGGAAACATTTCATTAGAAATTGTCAGCATATTTTCATATAGAGACCAGAGAACTCCCTTCATTATTGAAAGAAAAAAATGGTTTCAATTTTCAGTCATGCCCAAAGATTATCATGCAGTTTTCTCTTAATGAGTTCTTTTTTTTATTATCCAATTTTGCTTTTACTTTTCTTTACCTATAAAAGTTAAGTAAAATTATAATCTTCATTTACTGCAACATAATTAAATCCTAATCAAGTAATTGGAAATCTAATTTTTTTAAGAAATAGTTATTATAAGTATTTTCATTGATTTATTTTCATAATTGTTTAGTGCAAATCATTAATCTACCTTTAACTCCTGTTAAGTTTTTATAAAACAAAACCAGAAAAAATCATGGGGTTTTTTTTTTGTGTTACAAGGAGTATCTCTGATAGAAAAGCACTGGTGATTGTATATCTTTAGGATTAATCCCCAGGGCAGTCAAGTAAGTGTATAAAAGTTTCAGGGTTGAAAATTACAAAATGCCAATGTGAGTCAGATATTCTTCTTTGCAGTCTACTAATCTTTATAGTTCAGCATAGAAGAAACCAGTCACTAGAATGCTGAACTAGGAGTTTATTTTGAACAATTCCACATGTAAAGTTAGAGGGAATCAATCGATAATATTAGACATACAGAAAGAGTTTAAAGTGACAATCTTTAAAATATAATGATTGTTTGCAAACAGGATGTAACTTTGACATTCATTCAGCAGAAGACAATGGCAGATTACGGATGTTGAATTGAGAAACAAATGAGCAAGATCAAAAGAGGCTGTGTGAGTTATTCATGATTTGAGAAATATCTTAGACTGACCATTTGTCTGTTTACAATTCAGCAGTTAAGACCAAAAGATGATGAGGTTGTCAGGGTAGAACTTCTCAAATATACAAAAGTCAATAAATGAAAAAATTGACCTTGTCAAATGGCAACCAATGGATGAAATTCCAGGTATTTTCATGTCATACATCTATACAACTTTAATAAAAAAAAAAAGATCTCAAAAACAATTCTCTCTGCTTTTTTAAAAAATAAGACAGACAAAAGTTTACAATTTTTTTCATGCAGATTATTTAGTTTTGTACAGGGTATTTCAGAAAGGACACAATCATGAGGATAAGAAGGTAGAATTTGAGTGCATGTAGATATTATGCTACAAATGTTAGCTGTGAGGCAACACTACTCTGAGATAATTGTATTTATGGGTAAAATGATTGCATCATGTGCTAGACTCATCCAAGCATCCATTCTTTTGAGTTGTGTCAGCTAGGTTGTTTTCCAAGAATGAAGATATCTTCATTGTTATTTTGTGTATAAATCTAACAAACGTGTAAGAAACAGCCAAATGGTTTGATGTAGTGCTACCAAATTTGCTATGCATACTCATTAGAATCAGAGGAAGGTTTTAATGCAAGAAAAGTTTATTTAAATACAAGTAAAAAAAGACAGTTGCATCCTTTTAAAAAAAACCAGTATACCATTATAATATCCTATATATATATATATATATATATATACACAAACTGTAATATAATAATGTATATATACCATATTAAAAAATCACAAACCCTGATTTAATCAAGTTTCTTTTAATGCTGAAACCAGAATTCTGTTTAATAAAAAATATTTAATACTGTCCTAAAGGTTCAGTACTGAACCTATTATAGCTAAGCCAACTTATCCAAAGTATTATTGTTTTAAAAAGATTACTGAATTTGCAAGTGACAGTCAGATATTCAGGTGTGTTAAGTGTTTTCATAGAAATTGTCATACTTTGATGTTTCAGACTGAAATTCTAATCATCTAATCATTCATAAAGACAGAAATAACGTTTCTCTTTCTTAATATCTGAGATTTCTCTCGATACTGAGAAAACGTGAATATCACAGCTGTAGTTTTGTAGCCACAGTTAATAACTTCAGAATGTATTCATTTGCACCCCAAGTGTGGGCCATTTACTGGTATGTAAAGTTTTTCTTATAGCAAACTCCTCATGTCTGCCCTGGACCAAGTATTGGCCACCTGTGATGTTGAGAGTCACAAACTGGGCAAATAGGACCATCTTGGCACCTGTAGGTATCAAAACTTCCATAGTGATTAGTCTATACACCTTCACTCTACTTCAAACAATTTGTTAAAAAATTTCTCATCTAAGGAACAAACCTTGTGAAGTGGAGTAGTCAATAGAACATCATCTTATCAGTGAGACAAGCAGCAGCTGAAAAATGATATTTTTATCTGGATACAATAGTTTCTTAGCAGAAATGTAATATATTTAAGAATGTATACCATAACTAATTTTGAGCTGTTTCTGGACAAAGAAAAAGTTGCTTGAGATCTGACATTTTTATTCATAACTTTCTAATTCTTTTATTTCAAACTTAATAATCAATAAGAAAATTTGCCGAGTTTAAAAAGTGATCATTTCTGTGGTGTTAAAAATTAATAGATTCTATCCTAAAAAAAAAAAAAAAAGTACTATTTTTTCCCATCAGTGTTTTTTTCTATGCTTGTAGGTTTTTCTTTCTTTTGCGGTGAGTTCTCTGAGCATTAAAATAATTTGCTATATGTGACTTTCCCACCTTCTGTTTTAAATGCATGGAACAGACCAAAGTAACTGAAGAAAATCAGCAAACACAGATGATGAAACAATGTAAAAGAATTAATAAATGCAGAGATTACAGTCTAACAACTAATCAAGGGAAAAGGAACAACATTATTGCATAGGCAAAATCTTGAACCCTTACAAAAACAAAATTTCTCTCCAAATCTCTTGATTGATTAAGATTTTACAAGTAGACAAATGGTTTGACTGCATGGAGCATATAAAGAAAATTCGCCAGATTCTTGATAGCCATTCCTTGACAGAAATTCAATGCTTACAACCAATCAGATAACCACACAAAAAGAATAATTTTTTAATTTGACTAATAGTTTACTCCATTCCATATTCAAAATAATTGCTATTTTCATTGTGGATTTTATAAAAGAACAAACAGATGAATTACCTACAGTTGGTATGGAGTGATAATGACTTTACTGTGTTTCTAATGCAAAACTGAGCCCATCATATTTGTACCAAAATAGCATTTTACTACAATATCACTGCAATGATTCTACAACTGGAAAACTTTAAATATATTGTTCAAACCTTTAATAGATTGGCTGTAGAAGGCTTAAGTAAAGATAATTTTTCTTAGATCTTTGTCATCTACACTATTCTTGATAACATGTTTAACTTATCTATTCAAACATTACTGATTGGGAACTAACATTTTCACCAGCTATTTATATACAAGATGTATCAGGTTATATATATATTTATACATTGTCGACTAATCTTGTTCTCTCATCAGGCTTTCCTGATGAAGAGAGTAGGTAAACACCTTACAGAATGAAAAATAAAACCTGTCCATCAAATAGGGTCAGCAACCGCCTGGCTTGAAACACAATGGAGCATAAAAAGGACATTTTTGTTGTGTAAATTCTTGCTCAGACCATTTACTGAAGCTGTTCCTCCACCATAAATTCTGGATCCCACCTTGCCATGGGATCAAGTAGGAGATGCTGAGAGGGTAAGTTGAGGCCTGGGCAATCCTTTACTCACCTAAAATCTACTCATGCACACACTATTCTTTCTTAAAGAAAGAAGTAAGTCCTTCTTTGATATGAATAGTGAGTGAAGGATATACAAGATACAAGTATCTGCCAGTGAGGATAACAAAAAAATGGATTTATCATTGAAAATTATTACCAATTTCTTGATAGCCCTATGAAGTAACTTAAACT